>JANVCL010000006.1:33708648-33731012 GCA_026546855.1 Erythroxylum incrassatum
ACCACATTTATATCGGGAGGAAAATTTCATCGCCGATGCTTTATCCCATCATGCTTATGACTTTAGTCCGAGTTTTTATTCCTTAGCTAGCCCACCAAATGCGATGAACTCGTGACTTTTTCATGATGTTATTGGTGTTACTTATGTTCGTTAGTTAGAGATTTCTTTTCGAATTTCGCCTACTTTATTTGCAAAAAAATAAATAATTATATACAAGAAAAACATTGAGAAATCGAAAGGTAATTTCCTAAATTCAAAATTGCCCCTAACTCAGTAGTTGACCATTGACATTGCCAAGTTGCTGATTGGCGGCATCGATATCGAGATTCGAGAGTTCCAGAAGAAATGAAAAGGGCAAAAAATCAATTTATTTTCCTATTTTTGATTTAATATTTCCATTCCTTTTACAGGTCGGATTCGGACAGGGACAGAGTCGCCGAGAATGGCAATCCTCGTAGTATTCGAAAATCATCAAGGGCAGTTTTGGCATGTTTTCCCCCATAAATATGTGACGATAGGGCTTTCGTGGCGTTGATCTACACACAGAGGCACAACGCAGGGGGCTCCGGTTAGAGATAGAGAGAGAGACAGAGAGAGATTAGATGAGTAAAATAATCGGAACATCGGCGGTACGGTGGTCGACGTTGAAGCACTAAGCAATCGGACGGTTCACATTCCACGGTTGAGATCGATCTTTGATCGTCGATAAGCGAAAAGAAATACTACGCCGTGAAGGGGCCAAGGAAAAGGAAGAAGACCAAGAAAAGAGAAGAAGAGGTTTGTGATATGAACGGTGACGGATTTGTGTGAAGGAAGAGGAGGACGGAGAGAAAAAAAAAGAAGAAACAGGTATTGAAAATCCCTAACAAGTCTTTGATTTCTACGCTTTATTTCTGTTTTTCATGGAACCGATTTGAAGAGATACATGTTACGAGTTCCGTCGTGCGTTAACTCGCCGGACTCGGAAGCGGAAACTTTGAAGCGTCACTCAGATCTAGTAGTGGTCAGGCCCGAGTCTTTTTTGGAAGTTTTGATGGAGAAACTACGAAGCTATGACGATTTTTTCTTCTGGTTCCTTGTGAAGACGTCTCTGGGTCTCGATTTCTCTGAGACTTTAGCTCTATATATGCATTGTTGAGTGAAGCTTGACAAGTCTTGATCTGGAGCTTCTGGATCTTTGAGATTAGGGTTACTGTTTTTTTACATGTTTACCCCTGAGGACTAAGCGTGGGAATATTTGGGACATCTGATGTTTTTTTGATTGGCCAAGGCGGTCGTGGGCAGTGACTTCGATAATCCGATGACGTTATTACAGGTCGTCGACGGCTGAAAATCGATTCATCGACTTTTGATGGACCTGGGTTTATATTGTTTTTTCGTTATGGAGTTCCGATGACTTGTTTCGCCGTCGATTTTCCTTCTAAATCTCGTGTGTAGGAGATGGTCTCAAAATCTTCCTTCTTCCTGGTTGGATCTATAGATCTTATGTGGTGGTCACGGCCATCTGTCATATTAAACAGTTTGGAAGGAAGATCATTGATAGAATCTGAAAGATGGGTTGATCTTAGCTTTTGTTGTTAGATCGTAGATCTATGGTTTTAGAAGTGATCTGACGAGATAGTTCATATGGGACTATATATACGATTGCTTTTGCTGGCTTATTTTACACATACTGAGACAAACAAGAACTTTTGATCACCGGGGAAATATGTAGTAAGGATTAATTTATAGACAAAGTGGCTTAATATGCCTGTTTATGACTATATCTTCCAAATTAGACCTGCTTTTACACATATAAGTTGGACGGAGGAAATCTTTGATGGACTTCCAAATTCTAAAGTGAAAATCATTTTCTCGAGGTAAATGGCCTATAGAGCCATGTACTTTGGGTGATGAGTTTCTGGGCATGACGATAATGTCAGTTCCTAAATATGACTTGAACACATTATTCATGAAGTTTGGAAAACCATGTGTTGATATGGACAACATAAAAGAACCAAAGAAGTTACAAACGTGATCTCGTAGCATGTGTTGTTTTGTACAGGACATCTTTCCTGCAGAAATAATTTGTTGCTGGCCTTGTTAACATATTTCTTCTCTGGCATGTGTAGGAAACAGAGTCTTGCATGAGTTGTGGTGACAGATCTTCGGTTGATGAGTTAGGAATTGTTTGCTCTGCAAGCACGATGAGTACAGTAAGCTTGGAACTTACAAAGTTCATAAATCCGGAATTGACTTGGAAGACGGTCGCAAAACGCTATAGGAGTACCCTAAGGCGCACTCGGAAATCAGTTGATAGAAAGTCCAATGTGGGCTCTGAGCCATCGCATGAGGGGCCAAAGAAGGCAGATGCTACATCAGTCTCAGATACTGAGAAGGTTTGTGCAAGATTACATTCTTTTGTTGGTTTCTTCTATTAATTATTTTTTATTTTGGTGCTATTACTCTACTTGAATTTCTGACATATTTCGTTTTCCATGTTGCAGCATGGAGTGGCTATACTTGGCCGTCGATTCAGCGAAGACATAGAACATGTACCAATAAAGAAGAGAAGATTTATGACACGGTCTCCCTCCTTAACATCAAAGAGCCCATCTCCTTACTTTGAAGTGCCTGAACCTAACTTAAACTGCAATGCACATTTCAGAAAAGCTGATGCTCCCAACGTAGTAAAGGTTACTCCTACAGTTTCAGATGATAGTAATTTTGATAACAGTGAAGATTTCTCAGGAATAGAGATACTTGCATCTGTGGCTTGTAATGATGGTGTTGAAGAAATTTCACCCCTGGAAGAAGCAACACAAGAGGGAGTTGGCTCATCATCAACTTCTGCAATGCCTTTTGAAGAAACTGCTGTCTTCCTTACGGATAAAATGGAAGCCTCATCTATCTTAAATAATACAGATGACACCTCCAGGAAGTCTCCGACTGGAAATGATACTAGAACAGAGAAAGGATCTGAATCATTGAGGGATGAGAGATTACTTTTTGACTTGAATGCTGTGCCTTGTGATAATTCAAACATTGATTTTCAGGTAGATTCTTCACAAAGTGTCTGCATGTCTAGATGCAACAAGCTACAAGATTTAGATGCTTGTGATAATCAACAAGAACCTAAAGAAATGGGACAGGGCCATATGGATGGACTTGTTTCATCTGATACGCGTCCCGATCAACATTCTTCAGCAGATTTGAAAGGTTTACCTCATTGCTCTTACAAATCGGGCACAGAAGAACAAAAAACTGAAGCACTATCTGATGACAACTGTAGAAGCCCTGATAAATTTGTCTCTTCTCCAAGTTGTATTGCTCAGGAACCTTCAACTTCAGATTTTGTTGAAGTGAAAACTTCCAGGAAATTTGTTGAAGATCCTTCTGATGAGAGCCATGAATCCAACATTTCTCAGGCTGGTCCAGTTCAGATGGTGGGCACTGAAAATACTCTGGAGCTTCAGGCTGGCTATGATTCTCAATTTGAAGATGGTGAGTTAAGAGAATCTGATGCATGTATTTACTGGGATGAGAATGGAGAGGAAGGAGATGTTGAACAGTTGGATTATGGATCTGATTGTGAGGAAAAAACGTCTTCTGGCTTGGTTTCTATGAAGGAAATTGAGGTTGAGAGAGGACATAGTCCTGGATCTGGTAATGGAATAGGAATTCCAAATTCTGGGACTGGAAATGCTCAGAGAGATGAGTCAGTGAGCATGAAGACCCGGACATCGGATGTAACAACTGACAAAGATTGCTCATCAAGAGCCATTGTATTTGGGCCATCAAGTAAGGAGTTGCTCTCACGCATTGAAGAACCTGATGCCATTCGTATGAAGGAGGATGCTGCACCGCGGAGCAGGTGATTTATGGATTCTTTAACTAGTATATTACTATTTTTTTTTCCTATTCATTTTCTTCATTACATTTATTCAACATTCTAACTGTTATTTTAATATTTCAGGGCCAATAATTTTGGTAATATACATTGTAGAGACACAAGAGAGCCTACTTCAAAGAAGTTTTTGGAAAGGGATAGGTTTACTGCTAATGTACGTGCCAGAAGCCCAGGAAGTCGCCGTTTTACTAATCATACAGCCCGGTATTGGGAGATGGATCGGAGTTATTCCCCCACTTACAGGAACGCTTACTGTTCTGGTCCACCTAGACCAAGAAGTGTCATAGAGAGCCATGGATGTATGATGGCTTCTGATTATTCAGAGCCTGAAGATGCAGGATATGCAGGATTTGACAGCCGTAACTACAGGCATCGTGGGTATGAACGCAATGTGAGGAACAGATCACCAGTGAAGAGGCATTATGATTATGCCATTGATGCTAGAACATTACCAGTTGGAGAAAGTCTGGCTAGGAGTAAGTTTAGAAGGTATCAGCAAGTGGTTGGCAGAGGCTTGAGAGAGGAATACAACAGGCGCATATCTGAGAGTCCTGAATATCCTAATCACACACATCGGCTGGCAAGGAGAGAGAGAAGCATTTCTCCCCTTAGCAGAGGAAGAACTCGATATGGGTTCAGAAACTCTCCATCAAGATCCAGATGCCGCTCTCCAGCTACTTATGGATTGCGAAGCTAGCGGAATGAGGGTACAAGACGCCAGAGCAGGTCTCCGGACTTTAGGTCAGATGCCAGGGTGGATAGAATGAGGTTGCCATTTCAGAAACCATTTGGTATGACTTACGAGGATGGTTATGTGTCCCCAACAAGAAATCACATCCCATCACAGCACAGTTCGAGATGGTTTGATAAGCGAAACAGTTCTTTACATAATCACAGAGAAAGGAAATCACCAATAAGGATCTTTCGTCAAAGTCAAAGGTACAATTCTGGCAGTCACATGAACAGGATGGGTTCTAATGATCAATTTAGACTGATGAGGCATTCCAGAAAATTTCCTGAAATGGGGCTTGTTGGTAGGGAAAGAGAATATGAAGGTAGTGATGAAGACAGAAAGAAACGTAGCAATAGATACGAGATGGTTCATCGAGTGAGGCGTTATGATGCAGATGGTGTCGAACGGTACAACACTGAAAACTCTCTTGTGGGTAACGACAGCCATGATTATGATAACTGCAACAGAGTAACTGATAGAACTAGAGATGCTCTTAGAGGAGGTAGTGAAGATTAGTTGTTTCTTCTTATAGAATGAAGAAGTTTGTACAAATTTGGTCACGCGGCACTTGACGGATGGGGTTTGGTTACTCAAACAGAAAGAGGGTAACATTCTAAATTGCTGATTTCACTTGATGGGTTTTACATGTTAGTAGGTAGGACTTTCTAATTGTTGACCTTCTTTCAGTTTTGTCCAGGAAGCATCTTGATTCCGTTATTTGATTAGGATCTCCAGGTTTTTGTTTTCTTCAATTATCATAGGGACCAGAAGCTGCCTAAAATTTTTTCATCTGTTCCTTTTTTTTCCCCTCCTTTTTCATGATCTTGATCCAGCCAACACTGGCTGTTGTAAACCTCTAGCAGAGGTGGTTCATATATAAAAAGAAATCTAATGGAGATTTTCAGATCTGTAGTCTTGCTTTTTCTTGTTTCTGCTATATTTGTGGCTGCTGTGAACTATAGGTAGGATGGCAAATTAGTTGGCTTGGTTTAATTTGGTTAAATTCAGATTTGACAAACTTTTTCAGGTTCAATTAAGTTTGATAAGATTTGAGTACTTGGGTCTGAAAATTTTTTCAGAATTGAGCACTTGGGTCTAAAGTAAGGTGGTTTGATTCGGAAAAGTCTTAAACTTATTCTAATCAGATTTAAATATAATAATTTTATTAATTGTTAGAAATTAAATTGTCTTTTTTAAAAACAATATTTTAAAAATTAGAGTGGAATTTAAATTAGTAAGATAAGAGGTCTAAAGTTTAAAAATTTTATTTAATATTGGACCGATATAAAATTAAATAAAGATTCAATAAAATTGAAGAATTTAAATTAATCGATCTTTAATAATTGATAAGAATTATTAAAGTAAATAAAGTTTTGAATAATTCAAAATTTTACGATTAAATTAGTAAAATTGATTGAGTTTTTTAATTATTGTTTAAAAGAATTTAAGTACTGAAAAGAGCCAATTATATCCGATATTTTAAAAATTAGACCAGACATTGAATCGGTCGAAGAAAAGATTTAAGATTTAGAGGTCCAACCGGTAATGAACTGTTATAAAACCGATATATAATAAATAAGAAGTAAAATTTATAAGAATAAGTAAAAATTAAATATTTTATTGAAATAAAAATACACCAATGTCTATT
Source organism: Erythroxylum incrassatum (assembly GCA_026546855.1). NCBI lineage: Eukaryota > Viridiplantae > Streptophyta > Magnoliopsida > Malpighiales > Erythroxylaceae > Erythroxylum > Erythroxylum incrassatum. Next base: position 33,714,919 of record JANVCL010000006.1, read on the forward strand.
ATTATATAGTGATTTCATAATAAATAAATATGAGTCCAGTATAAATATTAAAATAACAATAAAAATCAAAATTGCATTTCTGAAGAAGGTTGTATCTTATCATCATCAAAAACTCTAAATTTTCCAACGTTATTTAAAGATTCGTAAACTATACGCTTTCATCTAAAGTATTTGCATCACCTTCTTCTACTACATTAAAATAAATTATAAATTAGTAATATATGAAATTATTCTCAATTGTAAACTTCTAATACAGTATAATTTTAACTCAAATATGGTCAAAATAAGATATGAACTGACCATCAGTAGATAGGCGATGGTTCTTCGATCCAAAAATCAGTATGTTCAATACAATCAATATCAATTGGATCATATGTTCTCTTCTTACGAAACGATTTGAATACATAATAAAGAAATTATAAAATCAATAATAAAAATAAAATTATTGAAATAAAAACAAAACTATAAAATAATAAAATACCTATTCTTTATTATTAGATTATAAGTAACGTAAACAAGATCATTAAGTTTTTTATGTTTCAAACGAGTTCATTTTTTTGCATGAATACGTTCAAAAACACTTCAGTTATGTTCATAACCTGATGCAGAAGCTGTTTGACTTAGTAACCTAATAGTGAGTTTTCTCAATGTTGGAACACTATCACCGAATAATCTTCACCACTCATCTATATTTTAAAGTAATAGTTATGATAAAACATATATTATTAATAAGTAAATAATGAATTAAATGTATAAAACTTACCTGGCTGCATTTTTCTTAACATAAGTTCTCTATTTGCTGATAATTTAGCAAAACTCTCTAAACATTCACAATACAATTTAATTTCATTTATCGCTTGTTATTGCTCTTCAATAGAGAAAATACCTTTGCATTCAATCACATCAAACAAACCGCTTATAATATTAATTGTACGTCCTTCTCCACTATATAAGCAATAAGGATTGAGAAAATAAATTGCTAAGTGGATCCTTTGAGTAAGATGTTTATCTCACCGTCTATCAATAATATCTATATAAGGCTTGTACAATTTCTCTTTCTCTTTAAAATTTTTTATAATTGCTTTGTGAGTCCTATATATACCATCATATATATATATTATCTAAATAATAGCTCAACAATCCTCAACAGCCTTATAACCAGAGCCACAATCTTCACAATGGCCAAGCAAGCATCTCAAAATTTATTATCTAAATAATAGCACAAACTTCTTTTCCTTTTTCACTCTTTGATAATTTATTACTTGAAAAATGTTTACTTGTTAGTAAATTTTGAAGTAATTGCTTATGTTCATAAACAATTTTCAAAGTAATAAATGTAGTTGTAAATCTAGTAGCAGCAGGATGAATAATCTCAACCCAATCTTCTTGTTTTCTTAACCAAGACAAAAATGTGACATAATTATACACAAAAATTGTGATCTTATATACGCATGAAACAAGATTAAAAATATGAATCATACCACCAATATCTTTTAAAATAAGATTCATACAATGAGCAGCGCATAGAGACCAATAAATATGCCCATACTTTGATTGTAATAAGAACCAGCTAATATATAATTTGTTGCATTATCTGTAACCAATGTTCTGAAACCTGGACCGGTCATCAAACTGAAGGCCTTATTGGTCACCGGTTTGACTGGTTCGATCAGTTCAACCACCGGTCAAACCGGTGTGACGTCATAATTATGCAATAATTTACATTTAATTATAAATAATATTAAATTTTTTAAAAATACAAAAAATAAAAAATAAAAAAATTGCTTGAACCAGTGATCGGACCGGTCAATTGACCGGTTCAGACTGGTTCAATTGCATAACGATTTTTATGGTTAAACCGGACCGGATAGCCGACCGGTCACCGGTCGATCTGGCCGATCCGATCCCGTTTTTAAAACCATGTCTGTAATAAAATACATAACATTCTTTGGTCCAACTCACTCAACAATTTCAGATAATAATAGAAATAAAACATTAGCACTTTTTACCATGTCAGAAGCATCAACAGACTTGATAAAAGTTGTTCCAATATTACAATAAATCAAGAAATTAATCAAGGTTTTTTGTCTTTGATCAATCCACCCATTTGCCATAATAGTGCACCATGTTGATTCTTAACTAGATTTATATGTATCCACAATTAACTGGCATTCTCTTTTTAAATCTTGAAGCAAAGACACATGCAATTCATAATAAAATGGTATCTTAAATCTTAGACCTATTGTTGTTGTAGCATCAATTGCTTCTTGGAAATATGGTGAATTTAAAGCATTTAAAGGAATACATGAACGATAGAACCATTTAGCCCTGCTCTTTTACATTGTAAAACAACATCCTTATCAACAGTAAAACTTTTTAGACTAGGTTGAGAACCAAGAGTAATTCTTGGAGAAAAATAAGAATCTATGTCAATAATAGCTTTTCTTTTTTCCTTTATCTAATACTTATGGTGTTTCATCATCTCCAAAAGATATACCATGAGTCTTTTTATTTTCCCTTTTCTTTTTTACTTATTGCTGCAGATATTTTTCAATCATATCACGTACATCAAGTGATACTTTTTTGCAAATATCTATATCAAAAAATATAAAAGTATTTTTTAAAAATTAAATAATATCAATAAAATTCAAAAATTTTAATAACCAATTCACAATTATTAAATGTGGGTAGAATAAATATATAAACAATCCAACAATGAAACTATAAATACAAATATGTTTCTTGAGTTATAAAAATGCAAGGTTTTAAAAATCGAACTGAACCAGGCAGAATCGGACCGTTCAGTCCAATCTAAAAAGGTTGAATCGATCGATTTTTATACATAAAGATTATTAGGTAAAATCAAACCGAACCACTGGCCGATTCAACTTTTTTAGGTCGAAACGGATGGTCCAATCCGATTTTTAAAACCTTGGTTATATCAGAGTAATTATGTTAGAGTTGAGCTATACATATAGCTTCTCCTCTGTTCTAGCTTGGCCCTTTTATGATAGATATAAAATCAATTAAACCAATATAAAATCAATTAAAGATTAAATAAAATTGAAGATTTTAAATTAATCGATTTTTAATAATAAAAGTTATTAAAATAAATCGAACCAGAAAGTTTTAAATGGTTCAAAATTTTGACGATTGAATTGGTCGAATGGATTGAATTTTTTAATCAGTGTTTAAAAGAATTCAAGTAATTGAATTTTCTAAGATTTTACTCGATGCAATTTATATGAATATAATTAAATATTAATTTAAATAATTTATTTGTATTAGTCAAAAAGGGTTACTTTTGAGAATTTATTTAATTTATATTTAAAAATAAGATTAAGAAACTTATTATTGAAAAACTAAAATAATAACTTCATAATTTCTAATATGTACGAAGGTACAATTATGTGATTGAATAGAACTAAAAAATTAAAAATTAAAAATCTAACACGCTTTTCTTGGTCTCACCAACTAAAGCTCATGGACTCGAAATGGAGATTTTCTTGCACACCTGAAGAGCAAAGTTGAGCAACCTCTTGTCTTACCAACTAAAGCTTATGGACTCGAAATGGAGATTTTCTTGCACACCAGAAGAGCAAAGTTGAGCAACCTCTTGTCTCATTCTCTTTGGTCCACTTACAAGAACTCCTATACTCTTTCCTTCACATTGTGACAATCTATCTGCAGAGGTTCATAACAAAAAAAGTATAATCAGAAACAAAGGCACTGAGAATGTCTATGATCCAAAAAGCCAAGTGGGTTAGAACACAAAACAGCTTACCTTTCAGGTTGGGTCTTTCTCCAAAATGCACCTTTGTTGCTTGAAGACAAGACTGTTCATTGCTTTCCAAATCCTTCCCTGTGTTGAAAGGTTTGGATCCCACTTCCTGAATCTGTTTCATTTCACCTGCCAAGTGCTTTTTGTTCCAAATGAATCCTACGGAGGCAACTACCATTATGGACAAACACAAAGCTAACATGTTCATAACAGATTTTGGAGCAGCAGGATATATCATGTTGGTGTTGTGATCTAGTGGGTATATGTAATATCTTGTCAAAATGCCAATTCCAAGCAGGTAGATGATGAAAGAAGCTGAAATGATTGCACCAAGCCAGAGCCAACTGTTCTGGCCAAGAATTGCGGAAACTGATGCATCAGAGGAATTCTGCTTGAACCATACAGTTCTTGTTTGCAGATGTTTGTCTGCGTTGATCTCTTTCTCTCTGGTTATGTAAGCTTCAATTTGCAGGTTCAGACGAGAGATATCAAGGTTGGTGCTTTGAAGTGGGAGGAGAAGCTCTAGCATAGTTAGATCCACATATTTTCTGAAAGCACATATCAGGAGAATTCTTGGGAGAGTTCTGTCAGGATTTGTGTTGGCTGCATAAATGATTTCTCTGATGATAGATATGAATGGAGTTATGCCACTTCCTCCACACACCATCACCAGCAAGTCGTGCCTGCAACAACAGTAGAAAGACTTGAAATTTTTCTTTCATGTTTCAGAAATTTGTTTTGAGCACTTAATTCCTGTTTAGTGTTAGAGATTCACCTCATGAAATGGGTTGAAGCAGGTCCATAAGGTCCTTCCACGGAAATTTCCAGGCGATCGATTGGTGATGGAGAAGACAGAATCTTATACAGCTTCGATGACCAACTTCCTTCACTTTTAATCACTATACTTAGCTTATCAGGGTCTGTATTGCTGTTGGATGTCACTGTAAATGGATGCCATTGTAGCCTGGAAATGCTTGGCACATTAATGAATATCGAGCTCATACAGGTGTAGCTAAACCCTGGAAATGAGAGATTTGAAAGGATCATTGGTATTCAAAGTGAAAAAGCATGAGAAATTATGAGAAAAAATGGATCAAAACCTCACCTTGGAACTTGGAAATATTCAGCTCTACTGTTTCGCATGGTAAAACTCGTGCAGAGACCAATCCTACTTTTTGCTGAGATTGTAACAATCTCAAGTATCGATCAATTAAAAAGAGATAGAAACCAGGAAGGATGATGCAAGAATCAGAGAAGCCAACGTGAAGCACAAAGAACACAATGAAGACAATGTAGAGGTAATGACTGTAGAAGAAGAGCTCAAAAAGTTTTCTTCTGATACGTTTCAGGCTTGTCGCCCACATGATCAATCCAGCAACCAGAGCTATTTCTCCAGCAACATTTGAAACAAGGTACTTGTCCCACTTGAGCATCTGCCAAGCAACACAAGGTTAAGTGAATGAAGATAAATCTCCATCTAAGAAACCAAAAAATTGTCACAAAAGATGAATCGAGTTATATACAAAAGATAAGATTTGTAACCTATTGTTTAAAGTTTTGGGTTGATGTTTCTAATTATATAGACTTGATTCAATTTCTTCTCAAATCTCTTTTAAAACCTTCAGCAGAATAAGATTTTAACCTGAATCGAAAAGTATGGAGGGATTTGATAATTTACCTGTGATATTTGATGGGTTTTGATCCAAAATATTATGTAACAAAAACCATGAGCAGTGAACAGAGCCATGGTAATGTGGCCTAGCCATATATGGTACTTGATGCTTGACTCTGAAGTTAGTCCCATAAATTGTAGAACAGACGATCCTCTGGTGACTGGGAAGAAGAGAAAGGCCAAGCTTATGTATCCCACAAGGCCTAATGTTAAGCCTACACTTCTCAGTTTAGCCTCCCACCTGAACAACAAAATGGTCTATCCAAGTTAGAACTTATCTGGTTGTTCTGGACTCGGGTTTGACAGATTTTTTTCAGATCTGATGAAAAATTCAAGTTCAGAATGTTCTAAAGTCAATAGACTAAACTATGTTCAATAAAAAAGTTGTCAAGAAAGTTGCTCACACTTGCAATCCCTCACGAGAAGCCTCTTGGGTGATGTAGGCAAACATTCCATGCAAGTAATAGGCAAAGGACCACACCAGTAATGCCAAAAACATGACCAGAAACGAAAGTTCTGTCCAGGATACGATTCCAAGAGGACCTTTGACGAGAGCTATTCGTTTCCACCAGCCAGAAGCAGAAGGACCATGTTCACTGTGTCCACAGAATCATAACTTGATCAGAAACTGATCATATAGAGCACTTTCAGAAGTTGGTATTAATATTTACCTGAAGCTGTCTTGAGGAATTTTCTTTCCTAGATGGAGGTATATACAGGCTATTGTAGCTATGAACAGAACAGGAAACGTGAAGATCAGCGTGTATGAACCTGTAGAAACATAGCATTGTAAGAACTCTTCAGGATTTCAAAGTATAAAAACCAAAAACTATACCAGGACAGATGGCACAAACCTTGTCCTCCAAGGTACTTGGAGCTTGTTTTCGAGCTAATTTCAGGGAACCACTGCAGATAATACGTGTTGGTGGGCATCATCATCCAAATCATCAAATATCCAAGAAAGATGACTGATACAAGCAGGATTATTCCTGATCGAACACTCCTGATTGCTGCAACACTCGCATCGTTCATGTCTGATCCTGCCATTTGCTCTCTTCTGAAGCTAACAATGGGAGCACTTCACCTGTCAATATGTAGATTTATAGAGAGCAAAATATAAGCCATACCCAAGAAAAGATGAACTTAGAGTAATCAAACTATAACAGGTAAATCCATAATCCTGAATGGAAGAGGAAAGACAAATTACGCTTCAGGTGGCAAGTGGACATATTTAGGATATATTAGTTGTAGCTTAGAATTCCTGAAACTGCAATTTTTTAAAATTAATTTTAATCAAAAAAATACAAGAAATAGTTCCTGATTTTTTTTTAAAAAAATTAAATTTGCATTCCTACTTCTACTTCATGACAGGACAACATGCTTAAAAACAGCATACGATTCATAGTAGTGGCTAAGACAAGGGACAGCACATAGAGTGAAACTGCAAAGGACAAGATCATACAACTAATACAATGTTGTAGGACAAATAGAAGAAATATTAATTAGTAGTTAAAACTCACAAATTAAGAAATATGATTAGTAATAGATTGCTAGAATAATTGTTTAACGAAGAACACAAACAATAGAGAATAGTAAACTAGGAATCGAAAGCATCATACTTTTAAATTGAAAGCTCGAGTTTGAAAGAAAAATTCAGTACGTATTATTCTCGAAGAATTGAAGATACATATATTTATAGAGAAATTTTTAGAATTCTTATTTTAATCGGAAAGGGTTTATAAAAGTTTGAATCCTATTTTAATAAAAGTTTTATAAATCCTAAACAAGATAACATATTGAATTTAGAACTACTCCTTATTTAATAAGGAATCCTGATATAATATGAATTTCAGTTCTTATTGTTTTGTTATCGCTCAATTCCTTATCTTTGACGTTGTCATTTTGGATCAATGACCTTTGACATTGTCATTTTGGATTGTCCCATAAATGCTTAAGAACAGATTGTGTAAATTGAGCAGATGAGGATTCTGTTGTGAAACGAGTAAAAACTGGAGAATCGTTGTCTGTACTACAGTTGTACTTGGCATTTTTAGTCCAGGTTCTTCTTTCAAACTAGGATTTTTAATATCAAAATGGTTATTTGTGCTTCCGTATATCTGGGAAATCAGAAAGAACATGAATGCAAGACATTCCAATGTTCAATGTTTGCGTCCTAAGAGTGATCCTGCAAATTCCCTGAGGACAGGATGGTTCTGATGTTTCTTCTACAAGTACTTGAGGAAAGTCAATCCAAAGCCAATTCCAAGAAAAGTTGCGATGCTAATTCCAAAAACACCTGCAAGAATCGCAGGGACAATCAAGGACATCCATCCTTTAGCAGTAGCCATTCCAGCTGCTGTTGTCGGGCCTCCAATGTTGGCATTCGATGCCAGGAGTAACAGCTTTAAATCGAGGCGGAACAGCTTTCCGAATCCAAGAATCACTGCAAGATGAACAGATACTTGTACTACAGAAAACATGAAGATACTAGGTGCTGTGTTAATGACATTCCATAGACTCCCACTAGCGCCCACGACAGCAAAAAATACCTGTTAAGAAAGGAAGTCGAATTAGAAGTTTTAGGGTTAAATGCATCCCGGCTCTTCAATCATTTGATAACCAGAGTCATTCTTTGATAAATGATCACTATGAGTCAGACTCAATAGAATTGGATCAATCCTTTTTTCTGTTTCATAGCTAGTCCTAATTGACATGCTTAATATGATACCTGGATCAGAATCAGAGCAATAGTATCACCAGCTGGTGCAAGGTAACGAAATTGATTAGGAAACATAGTTGCTAAGGCGACAATGATCACTGTTACTGCTGGAAGAGTGCATCCTTCAACCTTAAATAGCTTTGTGAGATATGTGGCGGCCTTACATATCGTAAAAGAGATCACAGTTGCCGCAGAAGCCTGCAACACAGTTATCTTGTCTTCGGAAGGAGACTTGATCTCTGCTGATGTATCTGTATCCGCCAAGAATCTCGGATTGTGTTTGAGTTGGGATATTCAAGATACAAATATGCCTCAAACACCAATACTATAGTCCAATACCATGGGAACTATCTAAGACCTCGTTGTAACAATGCAATGCAATGCAAGAGAGACAGAGAGAGGGACGGGGGAGATTTACGAATTAGGAAGTTCCGAAGATACCTTTATCAGATGTAGCATCAGGAGGTATTTTGGAAGCTAACCCGAATAAGATCATGAAATATAGTACACATGTAACACTGTCTGCAGCTATCCCTGCAGCAACCACTGAAGGAGAAACAGCAAGAGCCTCTGAAATTGCAACATAATTTACACCTAAACAACAAAGAAGTATGCAGTGAAACTAACATGGTTAGAATGATGCTTATCCGTAAATGACATCAATGAACCTTCAAGAAATGAAGAAACAAAGAATCTGTAATCTGCAGTTACCTACTGAATAAGATTTCGAAGAAATATCTACTTATTACCTCTCTAAACAAAGCATGTTTATACAAAGTCAGATCATGAAGCCTTCGATCTCTAACTACATTCAGCTGCAACAACAACTAGGAACGACTTACCTCCACCAATATAACTTCCCATGAGAGCAGCAGCTATTTTCCAATTATCTTGACCTAGTGATCGCATAGGCACTATCAGGAAAGCCACTAGAGTTCCAATGGTAGTTGCAGCTGTCACAAAAGATCTTAGTTAACCAATAGTTTCAAAGCATCAAAAGCAAAGAGTACATATCAAAGTAATTATGCACTTTCTAGGCCTTGATCCAAAGTGAGTACTCATAGGATTGTAAGCTTCTAGCTTAAGGTAGTCCAGGTTTCTGCCTAACTTTACAACTCAACTGATGCAGGAGACCGAATCTAGCAAGAATATACATAGTTTACAAATTAAGAAACTGAACTTGAATCAAGTTATTTTAAACAGAAAAACAAACATGATACAGCTCTTGTTGCTTCTCATAGGATGGTTCGCATAGTAATGTCCTATTTCAAATTTTCATTATCATCCAATCAAGCATTAAAGGCATCCGTCTACTCTACCAGGAAAAAGGGTAGCCAATATGACACAAAAATGGCATAGGGCAAAATGACTTACATGACTTGCACAAGAACTCAAGTCTTTCACAATGTGCTTCACTATAAAGATATTTGCACTTACAGACGCCTCTCATCAAGCTCTAAAACCTAACGATTCCATCGAAACCTAGACTAGATTCAAGAGAAATCGATTAGAGTCTTTATGAAATACAGAACAATGCTACACATGAAGCCATTTTCTCGTTGTATGCTCGACTATTCACGATCATCTGAAGTCGGCTCACGTACTCTCGGTTATCTTAAGACAACAACCATGACAATCCAAACATTAATCTCCACTTCTTAACATAGAACACTAAAGTATTGGTGAGCACAGGACCATTTGTACTTTTTCCTTCTGAATTTCTATTCTCATTTTCCTCTGTTTGTATTCTAACAGTTACAATGCCTTACTATTCTAAGCTTCCACTTCGCAAATAAATTTCCAAGAAGTTAACCAATTCCCTCAAAGTTCCAAATCTTATTGTCTGACACTTCAAAGTAGGCAAATCTTCAGGTACATAATCAATTGAAATGAGAAAATGCAGGTTGGTAGAGGCAGACAGCACTCAGGAGCCACATATATCTTCAAGAACAAAGGGATTTAAGAGACAAGACAAACCTGAACCGAGCAAGAAAGCTGACAGCAACTTCCCAGTTGACTGAACCACATTCCTCAAGTCAGCTCTGAACAACATCAGAGGAACAGTTAAGGGCAAAAGGTACTCCAACACAACTGAATATGCCTTTGCTTCATAAGGAATGATTCCTATATTACTGGCAAACAACCCAACCATTGTGCTCACTAACGCTGCACTAGCCATACTTCCTATCCTAGTCCTCTCCGACCTTAAAGAGTTATCAACATAAAACCATACATTGTGTCAAGTTCTCATAATCAGAATCAACCAAAAACACGAACTTTTTCAAGTTCTCACCAGATCCCAAAAGCTCCAGTCGAGAAGAGGGCAGTCCACATACCCCAATGGTCGTCCGGAGAAATTATGGGGTACCTTAGTTGTGAAAGTACTTTACTTGGTCGACTGGAATTTCGGCTCTTTGGCCATAACAAAGGTGGCAATGTTGTGCTAAGATTGGCAGTGGTTATATTGTGGATTGAGCAGAGATGAGAGAATGGTGAGATGGTGGGTGATATGCTTGGTAGTGCGAGAAAAGAAGGGGAACGCAATAACGGTGAAGTGAAGGAAGCCATTGATGGAGTTTGAAGGTTGGAAGACCATAGTCTTTTAATGTGGATTTATGACATATCTTCTTGTTCCAAGAAGTCAGGAGTTGTTCTTAGTATCTGTTTATGTGGTTCAAAACTCGTTAATCCTTATCTTTTATGTTGATTAATCCCTTTTTGTTCGTTTCAGTTTGGCTTATCTGCGAGGAAGGAACTTGACAGGGTAACCTCCACGTGGGAAGCTTCGAAGGATTGATAAAATTCTTACAAGTTAAGAACAGACGAGCTCTTGTTGATCCTATGAGTAAGCTCTGGATGATTTGTTCTTCTTGTTTGGTCTGGCTGGTTTAAGTTTCTGTCAGTTAATACAAACTTGTTGCTTTATCGAATAGCTTACTCGGAACATATAATTTGTTTCATCGGACACTAACTTTTTCCAGTAACACGAAACTTTTTGTACCCCGAAAAAGAAAAACAGTCAATTATAAAATGTTGAAATGAACTTATCAAGTTTCAGCATTCAATTACAGAGAAAAAGATGGAATGCAACTTCCCAATAACCATAATCAATGAGCTTCTGAACTTGCTTTTAGATTTTCACAAGTTACTAAGAGTCATTGAGTTGGATTCATAATTGATCAAAGAAATGATCAAGAAGAAATAGATTTATTCACAAATCATCTGCTACATTAGTCAGAATCATTTATTTGTAATAGCCAAATCAATTGCTGAACTAGGTTAGCCAGATTTTACAATTCCAAGATTGTACATCTTTTGCAGAAACTGAACTCCAAAGCCGATCCCAAGAAAAGTAGCAATGGCAATTCCAAAGATGCCAGCCAGAATGGCAGGAACAACCAGAGAAGTCCATCCTTTGGCCGTGGCCATTCCGCATGCGGTTGTAGGACCTCCGACGTTAGCATTGGATGCTAAGAGTAACTGCCGTAGCTCAAACCGAAGCAGCTTTCCAAATCCAAGGATTACAGCAAGGTGGACAGCAATCTGGACTAGAGCAAATAAGAAAATGCTAGGAGCTGTGTTGATCACGTTCCAAATATTCCCACTTGCACCCACCACAGTGAAGAATACCTGTTTCTCAAAATGAAGAAAAAGTGTTTCAAGAAAACAGTAGTTCGATAATAACAGAGACGTCGTAAGAATCTCAGAGCTTACCTGCATGAGAATTAAGGCCATAGCCTCACCAGATGGTGCGAGATGATTAAACTGGGATGGAAACAACGTTGCCAGGACAACAACAATAGCTGTTATGGCTGGAAGGCTGCCTCCTTTAATTCCGAAGTATTGTGTCAGATAAGAACCAGCCTTACAAATGGCAAAGGATACAGCAATTGCAGTAGCAGTCTGCAAGACAGGAAGTTTGTTTCCGGGCTCAGAGTTACCATCCAATCCAGTATCTGCAAGCAGACTCTAAATGGTCTCGTTTAATGCAATTAAGTCATTAAATGCCTGAGACAGATGAGGTTTCATTTACCACAAGGTAATGGACCGCAACAACTTAGGCATTATGAACACAAAATTCTGCTCACCATTGGTTGAAGTGGAAGACTCTGCAGGTATTTTAGATGCCAACGCAAACAATGTCGTAAAGTATACAGCACAAATTACATTATCAGCAGCTAGTCCAGCAGTTAAAACTGATGGAGACACGCCCAGAGCATCAGAAATTGCAACATAATTGACAGCTGCACGGCATCAAACAAGCGAATCACAACTCGTGATAATGAACAACGAAAGAAATGAAGATAATGGTAGGAAAAAAAAAGTCTATAACAGCTGAACATATGTCAATGAGGTTACCAAATTATGTAAAAGCTTGTTACCTCCACCAATATGTCTGCCCATAAGAGCTGCTGCTATTTTCCAACTATCATTGCCAAGTGATCGCATTGGCACCAACAGAAATGCCACTACTGTTCCAACCGTTGTTGCAACTGTCTCAAAGCAAAAAAAAAAATCCAAAAATTCTTATCCAATCATGGAAAGCAGATACCATAAAACAAAACTTGATACTATCAACAAACAGTAAGTTATGTTTTCTTTTAGTAATTTAAGCTGCAATATGAGAAAAGAAAGGGCAAAGAGTCAAATTCTTGTCCTCAAAGCCAACCCCATGAGCAACTAACTCAAATAGACCACACAAGTTGCATTATTATTCTTTAAGATAAAGTATAGAGTAACCCAATATCTATATTCCATTCACCTGATCCTAGCACAAAAGCCAAAAGAAGCGTTCCAGTGGACCGTATAACCCTACGCAAGTCAGCCCTGTAAAGCAATAAAGGAACAGCTAATGGCAGCAGAAACTTCAAAACGATGGAGTACGCCGGAGATTCAGACGAAATGATCCCCAAATTACTTGCTGCTAAACCAATCAAAGTGCTCACCAAAGCACCACTCAATGCACTTCCAATATTGGTATTCTCTGACCTGCAATCCTCAAGGTGCAACAATTTGATACAAAACTAAAAGAAAAACAGAAACTAAATAATACCCATCAAATGAAATGAAAAAAATAAGCAGAATTGGTTGGCTTAATTGGAGCTTAGCTTCAAAATGAGAGAGAGATTGAGAAGGGACATTACCAGATACCAAAAGCACCAGTAGCGAAGAGCGCGGTCCACGTGCCCCACGAATCGTTGGGAGAGATAAGAGGCAGATTTAGACTGGACCGGGCAGTCACAGATCTGAATGAAATGGGATCTTTAGGACATAATCTAGGGGAGAGAATGGATTGGTGTTGATCGGGAAATGAAAATGGTGACCGTTGAATTACTGAGTGGTCGTTGCTTTTGGTGTTCAACGAGACCGGGGGACGAGTTTGGTAGCACTTAAAACGAGAGCTGTGAACCTTTGACGACGGCACATTCAAGTGAGTTGAATGCAAAACGGGAAGCTTCGATGCCATTAAAGGCGAGACTAGTCGGAGAAGAGAAAGATCGACGGTAACACTTCCAAGTGGAGACTAGACTGGACTCCACCGAATGGTACAACAAGAGAAGTGTTTTCTTTCACTATGGTCTTAGTCAACTCTTCAAGTCATTTTGAAGTTGTTTGTATGAGTCCCATTTTATAAGCTTTTTCAGATATTTTTGTGAGGTTGTTTCATTCAATTTAAGTTATTTAAATTTTAAATTACTTTATATATTTTAAGAATTAAAATAAATTTGTAGACCTTTTATTAAATCATTTTAACCTTTTATTAAATAATATTTAAAAATTAAAAACTTTATATGTGATTTTTAATTTAATAATAATTTTATTATAATAATTCATTAAAAATTAATATTTAAAAATTCTTAATATTACAAAATATATTATAAAATTATAAACTTAATACACTATTAGTCCTATTTTTCTTTTCAATTTTGGATTTCAATTTTTTGTTTATATTTTCTTTCAAATAAAAACAAAAAATTATCTAATTGTTAATGTAATTATATTTTTATAACTAATAATAATTAAGATAAAACTTAAAATAGATTATTTTTAATTAAATAAATTTATTTAATATCTTAAATGATATTTATTTTAATATGATGTTATTTTAAAAAATAATTAATTTAAAAATTAATATGTTATTTAAAATTAATATTTATTTGAAATATATTTTAATTATATTTATTAATAATTATTAAAACTTAATTACATATAACTTAATTATAAAAATTAAATTATTCATAATTTTATGGGTAATTAATTTTAATTTATTAAATATATAATGTTGAATTAAATTATTTATAATTTGTATTAAAATTTAAATAATTAAATAATGGTAAAATAGATTATGAAAAAATATAAACAAGAAACAAAAATCATAATTTTTAAAAACTGAAAAAAAAATTAAAACCAGAAATTAAAAATTCAAACAAACAAATTTTTTTACTAAATTTAAAAATAAAACCAAAAATTAAAATAAAAACATACACCCTAAAATTGGACTATCACGTGATAATCTAAACAAAGTCCTCTTACGGCTGTCGTCCTGAACTTCATTATTCATTGCCTTTTGTACCAAAACAGCCCAATTCAAGGCAATTGTGAAGTCGAAAGGTGATAAAACTTTTGTGAAATTGAAAATTTTAGTGATTTTTGCGAACAATGATACAGTAGCATCCTCCTAATCCTTCAAAGAAAGTCAGCCCATCCACCATTTCCTAGTGTATATTCTTCAGATGCAACAAACAAATAGATACCTCGGAAACGAATAAACTCATCTACCGATCTACCTCGGAAGCGAATAAACTCATCTACCGATCTACTACAGATTCTCTATCCCTTTGAATTGTTTGAAGTTCATTACATTATAGGGATAGTAAGATGATTCAAAATCCTTGACTTTATCTATTCATCTCTTGGTAGTTAAATCATTGGTTAAATCCTTACAATAGTCCGCATCAGCCTGTTTCTGTTTCTTCATACTAGAGCTCTCTTCTTCCAGGGCTCTCAGCTTGTTCTTTATGGCAGTTACCTTAGCACTCCGATTCATCTGCCCTGAACTGCTACCAACAAGACCTGTCCTATTCACGTCGCCAACCGTCCCGGAAGAATTTCGTGTTAACTCCTCCAAGTATTTCTCGCTTGCTAGACGAACCACCAGGGGACGACCGCAAGCCAACCTCCCATGCATCTTTTCCTTGGCCAATTGAGCTTCCTGCATGCTCACTTTAAATTTGGAAATCAGGATTTTGCTTTAATGTGAAAGACCAGAAAAGCAGACACTTACCTCTTTATTGCTAAATTGGATGAAAGCATAACCCCGTGGCTCTCCACGTTTTGGGCCTCGTGTATGCCACAAGAAATCCTCAGAAACAATCTTGCCATAAGGAGAAAACATCTTAATCAGAGCAGCCCTGATAGAAGAAATTGAAAACGTAAATAAGGTTATAAGCGCAGTAATATCCATCTCAGAAGTCAGGGGATACGCAATCCAACCATGATTAATATACTTACTCAGTTATTCTCAGATCAAGATTGCCAATGTACAGTCTGTTTTCAGTCTTCTCAACAGTATAATCAATGCGATCCTGCAACCAGTCATGAAATCCAATAGAAAATGCTAGTTCTTAGAAGTTTCAACAAGAATTCAACACAACTTGGCTCTGATTACGAAGGCTTAATAATGCAGTGGAGATGTATCGACATAGCTTTGAGAAACTTGGTAAAAAAATTTGCTAATACATAATTCCAGAGTAAACATGTTATACGACCCAAGTTATACAAGAAGTATCAACATTTCACTCATGGCAAATTCAAGGGTCAATCTAATGGGGCGTCCATATAGTGGATGACTTGGCACCTTAATTAATTGATTTCCAGTTTATGTATTTGCTTTTCCCGTGGTTATTTGTTTCAGTTTCCTG
>JANVCL010000006.1:33745603-33759506 GCA_026546855.1 Erythroxylum incrassatum
TTCATGGTTGACGCCATTGATGAGTACGCTGTTGGTCAGTTGAAAGAATACGATGGAAAGAAGCTCGTTTCCGCTACGAAGGAAGGGTTAAAACTAGACGACGAAACAGAGGAAGAAAAGAAGAAGAAAGAGGAAAAGAAGAAGTCTTTCGAAAACCTCTGCAAGATTATGAAAGACATTCTAGGAGACAGAGTTGAGAAGGTGGTCGTGTCCGATAGGATTGTCGATTCTCCTTGCTGTTTGGTCACAGGAGAATACGGATGGACGGCGAACATGGAGAGGATCATGAAAGCTCAGGCATTGAGGGACAGTAGCATGAGCTCTTACATGTCTTCGAAGAAGACAATGGAGATAAACCCGGACAATGGTATAATGGAGGAACTGAGGAAGAGGGCGGAGGCGGACAAGAATGACAAATCTGTGAAAGACTTGGTACTAGTCCTCTTTGAGACAGCTCTCTTGACCTCTGGTTTCAGTTTGGATGATCCCAACACGTTCGGTGCTAGAATTCATAGGATGTTGAAATTGGGGCTGAGTATTGACGAAGACGCAACTGTAGAGGATGATGCTGATATGCCTACGCTGGAGGAAGACGGCGCTGAGGAGAGTAAGATGGAGGAGGTTGATTAAGGTCGTTTTGTCTGGTGAACCGTTAACTCGTATTTGGCTGTTCGCAGGTTGTCTTCTCGTGTGTCGGTCAAGTGTATGTGTCTCGTCTTGCGTTATCTTTTAGGCCTTGGATGCTAAGCGTCTGTGTATTCTGTGTCTTAATACATGGTTACTTTCTTGTCTCCGCCTATTCTAATTAAATTAATGACTTTACGATTTATCTTAAACATTTTGAAGAACTGTCAAGGAGTAATTCTCCAAGCGCTACCAACTGAAGATTTTCAGAAAGAATGCAATATAGGAAACTGTTCTTAAATTGCAGAAGCTATACTTAAATCCGAAAAACAACTCCAAAGCATCAAAACCTTCATGTTGTCAACAAATGAAATCATTTCTCAAGTACTAAACAGCTACATTCTGCGAAGTTGGGGGAACGACATGGAAGCCCCCAAGGACCTTCAAGCAAAACCAGAAGAGCTACTTTGAGCTCCTCCACCGTAACCTCCACCACCTCTACCAAACGCAGGTCTTCCACTAGAGCCCTACAGGATGAAACCATGTAACACGAACAATGCGTATTGGTCAATTTGGTATTCAAACTATTCTTTGACAAGTATGAGATGATGCAATATTTCTCCAGTGAACCATGGTAAGATTACCCTAAAAGATGGTTGGAAATCTGCTGGAGCTCCTCCCTTCTCACCACCTAAATCACCTCCGCGAGGACCACCACGATATCCTTCTCTGTCACCGAACCTGGGTCGATCTCCTTCAAAGCGAGGTGGGCCTCTATATGAGTGAAAGTAAGGCATTAATCACACATCAGACAACCAAGTTGGATTTGTAGAGAATGTTTAAACCAAGGAATGCTCGACATGGATGTATTACCTGGGACGGTCACCGGGTGGACCACCCATCGGCCGACCTGCAGGCTTTGCAGATTTCTTCAACGTGGCAGGTACAATTTCTGATGGAAGATTGAGGTAATTCCTCAGAAATTCAATTCCATCATTGGTGAGGTACCAGTAGTAATGCATCCAAGCAAACGTCTCACGAACATACTCCTTTGATTTGAAGCTTTGCATGAGCTTAATAACCTGCAAGTTTGGTACATCGATGTCCGGGTGCTTTGCAAGGTTATAGTCCTTCTTAGCATAGCAAACTCCCTCTAACAGGTTCCCAACAAACAGAGAAGAGATCAGACGCATTGTTCTTATCAAAAGCATCTAAATTTCACAAGTACAATTCATTCCCAACAAGCAGTCAAGTAAGCTATAGATATGCGCAATCAGCATAACCCAGTTTCATCTATTTCGTCCATACAGATTGCAAAAAGACAAGAATGAGATAAAGAGCAGAGATTTAATTCGTTCTTTAAGCTTACAAGTTACAACACCAATTGCCTCAACCAAAGAAACCCTACCCAGTAATATGCCTCTCAATCTAATACAATTTCGCTACTTTCAACGTACATTCTCCATCTCAGAGTAACAAAAATCCAAATCAAACCACCAAAAATTCAAACTTCCCTCCTTTGACATGTTCTTAGGCAACTGAATTAACTAAAAGCGAACAAGAAAAACAACAAATCAAATCAAACAGCGTGCGAGAACAAGAGAAACTAACCTTGAAAGAGGTACTTGGAGATTTCTCTCCTGTTCTTCTCTGGGATGATCTAAAACGCAGAACAAGAAGAAACCCAAGTAAGCTTTATACATTAATCAACATACAAAACCACAAGAAACCCAGATAGATATCGAGAAGAAAGAGCGCGAAAGAGTTACCATCGTTGCTTAACCCTGCAAAAAGTGCTTCTTCTCGCTGTAGTAAGTTTGCTTCTAAAGACGCAAAAGAAAAACCCTAGAGAATCAGTACATAATATATTATTTGGATCGGGCCCTCCACTTCCTGGGCCCAACTAGAAGATCCGAATCTTATACACGTTCGGTCTTTCCTAGTGGGCCGAGCATGTTGTAATAAGCATGAGATTAAAGTTTCGGTGCAAAGTCTGATGAATTTGACCCGAAATTAAATTTTTTAATTTATTTTAAAATTAATTTCAGTTTAACTAAATCAAATTTGTTTAAGTCTCGGGCTGAATTCAAACTCATACCCTTATTTTTAAATTTTGAGTCAGAAGATTAAGTTTGATTCAACCTATTATTAGGGATGACAAATGGGTTGGGGTTTAGTCTGTTCCTGTCTATTTCATAAACATCCTTTCATCTAATCAATGGACCTACAAAAATTACATAGATGGATGCTCAAGAAAACATAGCAGGAACAAATGATCTGAACCTCTAAAAATATGAGCTGGAGGACATTGTTTTTGTTAGGGTATTTCAATCTTATGTTACTTAATTTTGTCCATAAATTTGTGCGAACTTTATATAAACACGTGGATAAGATTTAATGAAACAAAATAAGAACTGATTAACTAATCCCTAAAAATATGTTTATCATTTTTACACAATAAAATTGTCTAGATTTTGGCAAAATATTCAGAATTGGTGGAAGCATATTGTAGCATAAAAATGGGTATAATTAAAATTTGAATCTTTTTAGGCATTATTTTTGTATCCTTATACATTAATAAATAATTTATAATATTAAACAAATAATTAAATACATTAAAAATTGTGTGATTTGACTTTATTTTATTTCAATTATTTTGTTTGATTTGACTTTATTTTTAGTTCTTCGTGTTTTTAAAAATCATGAAAATTATAAAAAGTAGTTTTTGTTTCTTGTTTCTATTTTTATAATTTAATTTGCTATAATTTAAATATATTATTTAATTTTAAATTTTTAATAAAAATTATGAATAATTTAATTTAACATTATATATTTAATCAATTAAAATTAATTATCAATAAATATTATTAATAATTTAATTTTTATAATTAAATTATATGTAATTAAATTTTAATAATTATTAATAAATATAATTAAATTTAAAATATATAAATATTTACATAAATTTTGATGTAATAATTAAAATATATTTCACATAAATATTAATTTATAAATAAAAATTGATTTTAAAATTATTTAATTTATTAAAATAACATAACTTTATTAATAATTTGTTAATAAATATTATATAAGAGATTAAATAACTTTATTTAATTAAAAAATTATATTTAAGTTTTATCAAATATGTAATTATTATATGTGATAAAATTATAACTGTATTAATATTAACAATTAAATAGTTTTTTATTTAAAATAAAACATAAACAAAAAATTGAAAACTACGACAAAAAAACATAAGCAAACCCAAACAATCCCTTAATTAACTATCACAATCTCCTCTTACTTAATATGAATTTTTGAAATTGTGAATAAATAAAATATTAAAGAAATAAGACAGATTTATTTAGAGGATAAAGAAGTAAATACAATTTTTTAAAAGATACAAATTAAAAAAGATAAAAATCACACAAAAGTCATTACAAGTAAAAATAATATTAACCATAATAATTATAAAGATTATCATAATGATTTCACCCTAACTCCTCTTACTTCTTATTCGTTATCTTTTTATTGATGAATCAAAATAAAGTTAACAGGAATAAATTATTTACTAAATAAAAAATTGTAAAAATTAAGCGAAAAGAATCTGAAAATAATAATAACAAAAACACACCCTCCAAAAATCAGGGTATGTTTCATACTTACATTACAAGAACTGATTGTTTTTGTAAGATTTTAGACATTTAAAATCCCGTCTAAAACCATTTCGTGGATCTCCCGCAGGTGACATCAGCCATGCAGCCTGCATTTCATGCACTGGTTGAAGCCATGAGCCATATCCGCAAAGACAAAGCCAGTGCCGAATGGTGTAGAGAGCCTCCAAAGATGGACAATCAGAGCTTTCTCGTTGCGACTTTTTTCCCTTATAAACTACCATCCAGTACAAGTTAATGTTCGTTGTGCAGAATAAAGAGAGATTCGCAGAATCCAAATTGCCTACCTAGCCAAGTTAGGCAACCTTTGCTGATTGGTGATCAACCGTCTTGTTTGCTACAACTGACTCTGTCTCGATCTCGTGAAAAGACAGCAACCTTCTCTGTATCCGTGAAATTCAGCAACCCAAAAAATGATTAACAAAATCAACAATCCAACACAGGAGTACGAAAATAAAGAAAAAACTAACATTTTCTTAGGGAATATTGTTAGAATTTATAATGGACTTACGGGTAAAGTTAGACTACATACAAGTTTAAGTAAGATTTCATCTTAAACCAATTGGTGATACTTAAACTAGCTCACTAGGCTTATATGTTAATCTTCGTTCCTCTCTTTCTCTAATATGGGACAAACTCACTTTATATTTTAACACACCCCTCATGTGTAGGTTAATTTAAAGCCTAACACATGACATAATCTATCATTTCGAGGTGTTAACGACTAACATAAGAACAACCTGCTATGATACTATGTTAAAATTTACAATGGATCTACGGATCCACACGAGAAGGAAAGTTATACCACATACAAGTCTAAGTGAGGTTCCATCCTAAAACCAATTGATAATAGGTGGAGTAGCTCACTAGGTTTATATGTTAATCTTCTTTCCTCTCTTTCTTCAATGTGAGACAAACTCCCACTTTATATTTCAACAAAAATGATTCAACAATTATACTATCTGGTTGTAGCACATGCATCACATGGAAGCTAAAAGATGCAACCATGCAGTAAACGGCAACATGAAATTATTACAAGAACAGCACTCACATGATCCTCAAAACCGGGGCTTGTCAAATTGATAGAGAGGTTTCTCATTAACAATAGCACCTGGTTGCAAAGTACAGGATATACACATTATTATGCACTTCCAAGAAGCAACAGCGTGACAATCAAAGGAAATGCAATCATATATAATACTTCGTATGAACCAGAGCTATCCAAAACGTATTATTTTGACGTAAAATCTTACAGTCTCCACATCAATAGGATCCATCTTCTTTAGTTTTTGCAGATGACCAGTGACATTTGGGTCAAAGACGCTTCCAATAAAGTTGTACACCTGACCAAAATCAGGCAGAACTGCAAATAATGAACGGCATCAGTGCTAACTACAATGTAAGAGCCGAAACATAGACTTGTCAAGCCTAGAAAACCATGTCAATTATCTTCATCCCAAAACAATAATCGATATTGAAAATAGTCAATAGTATAACAAACACACTAAACGATACACATTGTCACACATCTGGAAAACAAATTACGTGAAGCCCTCACCTCTCAAGGGGTAGTCATGATTTCCTTGCTCAGCTGTTTCACCAGTTGGTAATATTCTTGGAGTCGTTTCAGTGCCACTACAACAGTTATTTGCCATAGATGGATCTGACAATGAAACGATATGGCAACAAATATAAATGAATAACTCATTTCGACAAACAAGAAAAACAAGTCAACGTAGTAAATAGTTCACAAACCTTTACTTTGAATCGACACACTGACAGCTGATGTGTTAGTTGTCCAAGAAGATGGAGTAACAGCGGTAATAGGTTTGATCAGTACGGGGGAGGAATCAGGCCTTTGAACACATCCAGGATCAAGAATTGAAGTTGGTGATTGAAAAGATCCTGGAGGTCGAGATTGTGTAGAGGCTGCAATCATGACACAAACTTGTATTGCTCACACATTGATCTCGCAACTCACATTTAGTGTTCAATTCAATAACTGATAATCTCACCAGTTCTTGGTGCTTTTTGGGGATAAGGATGAGCAGCTTTTCTTTTGGGTCGAGGAGGAGGCAGATGTTCACCTGTTCCATTCTTCTGAGCCTTTTGGAAATATTTCTGTGCATGGCTGCGGATCTGAGATTTTTTCAATTTTTAAATACTCCTTACCTCTTGTGATCATTTCAGTTGTAGAAAGAAGACAAAAAGGAAGCAGAAAAAGAGCAGTAAAACAAAGTAACCCTAAAACATATATATGATAAAACTGCAGCTTTGCAACAAAGGGTTGCAACATATCTAAATGCAAAAGTATGATATACTAGAAGAATTCAAAACTGAACAGTACCTGAATGACTGTCTTGGACCCGACAAATGCCTTAATCTTTTTCCAGTCCCGATCAAAGCTGGAAGCATCAAAAGAGTGAGCAAACCAATGAATTTAAACTACCATGCACGATCCCATAATCCAGAAATTCTATTCGACCGGTTGTGAATTAGACAAAGGTTAGAACACATGAACAGGGCCATTTCAAAAAATGTGATACATTTTGGAGTATCCAGATACCGTTTCTGCAACCAGATGGATTGCAGTAAAACAGTTCACCAGAAGACAATTCGACTAGCCGTAATCACTAGCACTACAAGCCGTCCTCAAACTGAAGCAAACAAACCAATAAGGCAGCGATAATTCAACCAAGATACTCTTCATCTTTAAAAGAGTTGGTCAAGATTTTATTATCAAGTCCTCCAGAATCTCTAGTTCCAGTTGCAGCTAAATATGTAGTGTAAAACCATTTCTGTTACTTTGAGAAGCAAAATTTAGAAACATCATACCAAAACCACATCACCATTATTCAATTTATCTACCTCTACACCAATCTAATCTCATTTACTTGATTCAGCGTCATTAGCAATTTAGAGATTTATGTTAAACTTAAAGCTACATCAAACTAAGCCAAACACCAGCCCACTCAAAACTCAACTAACATCTCAAGCTTTTTACTCAAATTTAACAGAAAAAAGCCGACTCAAACGTAGTAAACCAATTCAGGAATCGAAAAAGGCGGTAACAGCAAATTTACAGCTGAAGAGCTTCGAGAAACTTGTCGTGTTCGGGTTCACTCCAGCTCTCTCTCGACTTGGTGATGGTGTAAGATTTTCGGACCTTCTTAGACGAATCATCCGACCAGGTCAGTGTTGTCGCCGGCGACGCAGTGAAAGGTTCGAGTCCCGGTAATGCAATTCCGTTGGGATCCAAGTAGAAACCCTCAGTCGGGTTCGGGTTGTTTGATACCATACTTACCGAATTGAGAGTTTCGGGGGTGGTTTAGCCTTGAACACGAGTGAGAAATGCGCCTTTTAAAGAGACACAAAAGCGGTATAATCCGATGCTTTACGGGTCCTTCCTGAGCTCAGTTGAATGACGAATAATAATCAGCCACGTCATCTCAAAAATAGTTGTACAGTGTTAAGTCAAATGAGATTAGCCACCGTTACCCGTGAGAGGTCCTCCACTGCAGAGCGAAACGGTGTCGTTAGCGGCCTTAGAAATGCGAATGGACTTATCCTGGTGTATGTTCCACCGGAACACAATAAGACGGGATAGACCTCTGTAGATGAATGGAAACGTGGCACAAACTTATGAACAGAAGTTGAGATCCAACATAGACCACAAGATGAAAAGAAAAGAAGATATTTATTGTAGGGCCCTACTGATATTGTACACATGCAAAGTGCACCTTTTGCTGAAGATATTTTTGGGGATTGGTTGAATTTTTCAAGAGCCTAAATTTGGGCTCCCATGTAGTTTTCAACTGCAATTGGCCATTTCAATTTCAGTTAAGTACTTCTAATGTTAAGGATCTTGGTTTGTGTTAGGGTTGCGGAACAGTTAGCCCAATCTAAAATCCGATCAAACTCAAAACTATTCAAAACTTGAATCGATGTGAGCGGTTCAGCATTCTCATTCTTTGATCAGAGATTTTAAGTTCAAGCTTTAGGAATGGAAAAATCTGTTTAGCTAGCACTTTATTCTTTACGAGCTGATCTGGTGTGAACGAAAATTAGTCTAAATGTGGGTGACTTAAAGGTACTTTTCTAAAATTGAGACCCTCTTAAAACATCTTGTGGCTAAACCAAAAAAATAAATCCTGTCAACTTAATCTAAACTTACGGATTTCGAATTAGGTAAGATTGAACCGAACTATTCTTGTCATCCTTACTTAAGATCCGATTCAAAATAGGTCGGACTAAATTTTAAAATGATTGTTTAAATCCAATTATTTGAATCAAACTTAAATTACCTTCGATCTCGAGTCCATATACCATAAATATGGATAAGGTTCAAATTAGATATGTCTTGAGCCCATGTGATTTGATACAAAACAACAGCCACTGCTAGAATGGGCGAATTGGGCTCAACTTTCCATTTAGAGCACGTCAATGAGTTTAAAATAATAAAGCAAATATATAAATATTTCATATTCTCTAAAAATTTCACAAATATTAATTTGTTATTTATTATTTTAAAATAAATTATGTATAACATGTAAATATAATTTTGAATAAAAATAAAAGAAAATATATCTCCGTTTAATAAATTATTTAATACGTGATATAATCATATGTCACATTTATACAAAATTAGTGGATTTTTATATATTTAATAAAAGTATAATAATTTTTAAAAAATAATTGATGATATTTAATAAAATATAAAGTTTTTTAATTTAATACTAAATTATAATATCTTTGATATACTTCATTATCTTTCTTTAATTAGATACAATCATACATCTATGCCCCGCCAAATGAATGATTTGATACATCTTGACTATATCACGTCCCAATTTTTCAACATTAGCTATTTTGCATTTAGTGGTTAACTCTCACCTTCAAGTCTTGACTTTGCTTGATTATATTCTGTCGAATTGATCATTGCTTGACAATTTGGAGCGAAACTTACTTTCTTTTTGGCATCACATCTTCTATACCACTTAACCTTTTATAACTTTATTTTCGTCGCGAAATGACATCATTTCAAATTTATTTACACATAAAACGACATTATTTTAAAGCACAAATAAGGTCGGAATATGTTAAGTGATATAAAAAATTTTAATCATCCCTTAGGGGGTGGATAAGTTGGTAAAGTGGGAGGCATGGGAGCTAAAAAGTCATTTGTTTGAATCCTCTTACTTACGCTCTCTCGATCAAGCTTTTTATACAGGACTTATCTAGTGCGGTATATTTGGTTGACCTTATTTACAGGCTATTACGTTAATTTGAAGGTTTACTCAATGCATTTTCAAATGATAGTAACTACAGGCTCCTCAACTCCAAAAAATCGTAATCTCTTTTCATCAATTTACTCTATTTAAATTTTATTTTTAACATTTAATGCACACTTAAAAGATAACGATAATATAATCTGCAATTTGAATTTTTTAAAAATTAGATCAGAGGTTAAATTATTAGATAAGAGATTTAAAGTTTAAAATATTTAATTAATATTAGACAAATTAAATAAAATTGAAAATTTTAAAATATGCTTAAAAAAGTATAATTCATTAAAGAATTTGAAATTTAATTTAAATAAATAATATTTGATTTTTTATAATAACATGTTAATTTAAAAAATTGTTCAATTAATTAATAAAATAATTAATTTGTAATAATAAGATTGTCCAATTAATTTAATTAAATGTGTTAAAAATTATTCTCCCCCACATGATTGATAGAGCATCCAATCCCAGCGGCACCCTTGCTCCCCACGAAAGAGTGAGGGTTCTGTATTTACTCACTTGCCCCTAAAGCTTAATAATTGCATGTTGTAATTGTAATTATGATCTCAGCGTTAGGATCTTAAAGTTTTAACAATTACAATTAAGTGATTAACTGTGTTTTATTAACAGTAATTGTAAATTAGTGGGATAGTTTAGAAACAAACAAATTTATAAATTAATCAAATGTACCAAATGGTAAATATGAAACTTAGTCGAGTTTAAAAAGATTAATTGTTAAAATAATATTGTTTTTATTTAATTAGAAATTGAAATTCATAACCAATTGAATCTCTTAATTTAAGAAATTGAATTTAATTTGACTCGAATTATTTTAATTTTAATAACTAAAAATAGTAATTATTTCAAAATTTTGAACTTGATTATTTAATTTTAAATAGAGTCAAACTAATTGATCCTCCTTTGTAAGGGGTGTGATCCTCTAACTTCTTATTCTGACCTATCCTGTCTTTTTTTTATCTAAGTCATCTATTTATGTTGGGTCTCTACATAAATAAATGACTTGAATTAAAATGGGGCAGAGTACAGTCAGAATAAAGGGGCCAAAGGATTTTAACTGCCTTTGCAAGACCTGTTACCACTAAATTAAAAAGAGTTTTATAAAAAAAACCCAAATTTTGACGTTAAAAATATTTTTAACGTATTCGGTAAACAAAATTTTTTATGTTAAAAAATCCGAAAAGTGTCATAATATACGCAAGTTGTAAGATTATTTTTAAGGACTTTAACTTATAACTTACTCTCAGGAACAAAATTTTCTTCGTATAGTGCAATAATTGGAACACCGCGTCTTCAACATGGAAGCGCACAAGTGCTTTCCTTTATCGCAATCTTGACGAGATCAGTGACTGTTGACTTGGTAGCTTCTATCATCTCTTCCACTATATAATACTCTGCTAAGATCTCTTAGAATTCACCAAAGCTCATACTTGAAATTTTCTGTTTACAAGAGGCGAAGAAGACAAGTCTCAAAGTCTCTCTAACTTCATCTTGGAGCCTTACGCTTCTCAGGCTATAAAAATGAAGGTCAGTGGTTATTTCTATATGATCCAACTTGTTCTTGTGTCAAGTTTATTCAGTTAAAAAGAGTCTTTTGAACCTTTTGTTTTTTCAATTTGTTGAACAGAAAGTAGTGTTGAAATTAGATCTACACGAGGACAAAGTGAAGCAGAAAGCCATGAAGACAGTCTCTGGTATTCATGGTAAGTGCCTATCATCCAAATTCACTCCTCTTTTAATTTTCATACATAAAAAAGATGACCCAGATCTTAAGAAGTGTTTGATTTTGGCAAGAACTCATCAGTTCTCGATTCTGGGTTGTGTAGGGGTTGATTCAGTGGCCATGGACATGAAGGAGAAGAAATTGACAGCAACAGGAGATGTTGATCCAGTACATATAGTGCGCAAACTTAGAAAGCTTTGCCACACAGATATTGTATCTGTTGGACCAGCGAAAGAGCCTGAAAAGAAGAAAGACGAGCCTAAGAAAGATGATCAAAAGAAGCCTCAAGAACAGAAGAAAGATTCGAAAGATTCAAAAGATAATGTGGCTAATCCTGTTGCCTATCAGCCATATAATCCTTATATTACCCGATACTATTATGTTAGAAGTGCAGAGGAAGATCCTTATGCTTGTGTCATTTGTTAATTTCTCTGAAGATCATGAATTATACATATTATGTATAGTTATGTTTGTCCTGAAAGTATAAAAATTGTGTCAGTGCAGATTTCTGTCACAATCTACTGTTCCATTTGTGAATGCTCTTAGACATCATCTGCAGAGTTCAGAGTAACTAAGGTAGATAGTTCAACCTTAATTTATCCGAAATACGTGATTAACAGATTATAACGAACTAGGAATCCTTTCGGTATTCAGAATTTCTGTCACAATCTATTGTTAGAAACATGAATGCTCTTAACAGTATTACGAGGTTGGAATCGTTTCGGGGTTCAGAATTTCTTTCACAATCTATTGTTTGGATTACGAATGCTCTTTGACATCACCCGCGGAATTCAAACAGTAACTAAGAAACAAAACAAAGGTTTTCTCAAGAAAAGCCTCTGATAAGAAAAGATTTTTAATTTTATTTCAAATTTTTTTAATTTTATTTAATATTTAACTGATCTGACGGCGGTCTAACTTTGGTTAAATCTTTTAAATCTTAAATTTTTTTCTTATCGGTTTAATTTCTAATTTAATTTTTAAAATATGAGTAAAAACAATTTTTTTATTGCACATTTATAAATTTTATTATAGAGATTTTTATGATAATACTAAATTGAACTTTATCTTAGCCGACAAGTCAACCAGACGAGAGGAATAGTTCTTAAAGGAGTGATAAGGCTAGTTCTACAGGGAGTGATAAGGTTAATATGCTTTTAAGGTCGAAAGAGAAAATCAACTAGAATATTTTGATGGCCTTTAATATGTTTAGGGGATGCTTAGTTGATGGATTTGAGATAGGTTCAATAGGTATGGAATGAAAAAGGGATGATTGGTTGTATGTTAGGGTGATTAGTTATATGTTATCATTACACAGACAGTAGTATGATATCCAACTTTCAAGTATTGCTTCATATCTCTGAAGCATGAAAGGAATGTCAATCATTCAAGAATGACACTCCATCTTTTTCATTCCATATCATTAATTAAAATAATATTATAATATAATTAATCAATTATATATTTTCTCTTTTTAGTAATTAAATATAACTAATTAAAATATATTAAAATTTGATATAAAACAAAAATTTAACAAACTTTTATTTTTTAATATTTTTAACAAACCAATCACTATCAATAGTAATAATAATCATTCGTTCGTTTTAACGAACCGTCATAATTATAATAATTATATCCACTCTCATTTTTCACTATATTCATCTCCATTCTTATTACCATTATTCAATTTGATCAAAGCACCCCCTTAATTGTAAATTTATGGCGGGATAACCAAGTCGGTTATGTGATTATGTGATAGAAATTTTTAACTTGAATTTTTTAAATACGTATTGTGCATTTCTGTTGTAAAAAGATAAGGAAAATTGTATAAATTAAACTTTTTTGTTCAGAAATTTTTTATAGATTGTGATAATTTTTAAAAGGTTTAAAAAGTATATTTGCTCCTAATTGTGAATGGGTTGAGAATTGTGGGTTTTTTATTTTGAAAATTTATTTGGAGAGTGACATTATTGATTTTATAATTTTGGAGAATTTTAGGAATTTTTCTGTAATTTTTCGAGGGTAAATCCCGGACTAGGAAAAATGCCGAGTGACAGATCAACTGATAACCGGTACTAAAATTTAGTGCCTATGGAATTACATTTTTGGCCATATGGTTATAGGGATTTTTGACAAGTGGAATTTATGAGAAATTAGGCTTGAAATTGATTAATTAAGAAGGAATTGGTTAGAGCTTGACACATGGCAATCTATTAGCCATGTATTTAATTAACTTAACCCCTAAGTTATATTCATTTAAGCTCTCCTTCTTGCCACTTACGACACCCTCTTTTCTATTGTGAATTGAAGCTTTGTTTGGTGAATTTTCTTCTCTCTTCTTCGTGGATCATGCTTCTTCTTCTTTCTCTTGAACTTTGATCACTTAAGCTTAGCTTTTATCTCTTCCTTGCTCCCTTCATCTTGCTCTTTATTGCTTGCTTCAAACCTACCTCTCTACCCCTTTGGATGATGTTGATCGATGGTGATGGAATGAGGTTTTGGTTGTGTCCTTGAAGAATTTGAAGATTGATTGCTTAATCAAGTAAGTTTTGTATCATATGTTATGGATATGCTTAATT
>JANVCL010000006.1:33785922-33810066 GCA_026546855.1 Erythroxylum incrassatum
ATTGTGGTTATTATTTATATGTAAAATATTTAAAAATTATTTTTATTTCATATTAATTGTCATTATTATTTATTATTGAGATTTTTGAAAACATGGTTGATGTAAACAGTAAATTAGTAAAATGTACAGTACAACTGTATAATAGACCAATATGGACTATTTTGCAATTTTTAAAAATTTTAGGGACTATTTCATAATTTAAAAAAATTTTCAAAACGGTACCCGGTACCGACCGATACTGGTATAGTCCCGTTCTAGAGCTCAATCTGGTACCAAGCTCGGTACTGTATTCATAACTTTGATCCTATCACGTACCCCTTAGATAAGCTTGGGCCATTTATGTATTGACTACTGTTGAACCTACTCTGTTTAGAATAAATTGTTCTATGTGCATGGTTAGTATCATTTGAACTTGCAGATTCTGTTCTGTGAGGCAATGAACAGTCATCCTTTGAAATTGAAGATGCTTTGCCATTGTCTTTCATCTTGACATCTCTTCTGCTCCGATTGGCCGCTAAATTTGTTGGTCCAGACGAAGATAAGATCATCCTTTGGCGTAGGAATGTCTTGAGAGAGAGACGGAGTGTGTCAATTAATGAATATTGCAAGTTAACTAAATTAAGCAATAGAAGAAAAAAATTATGCCAAATTAAGTATCGTGGAGAAGGCAACACCCATCTGCTCATTGAGCTAGACATTGTTCATAATGGCCCAAAACCTTTCACCCATGCATGAAAATCATATTTATCCAAACTCAGCTTACCTTTGTACCAATTGGCATGTCAGTGGGATTGGAATTGCAAAGGAAAGTGTGAATAGGTGTCTTTTCAGGATTGCTAAGAACCTGCAACACCAATTTAATATGCCAATCTCAGCCTTCCCCACTAAAGCACCACCAGATGTGAAATATGAGTTAAATGTATAGAAACACAGCTAGTCAATTGCATAGGAAAGCTCAAACATATAATGGCAACAAATTTTGTCAATGATCCGTATAGATAACAATCAAAATCAACATTTTCATAGAGTGATTAAAGGAAAAACAGGGATTAGGCATCGATTCCACAAATGGAAGGTCTGCAACAATTTACCCATACAGTGCCCGCATAACAAAAGTTTCAAATTTTACATAATTAGAAATCTAGAGTGAAAGAAAGACACCTTTTTTTAGATAGGACATATATAATATGGAAATGAGAACCGCAAAGAGAAGAGAGGAAGAGACTCGAAGGAGAAGGAAAAAGAAGAAGACTTTCTGATTTTTTCTTTTGTATGTGATTTCCTGATTTTATGGTTCCGGGTTTTGTCTCCTTTTTTGGCTTACTAGCTTAGATTGCATTTGCTCTTCTTGGGGTTTATTTTTTAATGGATTTGGTCGAATTTTAGAGCAGCAAGCATGAGAATGGACTTCTGGGTTTGGCTATATATGATCGTCGGCTACATTGGTACGCTTTGTTATCGGGTTTGCTCTTTTTTTTAGTTCTTTTTTGTTTTGGTGTGTGTGTGATTGGAACTTCTTTTGATGATTGACTTTGATAGAGTCGTCCCCATTTAACAAAGTTTATATTATCTCTTTGTCCAAAATTTTTTGCTCTGTTATTTGGGTATGCTTGGTTTGCCCAGAAAAGGGAGGATGGGAATGTAACAAAAAGCTGTTATTGGACTGCTCTTGGTGGGGTCTGCATTTGCTTTAGTGCTGGTTTTAGTTTAATCTCGGATGAAATTCTGTTCTAACGAAATTAAGTTTGGAGGTCTTTAGTCTTCTTTATATCAATTTTCAATCAATGTTGTTTCCTTGTGTTGATTGGGTTGGTAGATCGAGCTATATCCTTTTTTGGTTCATTTTTTGCAGTTTAAAATCCTTTCGCAGAGTCTGTGTGGCTTGATGATTCTATGTTTGATTGGTCTTTGTTAATGTAGGAAATCATATTCAAAGTTTTGAAACTAATTCTTTTCATTTATTTGATCAATTTGAGTTGTTATGTGCGATCAGCTGATGCACACTTTGTCCTTTCTCAATGTTTTGGATCATCTTCTCATGTTTGATGAGTTTTTGTTTTTCTTTTTCAGGGTAGTGCAATTGGTTTCTTTTCTATTCTCTTTCGATCTATTAGCTGTTTTGTTATTGTTTAGCAACTCAATCGGATGGAAGAGTTGTAAGTGACCTAGGGTTGAGTTTAGTTGATAGTTTTGTAAGAGCCTCCACAAAAGTCTTTGTTAAAATTTGACTCTTCAATTCAGTGGAATGGGCAATTGATGCTTTACTTTCCTCTACCGACATTGATGGGATTGGTGGACTAGAATCTTAATGGTTTAGTAGTAAAATGGAACTTGGTTTTAATTCCTTTAAAGGAGGGTAAGCAATAGATTTGGATGAGGGTGGAACAGTTAACTAGAAAAAGAGCATCCTTAGCTTTCTGGACGACTGTATGTCGACCAAAAGAATGGGCTTGCCCTAAGTATCCTCTGGTGGCATTGCTAATGAAGTGGCACTGAGCACGATTGTACAAATCCCACCTATCATTGCTGTTATGAGCAGTTGTGATTTGAATGGAATTCATGTAGGAAATCTTGGAACTCGGATGCAGCTGGATTTGCCTTGCTCTTCTCTTGGAGACTACTATAGGACAATTAACACAGAGCATAAGAGTGGTTGTTTAACTCATAAAATTGGTCAAACATTTCAGACACCTGGTCCTAGGATTGTAGGGTATGAATAAAGGGGATTAGGCTCTTCTGTTAATCTATTCCACGGAAATCAGTCAATGTCCACTGTTGTAAGCATTAACAGTGATTAAGTTGAGTCGACTGGGTCGCAAGTCAGGAAGCGAGTGTTGTCTCCTCTGGGTGGAATGCTTCTTCCTGATCATTTCCACTGTGATCGGTTGGATATTAGTGACAGAAGTCATTCTTATGTTTTTCAGGGTGGTAAAGATAACTATAAAGGTTCGCCATCAAATGAGCGTAAGAAAGCTCATATTAGCAATTCCAATTATTTCAATTCTTTCAGCTGGTATTCTTCTTGTATTGAAGAGTGGATCAATTTACACAATGGTAGTTTGTTATGGTCCAGTGTTTGGGATCGAGTCATAGGGCGAGTATACTGTTTTTTTGATCGACCTATCTTGAGTAGAATTTCAACTCTTCAAAGGGAGGCTGATACCTTATCGTTCGATAGCGAGAACTCTGATCTCTTATTTGAATAAATTTTAACTTGCTCTTTATTAATTCCGATTGCCTTTAAATAGGCAAGTCTCCTTACAATAATAGAATTCATACTCTAAGCATGTTTCTTACTTTCGAAGTCTCCTTACAATAATAGAATTCCTACTCTAAGCATGTTTCCTACTTTCGATAATCCTACCTTATTATTATCCTATCAATAATAGGATTCCTACCGTATTATTATCCTAATAAGGAAATAACCATAAAACAGCAACTATCTAACAAATCAATAAAAATCCAAATTAATGTTTTTTTCTTTCTTACGTTTTCCCCAAGAATGCGTCCACAACATTCTTCTAGCTTTTTTTTTGCTTATTTAAGTCAAGTTTCTTTCCATATGTAAGATTTGGGAATTAATAAAAGAGTGAGAGCTTCCTTTCAAGTTTTTGCAACTCAAATTTCTGTTTTGTTGCTTTAGTTTACTTGTTAATTTCGTTTGGGTTCATCGCAAACCAATTGCTGTAGTTTGGGTTTGATTGTTCTCCAAAAACATTCAATTTCTACACACATTTCATTCTACCACCTAGTCTGACCAACACGTACTAAATCATTCATATCTTCCAAACCACACATCCAAATTGAGTCCAACTTGAACCATTGGAAAGCTGACTCAAAGCCCTTCAAGTCCACTTCTTACCATTGAATCCAGTTTGTCCTTATTTCTCCACAAAATTGCCCAGAATACAGCCTATGCACCAAACACCTCCACCACCATCACTTAGCCAAATTCTACCAAATTACTCCAGCGACCTCTTAGCCACTCCAATCACTCCAATCTCCTTGAAACGCTATCAGGTAGGCCACAAGTACCTCTTTTATCCAAACATCAAAATGCTATGTTGATGAGATCCAAGAGATTACCATTTGCAACCATCTTTTAAGCACAATCATCAAAAACCTCGATAAGTGCAATGAGGTTAAAAAATACAGAAGAAATTCTAAAGCAATGTTCAAAGCAGGTGGTGTGTCATTCTTAATAAGTAATCAATTAAATGGATATTAGTCGATCACATTCCAGCACAGCCTATGCTAATCATCGAGTTCCCACAAAGGGATAGCTCAAAACATGGTAATCAGGCTTAAGGAAGGTCAAAATGTTTGTCTCCTTGGTCGTATTTTTTATGGACTTTATTCTCACTTCCACCCGTAATATATATGTAACAGCGAAACAAACTTACAATTTACCGAGGCCCGTTAAGGTAAGATTAGTCCAGGCAATATTCAATGGTAAATTTTCCCAACCTCAAGTGATAAACCATACTTTAATGGTGCTATTAATTTTTTGTTCACTCCTACAAATTAGTAGTTTCTTCTCAAGCAAACAAAGATCAACTCTGGGAATTTCACTTCTTTTTTTATATAAATATATCTGTTGAAATGGTAAAATTTATCATAAATGAAGGTCATTGCAAAATTTACCTTCTTGAATTGTTGAAGCAAAATGGAAATAAGATGATTAGTCAACAGTCTTTAAGATAATAAAAGGACCTCAACATCCAGAAATTTTGAAATCTAAAGTTCAAGGTTAATGGGAACAATGGTAGGTTCTTCATTATTGCCAGGCATAAATGGTAAAGAAGAACAAGGATAAATGCAAGCCTTATCGCAGCAGGGTGCAGGAATCTATACTGTGCATCATTTTATGCCGTTGTTCTCTGTAATATGATTTAATCCTAAAAACGTATTAGAAGTATTCAATCAAGTTCAAGCGTAATCTTTAGATTCTAATTAAATTAAAGCATTTTTGCTAAACTGAAAATTCAAATTTTTGATTAAATATTCCATCATTCATGACATGTATACGAACTTTAATAATCATTCTAAAGGAGCTACTTCTAGGAAGAAGTTTCAACACAAAATATATATATGGCAATGCAGCTTCCATTTCCTCTAATGAAATGAATGGGTCAACATGTTGCCTTCCCATACAAGAAACGTAACATCCACTCATTTGACAAAGATGTTTGTTAGTAAATTCTATGAAACTAAATAAATCTTAAATCTCTACCTTGTTTTTTTATAGAAACAAGTCCAATTTACAATACCATAGCAATTATGAAGTGACATCCAATAAAACGCCTATATCCACCTTAAACTTTACAAGGACTTCAACTATATATCTTAAGGTCGCTAATTCAAGAAATTGCTTTCATCATAAATATGTTAAACTAGTAGGTATGAAATAACCAAATAGTTTAGCATCACTTGCAGTCATAAACCAAGCAATTTAAAGCACTAATTAGGGGCCAATAAAGTAACTACATGGTTTACAATCAATCCAGCACCAAACGTACAAGAACAGCATGGTTGAGATTTAGGATACATGAATACAAATTACATATTAATCGATAAAATACAATAGTACAAAATAATAAGCATACACAACTAAAAATGTTATATCAGTTAAGATTTGAATACCTGTGGCTGCATTATTTGTGTGCTTTCTTGATATCAAATTTGGCACAATCCACCCAATCCAGTAGAAAGTACCTATTTTACATATGCAGTAGAATTAGGTTTCAAAACCTTCTACTAAAAGCAAAATGCTTCTGATGCAAAATAACCTCAAGTTTACAAGTAAAACAAAAGAGGTTAGATCAATCAACCACAAGCTCTAATTTATTAGGATGAAGAACAGGAATTGGTATGACACTGTTCATGTGAACAATGAGAACAAAGGAAAATTTTGTCACAATGATTTTAGGACTAGTTTTAGGACTTAAAACTTATTTAGAATAAAGTATCCATATTAGAGTAAGATTCAATCTTATTTTGGAAATCTTATTTGTAAATCCCTTTACCACTAGGATTAGAGTTCCAAGAATCTTTCTATATATGTGTAATCAAATTTTGAATGAAAGAAAAGCTAATTTTTCTACAAATTTTAGGTTATCAAACTAGGTGTAGTGTTTGC
Source organism: Erythroxylum incrassatum (assembly GCA_026546855.1). Classification (NCBI taxonomy): domain Eukaryota; kingdom Viridiplantae; phylum Streptophyta; class Magnoliopsida; order Malpighiales; family Erythroxylaceae; genus Erythroxylum; species Erythroxylum incrassatum. The sequence goes on from JANVCL010000006.1 coordinate 33,792,062, forward strand.
TTCTAAGACTGATTTTTAGATTCTAGGAGTGATTACTAGTTTCATAATCTTGGGAATGACTCTTAGAGCTATTCAATCTTTTGATTTCTTCTCTAAAATTCCAGAAATCACAATCTTATATTCCAGCATCCATAACTTGAATTTCAGCATACTATACTGCAAATTTTGAGACCTGAAATTTCAACTCCAAAAATCTAACAAAATTCCAGAAGCCCATATTTTTCAATTTTACTGAAACTTCACAACTACTTGACTACATCAGCTTTTGGCCAAAGTGGTCATGTAAATGAAATTTAAAAGACAAAAAAAAATGATACCGTCATGACAATCAAGGCAGTAAGTGCACCAGATAACACTGTTGACTTAGGGTGTCGCATTGCCATTAGAGCTGCTATTATGAATGTCTCATCTCCAATCTAGTACAAAAATAGAAAAATTATGGATGTCTCATCTCCAGTCCAGTACAAAAAAGAAAAAATCATGTCCACTGTAATGCAGGAAATAGAAATTTTTTATCAACTACAGCAAATCAAGTCTACTCACCGGTAATACCTTTGGATACTATAGCAAGTTAAATACACACGATAAATCCAACATGAAATATGAGAACTCTATGAACAGATGACTAGTACAAAATAGTTTTTCTTTGTCCAACGATTACATAAGAAAATAACACAAGAGCACTGATTATCAATTACTTCAAAAGATCAGACTTCTGAAATAAACAGACCAATTTAGCATAACAGATTAATTCACAAACCTCACTGACAATAATCATTGAAAAACTTGCAACGAGGGAATCAAGAATCCCAAGACCAGAATCCAAATTAAGACGAATGCCAACAGAATTAATGTCGACATCATTCTTACCAATCTGCATTAGCAAAAACTAGCTATCAGTACAAGCGTGAATCACAAATATCACTATAGATCTAGCAAGTGGGAAAAGCTAAATTTAAATTGAACGATAACAAAATTAGAAATCAATCCGCCGCCCAAAACCATACATTCGCACTAGGTTTTATGTTCTATGCTTGTCCCTAAGTAGATGAAGCATGCATTAAACAAATCGTTAATCCATAAGTGGAGTTGGCTACACATGGACCTACACTGATAGCTAGAACCTAATAAATATAAAGGATGTCAGTCCAAATAAAAATCTGGTTTCCCTCGATTCAAAAACAGAAAATACTTGGCTAAATTAAAGTTGACACAACCGCCAAATATTCAGTACAATTACAAAACTCAAAACGAAAGAGCATGGTCACCATCCCACGACGCCCGATAACTTTAGCCGATGCATTAGGATCTTCGTTCTCATTTTTCACAACAGATTCCTATGAACACAACAAGAAGAGAAATGAGAAAATCCACAGAGACGAACAACAATTAATGATGATGGACATTTTTCAAGGTTAAACACCTGAGCAGAGACGTGAAAGAGAATCAAAAGTAACAAAGCCACTACGGAGAGAGGCGTAGGGTTTGAGCGAAACCCCATGGTACGATCAAACTTAAGATCCTAGAGGATGGAGATAGGATCAGATCGCCGCTTTTCTGAAACTTTATGGGTGTATAAGTTAAGCAACAAAGATCTAATAATCTAAATCTCTGCAAAAGGAAAATAGGAATCTCACAGCAATGTGCTGTCTACGAATAAAGATATCCATCTTTTCCGAGCATTGGTGGAATCTCATGGGCTATTTTCGGACGATTAAACCATAGAGCGAACATGTTCGCATTATATAATTAATTTTATTTTATAATACTAAATGGAATTATATAAATAATAATAAAATATTTAGAATTTTAAATAATTTATTAAAAATTAGTTAATAATTAACTCTTTATAGTATTAGAACCTGTTTGGCTTAGCTTTTGGAGGATGAATAAGCACTTTGCTCATGACTAGACTCGTACCTTTTTGACAGGAAAGATACCTTTTAAATCTTATCCGATACAAAGCTTTTGTTGGTATCTTATATTGATTTTCCAAGCGTTGGTTAACCGAGAGGAAAGAAAGAAATATTCAATCATGAAAGAACATTTGGCGTTTGAAAAAATAGGTGAAAATTTTTATATCAAATGTCAAGTTTTTCTTTTTCAAAGCAAGTTAAAATTGTGATTGCTTCAATGACCTTTCACAATTTTATAAGGTTAAATGCTCAAAAAGATGAAGAGTTTTTTTCCTATGATGAAGGTGATGAATTACTTCCTATAAATGAAGAAATCAATGAAAATGAAGATATTGAAGGAGATCATTTAGACGAGCCACAAAATAACGAGATGAATGATGCGAGAGAACATATTGCAAATCGTCTTATATTACGATAAAATGCATAATTTATTGTGCATTTAACTATTTCAACTTGAATATTTATTTTTGGATAATAATATTATTTAACGTTTTTTACATGTTTTAATATTTATTTTTCATATTAATTTTATTTCCTATAAGAAAATGAGACATCTCTTTAAGTTATTTCCTACAAGATGGTACTTTGTATATTGGTATACTTTAAAAATTATTTAGCATAAATAATTTTATTATAAAATAAAATATAGTTAAAATTAATAAAAACGTTTTTTATTTTTATGTTGCCAAACAGTTTACTGTATGAAGCTCTTTTAAAAAAATTATTTTTTAATTAACAGATAAATAATAAACTGACTTTTAAAAAAAACTCTTCTCACACAAATTTTATTGACAAAAACTCTACTATGTCGTCATTCTTAATCTTTCGAGTTGTCTAGTTTTTGCCATAACATATCAGTGTCAGTTGGACTTCTTCCACATTTTGGCTATCCTCATTTAACCCCTTCTCTTTTCTGTCAATTACATTCCGCTTTCATTCACGAGTTTGCCAAACCCACAAATCGAAAACTAGAGAGAAAATCTAACATAATCTCTCACGACCTGACCGCCATCATTTAATACGATTGCTTTTATGTCTTTGACTTATTTATCTGATTCAAGGGTGAAGATATGTTCAAGTAGGATCTCAAATTTGACTAGCAAACTTGGCAAGACTTTTTCCAAGTCAACTCAGACGGTGTCGAGACAAATAAAGTTCCAACCACTAGAATGTCTTCCGCACAAGTGGCACTTTTATAGGCAGATTTCAAGAAAATTAATGCCACAAATCTTTAGTAAACTAATTGGGATTGCAAGACTTGAACAAAATCAATTACATCTTGATGTTACATTGCTTAAAAGAGGTGATCCGGTTGCACCTTTAAGTAAAACTCGTTATTTCTTGATGTTACGTTGCTTAAAGGAGGTGACTTGATCACATCTTCTAGTACGACTATCTTGTTACAACTTTATAGTATTGAAATATGTTTTTATTAACCAATCAAAATTTAGGAGTAGTCCAAGTAATTATTGGAGTGATCTTTAAGTGTTATAGATCTTGTAATATTTGAATCCAATCAAGTGGGTAAGTCTAGTTCAATTTTTGTTGGTTATAACTAATCATAAAAAAATAAGTTATTCCAGCTAAAATTAACAAGTCTAATCATTCAAGTTTTGATTAAACCTTAAGAAGTTTGGACTTAACTAGTCTATTGTCAACACTAATAACTTTTAAACTTAGTTAATTATTGAGATAACAAACTAATAACTTAGGTGTGTCTCACTAATAAGAATAGGCCTGGGCTGCAGGTTAGGGTGATCCATATCCTAATGGACAACGAGTGAGCCGAGCCAACCTTACCTATTATATTTTTTAAAGAAAAATATTAAAAATAATGTCGTTTTTTAAGTAATGGCTCACGAGCCGCTCAACCTAGCTGACCATGGTTAACCTACGGCCCGATAAATCTAAGCTAAACTTAGGCTACATCGGGCTAAATTTGATATCCATTACTCGCTAAATTCATCATATCTATACATTATTTTGAGGAGAATATAAATGATGTTGACATATATGGAATTCCTCTTCCCCCACCCCCTTTAAAAAAAAGGTAAGAGTGGCTTGTATCATAGAAGGTAGTGGTGGTCCCAAATTGATGATCTTTAATTGTGAGCCTCCTTTAAAGTACCTAACTTTGTTCACCACTCAAAAAATAAAAATAAATAAATTAATTAAAATTCCTTTTTGCTCTATGAAGTATGAAGTTTCCTTTTTCTGATTATTCCCATAAACAATGAATACTCTCTTGTTTTCTCACTACCCCACGTGTTAATTAGTGTATTGGCAATGACTCTTCACGATCATTCTACTTTCCAATTATTTGGAGCTACACACAAAAACCAAAAAGAGAGGAAGATAGCTAAAAAAGAGAGAGGGTATCATCCAAATATGAATATCCTAAATGCTTTCTAGAAGCAGAAGCATATATTCTGTTTGCTTTTTTTATAATAAAATTTTATAAAAATAATTATATGACTTATAATTGGTGAGTCTTAATAGTGATTAATAATAATAAAATATATATTTTGAAGGAAAATATATATTCTATTCTAGCAAATGTTAACAAAACCTGTTCTTGTTCTAACAAGACAAACACAATGCATCTTGACAGTGAAGTAAAATTACGCTTATAAGCTTATTATCTTAGGTCGGAACAAGTTGATAGAATCCATCTTTTTTTTTCATCCTTATATCGCCACGTGAGAAGAACATGATTATTTTGATCGATTGATCTTCCAATATGTTAGTTTCAACAACTCTTGCTTTTTACATTTTTTCCTAGTTGCTTGGCATGTAGTAAGTATTTGGTTCAATGCTTTAGGGAATGAGCTATTTGAAAGAAAAAAAAAAGAAATTGAGGTAGATGCTTGAAATAACTACTAAGCCAATTTATTTATACGTGTGTCAATATTTTAGTACACATAAATTTTCACTTTGCAAGGGTTACAAAAAGGTTATCAATGTATATAATATCTATTACAAACATATTATTTCCGTGACTCAATCTTCTTCTTCGTAAATGATATCATTGTCCAATATACTTATTGGTTGTCCACCCTTACTTTAGGTTAAGGGGATTGTGTCAGGAATTTTACATTGGACAAGTATGAGAACATTCAACAATTTATAATAATGTACAAACTTTCTTTTTTGAGATAACTTTTAGAGATAAGTTAGTACTTCCTTAGAAAAATGGTAGGTAACTAAAGAGAGTCTTTCGAGCTAAGATTCAGTTTTCTACTTTTGCAGTGGTCACGAAATAATATGTATATTTAACATATCATTGCCTAATCGATCAGGCTTTCATCAGAATCTTATTACATCATAAACGTATAAGTGGGAGTGGATCTAGTTCGATTACCTGTTTTTATATATCTAGGAAGGATCTTTACAGGTTTAGTAAACTTCTCTTCCCTAAAAATGATATTGACATTCAAACTTTAATTTTCTTATATATTACACATAGTATAAGTCTCTTAAGACTAAAAATACTCAGTTCGAATATTCGATAATTGAATTCCAGTTTTAACTTGATTAAACATATTTTAAATTTAAGTCAATTTAACATAATAATTCATAATTAATCAAATTAAAATAAAATTATCAAACAAAATCACGAAATTAAAATTAAAACTGAACAAATTAATTTTTATTATCTTTAAACTTCCTTAGGTTGTTAGGAATGACAATAGGCTAACTTATAGGTTAGTTTCGTTAAATTTTTTAAAATAAATTTTTTAATTAAACGTATAAAATAATATTTTTTAATTAAATCCGGCCCTGAATTACCCAAGTTTAAGTTTATCTGATGTCTAACTCTTTATTATATTGCTACGTCGACGTTTATTAAAAATTAGATTATTTAATTTTGATGACGCATAAAATAAAATAAATTGATGTTTAGTTATTAGAGTTAGACAAAATTTTAATAATTTTTGTATTGTTTTAAATTTTATAATTTAATATAATATTATAAGTAACAGTAAAAATTTAATAACTGTTTTGAAAAATAAAGTTAGGTACGATTTAAACCATTCAACAAAATTTACCAAACTTTAACCCTCAGGCATGATCACGAACGAAGATGCTTTCACAAGAAAAGCATCAGTGTGAAGAAAGCATCAGTGTGAACATTGAACAATGCAGCCATTTTTAACGGCGCCAGATTCTTCGCTAAAAGATTGGTGTATGGTGGAGCATCTTACAGCGGAACATTACTTTACCAAATGTTTGATGTCTTTTCACGGTGGTCCCCACTAGATCCACTGGTGAAGTCAGGTGATCGTGCGGTCAATATTCGCTAATGACCACCTCAGCGTGTTCGACTGTGGGAAAGCCTAGGGAGATTACGTTGGGTTGGCTCTGATCTGCACATTTTGACACGTCATTTTTACCTTTTGTTTTATTTCTTTTACTTTATGGAGAGAAAGTGGGTTTCCTAAGAAGATAAGGATTATATAATGCACTGTGTGGGCCCAACGTCTCATTAGCATCCCATGACAGTGAAACACACGCGCGCGTATAAGTAAAAGCGATGACTTCCCAGTCGTAGTCATATTTTTAGAAATTGAATTTCAAAAATATCATTTTTAAATTTATTTTAGTTTTGATGTATTTAATTGATAATTGTAAACCGAATAAATTTTATTCAATTTTGTAACATTTGATAGAATTTTATAAAGTAGCATTAAAATACTTCAATTTTTAATTTTTAGTAAAAATAACCCGACGTTAATTTCTCTGTTAAGTAAATATAATATTTTAACTACTTAAGTGCAACATATTATATTTGTGTCACATGTTAATTTTATTATTTGATGATAAAATATATCAAAAATCTAAAATAATTATACACATTTTCATAATCATTTTGAGATTTTTATATTTTAAATTTATTAAGTAATAAAATTTATATTTGGCATAAATATAATACGTGACAGTCACATGATAAAATACTAATATGATATAGCTAACTGTGTCATTTACATTAACAGATAACTTATGGGGTACTTGGCTGATGGGTTTAAAAAAGGGTTAAAAGGTAAGGAATGAAAAGTGAGTGGTTGGTTGTTGATTATTATTATAATGACAATAGTTTGATATTTCACTTTTAGAAAATCCTCCATACCCTCCATTTAGTAAAGGAATGAAACTCATTCTTTAGTAGTAACTTTTTTTAAATTTTAATACTAATTAATTAAAATATAATAAATTTTTATTTCTTAATATTTTTTATAAACCGACTATTATCGATAGTAATGGTAATCATTTATTCTTTTTAATCAACTATCATAATTATAATGATAATATTCATTATCATTATTCACTATATTCATTCTCATTCTCATTACGATTTTTTTATGCGAACCAACTGCCTCCTTAATATTAGTTTATTTTTTATAAATTTAAAGTTATAATATTTTAACGACAACTTTTAAAGTTTGGACTAGCATTTATAATCAATCTCCCTATTAATTAAGGATAAGATTATGTGTTATTGGACTTTCGTAGACCCCTGTCTTAGCGGTATTTCTATTATTATTGTTGTTGGAGCAATCCTTAAAAAAATTAAGTAAAGTTTGAATATTTTTCTATTTATTAACCCTAACGTTAATGTGGTGATTTTGGCATTTCGCAATACATGGTGACAGGAGCTTGATTTTTATTAGACTTACACTCTCTTAATTTACAACACCCATAAAGCAACTAGTCAACTTACATCGAACTTGGCTGCAAAATATGTATATTAATATACGGTAAGGCAATAAGGTCAAAGTATGCAAGTTGTGGCATACTTTAATTATTAACAAGTGCTCCAAAGCCTCTACACGGAATACGACGTGAATTAGTCAACCATAAAATAGTCAATTGAATATGATATTTAAGATCATAAGAGTTTATAAATAGTGTGTTTTAAATAATTATTGAATTTTATCTCTACCAATTGATGTCTTAAATGTTCTTGATGTTTAAAAGGTTTTAACTTCCATTAAGTTTTAAAATTTTAATTATGTGTAAAAATTTAACCAAATTTTAAATTAAAATTCGAACCCAACTCCATTCTTATCATTTAGAGCATGTATGGTTGGATGTTAATTAATGGAATAGAATGGAACAGAACGGAATGATTTATAATGGAATGTAATGTAATATATTGAAAAAATATTTGGGAGGGATAAAAGGGTTCATAATATAATATAGTAAAATATTGTTTGAAAGATAGATGAAATGGAATGTAATGTATAATAAATGACTATCATACCCTTGATATTAAAGTGGTTGTTACAAAAGGTTTAATGCTATGATTTTAAAACAGAAATTATGTTCAATTAAAAAGTCAAAGTTCAAGTAACAATCATGACAAATAATAATTTTATATATTTTCTATTTTAAAATAATAATTTTTATTTTTTATTAATTATATTAAAAATATTATTTTTAATTATTTAAAAAATTTTAATTTCGTAACTAATATTTTATTCTATTATATGTGATTTATATTTAAAAATAATTTATTTATATAGAAATATATACAAACAATTAAAGAATAAATTTTTATATTTTTATTTTCATTAATAAAATTTTATTATTTTATTATTTTTATTAATTATATACAATTTATAATTATTAATAAAAATATTATTATTAAGATAAGGAGAAATAATATAAAATATTATTAATTATATACAATTTATGTGAACTGTAATAAATGAGTATCGAAAAAATAAGATTTAGATTAGAAGAAATAATTGGTATTAAAAGAATTATTGAAGATATATTAGATAATATATATTTATTAATTTATGTTATATCATAAATATTTTAAATTAAAATTTTTTTATTTTTATTATTCAGGATAAAATGAATCTTAATATAAAACATGTGCTTCTAAACAATAATCTTTCTCGTTCAATTACCAACTCCAGAGCTTTCGAAGGAGTAATTGAAGGAATCTAGTCTATTCAAAGTTGGGTGTTGTGCACCATCCTACTAAGAGAGTGGGGATAACCAGCTGATTGTACTTATTCTTAGTCTTTTCCATAATTTTTTATTCCGGCTACGAAGTGATTATGCACATAGCCCCACTCTCACGCGATGTGGTCGTATCACGCTCTACAATGGAATTTGTCTCCAGTTGTAAGAAATGCCGTGTGAAGAGCACCTTCGTGTGTACGCAAGTACGAGTCTTTCGTCACGTGAACGTCCAAGTAGGCAAGTACTACATATTCTTACGTGCAACTATCAATTAGTACAACGACTAATTCAAAATTTTGATGCTTGAAGTAATTCCATTAATGACGACTCGAGTACGGACGATAAAAGGGTAATTAAAATTAATATATTTAATTAAAATTTAAGTTTTATATCAAATTAAACTTTTCTCTTAGTTAGATCATATTTGACTTCAAATTATTTTAAGTTGAAACCCAACCCCAACTTCTTTTAAAATATAAAAACATTGTTTTGTTTATAAATGGATAATTGTTTTTGGATATATTAAAACTAGTGGAGCTTAAGCTCAAGTCGCAAATTTCAAGTTTGATTGAAATTCAATTTGTTTGAAGTTCGATCTAATTCAAATTTGGATATCATATTTTAAATTCAAATGAGATTCAAGTCGTATTTGAATTAAAAATATTTGTCACGTATGAGTTAAGTACGTGATCGTTTTATATATTAATGAGCAGCTAGTTTTAGATTTACTAAAGCTCATTCGGTTCAAATTTAGGGATATTAATGGACTGACCTATAAGTCTAAATTCAGATATTTTTAATGAGTCAATCTATGAGTCAAATTAAGTTCAGACTGATTTTATACCCAATTTTTCTAAACAAAATGAATGATATCGTTTTGTTTAAAAGAGTTAGATCTCAGGCAAGTCTGGACTTGGACAATCTAAAACGATCACATTCAAGTTGTATCTGATTTTTTTTCCAAGTATGATTTAAGTTAAGTTGGTCATTTTATATTTGATTGAAACTCAAATCTGATTGTTTTATTTTTATATATTAATGAGTAGCTAGTTTTCGATTGACTAAAACTCATTCGATTTCAAATTTAGAGATATAAATGAGCTGACTCATGAGCCTAAATTCTTGTGATTTTAACAAGTCAATTTATGAGACAAATTTAATCTAGATCGATTACGGACCTAACTTTTTTAAGTAAAACGAACAATATCATTTTATTTAGAAGAGCTAAATTTCAGGTAGACTTCGGCTTGAACAATTTAGACCTAAATTTAATTAAAAAAGACATTATTTTATATTTTAATTTTTAAAAAATTATTTTAAAAAAATTAGCAAGATTAGCCATGGACCGCCCATTATCATCTCTCTTCAAATTGGACCCAAATATTTCAATTCTAATTGAATTCTAGATTGTTTAAATTTTGAACTAATTCAAACTCGAACAAAATATTTCACATTCAGTAGAGATTTAACGTTGGTTTAAGTCGAAACATTTTGGACATTAAGTGAAATTAATATTTTGTTATGTTAAAACTTGAAAGGACAACAAATCACGCGTCGCGTACAGACACGACACACTTAAAGCAAGTGGGTGATGTTTTGGGCAAAGGAACATCTTCCTTACACTGCCACTTCCTGTCTCTTGGGCCCCTCTTTGACATTTTCCCAAAGTCAGAGAAAAAGCATACGTTGTGTCTTTTTTCTTTTTTCTTTTCCCAAATATCTTTTTATTTTATTTTATTTTATCAAATGTATAAATAATTCACAATTACCAAAGTCAGACAGTGTGCTCCACCATCATTGCCTTCCAATCTCTCTCTTTCCTCTTAATCTGTTTTTCATACCTCCAAAGTCAGCGCCGTCCTTTCATTTCCCTTCTTCTCTTACCCATTGCCTGAACAACCGCTCAGAGTCAGAGATTGATGCTTGTTTTGTTTATTGGTGGTAATTTCTAGGTAGATTGAGCTGCTTCAATGGCAGAAGATGATGACTGGGATCTGTCCGCCATAGTTAGAAGTTGCTCCGTGATCAAAAGAGCTTCCAGTTCCAGCACAACCGCAACTTCGAATGACGCCGAAAGTACGACAAAAAATGGCGGATTTCGGAACCCTTTGGATTGTTTAGCTGTCTTGAGTTTGGGAGACGAGGAAGCGGATGACCCTTTTTCATCCTCAAATCCGGTACACCGAGGTAGAAGCAATGGTTTGCAGGAACTTCAAGATTCTTACAAACCCTTTTTGCTTAACGTCAATGTCCCGAACTCGTTCGGTCCTGATCGTGGAGCATTTAGTGGGTCCAATCAATTGCAGCAATTGCCCACCTGCAGCATCTCAGTTAGTCCAAGGTTCGTACAGTCTTCACCAAATCAAGTGCACCAACAAGGTGGGTCTCTGAAGAGTGGAAGTAACAGTAACGTCCTCTCTTTGAGGACCGTCCAAGCTCAGGCCACCAGATCGAGGAAAAAGTAAGCGAATTTTCGAGGTTTAATTTGTTCATATCACGTGAAACTTGTGGTTTAAGTCTGCAGCTATTCGTTGTTTCTTGGTAGGAAGAGTCATCAGAAGAGGGTCGTAGAGCGTGTACCAGCAGAGAAACTCTCTAATGATGTGTGGGCATGGCGTAAGTATGGTCAGAAACCCATAAAAGGGTCTCCATATCCAAGGTCAGGGTCTTTATTATTTCATTTTTTTTCTCTTTATTTTGCTTTCACCTTCCATGGAAGCTCAATGTTTTAATGTCTGAACTTTGTTTTTTTATACAGGAATTATTATAGATGTAGTAGCTCAAAGGGGTGTGGAGCAAGGAAGCAAGTCGAGAAGAGCAACAACGAGCCAAATATATTCATCGTCAGCTACACCGGCGATCACACCCACCCTCGACCAACTCACCGGAATTCTCTCGCCGGAAGTACAAGGAACAAGTTTCCCACTCCTCAAAAGCCTTTAGACAGAGAATCCGAGGCACCAACTTCTGATAAAAAGGCCGTGTGCTCATCTCCGTCGACAAGTCTATCTCCAACAACCCCACTATCAGCTTCCATGGACCACGAAGCCACAACAAACGAGAACATCAACACAACAGAGGTTAAAGATCGTAACATGGATACTGATAACGACGACGATCATGATGGTCATGATCACGGTGATATTCTGATACCAAACATGACCCTTAATGAAGATCTAATCAAAGAGTTGCAGGAGCTTATTGGAAGTTCAGGTAGTGGTGGTAACTCCGGCCCGACTTGAGAATTACCGCAGACGGCGGCTGTTAATTCTATAGGAAATAAGTAGCTTAGGTTCAATGTTCACTTTATTCCCTTTTTTTGTCAAGTTACAGAGAGAGGTAGAAACTAAGGCCTTCATGTAAACTTCTCCTTTTTCTCTATCCGGAGACTCAGACATATGTGGAAACTGAACAAAATCAAAAGGAAGAGACACAGAGAAGAGAAAATCAGAGTCTTCTTCTTCTTCTTCTTCGCGCTTCAACCTTACTCTTAATCTCTTTGTTACATTTTGATTATCATATAAACTTTAACTCAGTGTTTGTCTAATTATTCCACTTTGACCTAACTAATTTTAGACCCAAAAAAAAAGGTTTGAAATTATTTTTCTGAACAATAGATTAAAAATTTGTCCTTCAAAAAAATACCAAAGAAGTTATAAAAATGAACTCTCTTGTATTTGATTTTAAATTTATTAATTTAATCATAATAATTTAAGTTAATTTAGTGCTCAATTGAGTGAAATATTTATAGAGATGTGAAACTTCCAAATTTATCTTTTTCAACACTAAAATAATGATTTTAAATTAATACTTGACTAACCTATAGTTTTTTTTAAATGGTCAAATGTGGATTGTGCTCATTTTTAATAAAAAAAGAAAATAATGTGGATGGTATGAAAATCATGTTTCATTCAAGATTAAGACAAATCCTTTAAATTTTAGGTTGTGTTTGGTTAGACGTAAAATTTGTAATAGAATAAAATGTAACTGAATGTAATATTAGAAAATTGTTGTTTATATGGGATGGAAGGATTCATAAAGTAATACAGTGAAATATTATTTAGATGAAGAGGTTATAATGAAATGTAGTGTAAAATTATTTATCACGTTACATCCCATCCAAACCGCCACCTCAAAATCAGAAGTTTTTCATATTTACTGTTTAAGATGAAATGAGATATAATATAAAACCCTTCTCTTCTATCCTACTCCATTTCATTCCATTTAAGTTTATTATAAACCCTCATCTTAAACGATAAAATAATATTATATTTCATTAATAAACTTCTAACTAAACATATCCTTAGGAAATTGATTACAGTGACAATTAATATAAAATTTGAAAAACATGCTAAAGTCTCTTTATCAATTAAGAGTAAAACTATATACTGTTATATCTTTTATAGATATTACGTTTTGGCGAAAATTTTTACTAGGTTATTATTGTTGTTACTGAAAAGAAATATGATTCAATATGTGATCCTTGGCAGTGAAGTCAACTGAAAAGGACAAAGGTAGTTTTAATTACCTGCTTTTAGTTTGGATGAAAAACTAAAATAGCAATAATTAAAAAGAAAAAAAAAGAGTCATCATAGCATAAATAAATAACCATGATGATTATTTAAAAATTAATGATGCTTTCAACCTCCAATTTTTGATTGAAAAATCACATTCCATGTGAGAAAAGGTAAGCTGCACTTATCTAAAGGTATGGTCTGTCTAGACTTTCTATTATTGTGTAGCAATCTTATCTTTGTCAATTTCCTGTTTTAAACCAACAATGATTGCCATAGTATCCTATGTGTTTGGCAACGAATTAATTGAACATTCAACTTTTTTAAAAACGTCGAATTTGTAATAATTTGTAAATAACGTATCTTAAATAAATTATTCGATAAATTAATAATTTAATTTAAATATCAAATTCAAATTACCTAGTATTAATATAGCCAACATACTTTTATCATATGTTACAAATATAACAACAACAACAATAATAACCGAGTATATTAATATAGCCAACATACTTTTATCATATTTTACAAATATAACAGCAACAATGACCTAGTAAAAATTTAGTTCAAATATAAAATTTTGAGAAATCCAATAATATGTAACCTTATCTTAATTAATAAAGAGACTATTTTCAAATATATCACGTAGTAATAATAATAATAATAATAATAATACATGTAAATATGACGAGTCGATCAAAACTTGATTTGATCTAATGGTATTTTGTATTGAGATCGGACACGAGAGAGGGCTTAGCCATTGTTTGGTTGGATTTATACTAATAGAGTTTTTGTCAGTAAAGCTTTTGTTTGTAAATCTTTTATGAAAATAACTTTTCTAAGAAGTCTGTTGATTGTTTAACTGTCATTTAAAAAAGATTTTAAATAGCTTAATACGGTAGACTGTTTGGTAATATAAAAATAAAAATACTTTTAATTTTAACTATATTTATTTTGTAATAAATTTTATTTATGCATATAGATATTATTTANNNNTATTAAACAATATGCAAAGCACAATATATTAATTATTATATAATTTTAAACTATATGAAACATAAATAAAAATATATATAACCAAATCTTTTATATGGATTATAACATAAGTAAAATTAATATAAAAATAAATATTAAAACATATAAAAACCAAATAATATTATATAAATCTCAAAATAAATATCAAGTTGAGTAAACCTGAAGATGAGTTTGTGGATATTGTGAGAATTATGTGTAAAACATAATAGTAAAAGGGACTAAAAAATATATTCATTAATTGATATGAAAAATTCACTCGGAAAACTAATTTGAGAGACTTTTTTTAGAAACTCCAAATTTGAGCTTCTTAAAAAGCTATATTTTGGCTGCCAAAAAGTCATATCTATTAAAAAAATATTTTTTATTTTACAGCAAACACTCATTTTTCTTTAAAAAGACTTTTGTGGTGGAGAAAAGTGTTTATTAACCTCCCAAAAGCCCATCCATACTGGAACTTGGTGAGATTTGAAATTGATTTGAAAAAAATAATTAAAAAATAAAATTTGTCATTTTCTCAAATATTTAAAGAAAAATTAAGATAATAAAAAATCAGTGCTCCAATTAGACCGAGCCTATTACTATTGCTAAATGCTTGAAACCTATTAATTCACAATTCCTTGAACTCTATAATGATTTTGTAATAAAAATAACTTGTTTATATATATATAATATAAATATATATAATTATATATGAAAAGATACCTTTAAGCTATCTACACCCAGATTAATCCTTATTTGAACTGGGTAGATCTCTTGCGGGAGGCAAAGATCTGACCTCAAATTTTAAACGACTACATATATAAGAAGTGTTTGAACCTGCGACATCACTTAAGTTAAAAAATACTTTACCAACTCACCTAGACTTTTCGACCCAAAAAAAAAAAAACTCACCTAGACCAGGTTAACTTGTTGATATTTTTAATTTGAGGGGAGTTAATGTATGACCCAATTACAGTCTTGAAACAACCCTATACTTCCATTACTATGGTCACATCGAGTATCCACTGGGCCCAGGTAACCGAAGGGCTCGGGTTAATCCAATGTTTAGATCAGATATCCAGGCGAGAAAAACCCAACCTCGCCTTGCCGTTTCATTCCTTTTGTATCAGTGAAGAAGGTAAGAGAGCGTGATTGAGGGGTGGTGATCAGGAGCAGCAGAGGCAGAGATATCGCAATGTTCCTACGGGCGATCGCGCGGCCGTTGATGGCCAAGGTGAAACAGACGACAGGGATTGTCGGGCTGGATGTGGTCCCGAACGCGAGAGAAGTGTTGATCAATCTGTATACCAAAACCCTAAAGGAGATTCAGGCCGTGCCGGAGGACGAAGGGTACCGCAAGGCGGTGGAGAGTTTCACGAGGCAGAGGCTTAAAGTGTGCCGGGAGGAAGAAGATTGGGAGATGATCGAGAAGAAATTGGGTTGCGGGCAGGTCGAGGAGCTCATCGAAGAGGCTCAGGACGAGCTCAAGCTCATCGAGAAAATGATTGGTCCGTTTACGTTTCCAAGTCTACTTGTTTCTTCTTTTTGAAGTGCTTATGTACTCAGAGAAGAAAGTCAAGTACTGATTAGTCAATGCGGGTTGATTCATTTCTTATGGTGTTTTGGTAATGCATTTGCTCGTGATCCAATATCATTTTAGGTCATATGGAGGAAGGAACTAATGTTTTTAATTGTTCTTAGTTCGTGCAAATGTTTTTGATTGATTAGTTACAGGAAGAATTTGCACGCTTTTGGGTGTGGGTGGGAATCACTATAATTCTTAGATCTAATATCATATGAGATGGTTTCTTTGGGAGGCTTGTAGCGTCAAGAGTATATGACCGGCATAATGTGGAATGGTGCTTGATTTCTGGTCTTCTCAATTGAATGATGCACTATGGTCATATGATATATGGCTTTATGGAGCTTATGGATTGACATTTACGAAAAGTCGGGTTGTTTAGTGACGTTGGTATATGCATGGTAGGTTTCATTAGTCTATTTGGTCGAATCTAGCATATCTTAACCGCATCCTTTGCATGGCCTCGCCTTGTATGGTTTAGAGAGTCTTGTTTATCTTGTAGTTTAGGTGCTTTCATCCTTTGCAGTTTCATTGCTTATCCAATATGTACACTGATGGAAATAACCTTTGATTTTTGGCTACTGAGCTTTCTTGTTGAGTAGATGTGCTATATCTGAATATGTATCTAAGTTTTGCCCAGGTCACTTGTCTGTTTCTTTTTCATTTCTTAAACAACAATGTGCTTAGTTTAATAGAAACGTGAGCAAACCTTGAATGAACATGGCAGAGAGTTTGGCCTAGTGACAAAAATCTTCTGTAATTTTGCCATATTAGACCTTATGTAATTTTGCTATATCTACAATGTTTCTGACGATTCGTTTATTTCTACCAAATAACAGAGTGGGATCCTTGGGGTGTTCCCGATGACTATGAGTGTGAAGTTGTAGAAGACAATTCTCCAGTTCCTAAGCATGTTCCTCTTCATCGACCTGGTCCACTCCCGGAAGAGTTTTACCAGACGCTTGAGGCTGCACAATCACGCCCTCAGAAGGAAGCACCTGCAGTCTCTTCTGGCCAGCCAAAGGAGTGATTTGTAATACTATTTTGAGGCACTCTTGGTCTGGAGTTGAATTAGGCTCCCTGTTCCTAGTCCTTCCTTTTGACATCTTGTACTTCCTGTTCACTGGATTGAATTGACTTGTGAGATATGAACTGTTTCATTTAATAATCTCAATTTCAATGGTTACATGAAGTTTGCTGTTTCAAAGCACAATATCATCTTCTTGGCATGATATTCAAAACCTAGAGCATCAATCAAATATCTCAATAGATGACTGGAGTTCATCAAAACAAAATTTGTTGGTAGATGTTGGCTTTGCAATAAACAAGCATTTCACCATATTCTACCTTGGTGATAGCCTCTTCAAATGTGCGAGGGCTAAAACTTCCTCAATCCTACAGCACCGTAATATATTCGGTGATCCGATTAAATGACGTATCCCTGCATCTCAACGGTCATTCCAGATGCTTGCCAGTTCCAATGTTCAATCCATTCTCTTGCATAATCTGATGTTGTTCCAAATGCAAGGCAGCATTTGGAGGTCAAGGATGAGTTTGCAGCTCCTTTACCTGGCGATTCTTCTGCAGAGTGTGGTTGACAGGCAATGTTTTGTAATTTTCTCCAACTTCAACATATCTGCTTCTTCAACCTCATTAACCTGCGAGTTTCTTCACCCAAATCGGCTCGGCCAGCATCATGATACAAGTCTGCTAGCAGTAAATAGAATGCAGGATCTGTTGGATTGATCTCAAGGCCCCGTCTTGCCATATCTTCCCCCAGAGGAACATTCCCATGAACCTTGCAGGAGACTAGCAAAGTTTTGTATATGGACCCGTCTGGCATGAAGGGCATAGTTTCTAGCACTTCCATGGCCTCCTCTAGCCGGCCAACTCGGCCAAGGAGATCAACTAAACAAACATAGTGATCCATTTGCGGTTCTAGACCTTGAATTTCTCTCATAGAGTGGAAGTACTTCAGACCCATGTCTGTTAAACCACCACGAC
>JANVCL010000006.1:33810166-33822968 GCA_026546855.1 Erythroxylum incrassatum
AAACCACCTCGACTGCAAGTTAAAAGCACTAAGAAAAAGGTAACAGAATCAGGTTTGACTCCAGCCAACCTCATATCCTCAAAAGCAGATAGAGCAGAGGATATATGCCCATTCAACGCTAATCCTGACATTAACGAATTCCACGATACAACATCCGGCTTAATTATTTCGGCAAATGCTCTGCGAGCATCGTTTACAAGTCCGTATTTACTGTAAAAGTCGACTAAGCTATTTGATACTGACACATGATTGCCTAAACCAGATTTGACAGAATGACAATGGAGTTGCTTTCCAGCTTCTGTTGTTTCCAAACCAACTGATGCAGAAAGGAAGCTGGCCAGGCTAAACCCATCCATCTTCACATCACATTTCAACATGTAATGAATTATACTTAGAGCTTCTTTACGATGTCCCATTTGATTGAGTCTTGTGGCCAAACTTGTATATGTGATTGCATCTCTTTGCTTCATATTTCTAATCACAAGCCATGCATCATCTATTCTACCTGATCCAGCATAAGCATCTACAAGAGCATTATTGACAATAATATGACTATCTGCCTTTCTTTTGATTATATATCCATGTAGCTTCAGTGTCTCACTAGGAGATTTAATGATACTGCAGGCCCTGAGGATGGTGGAGAATGTAAAAGAATTTGGATGAACTCCAACATGTCTCATGTCCATGAACAACTTCAGGGAATCTTGACGAAGACCATGATCGGCAAAACCAGCAATCAAAGACGTCCAGGAGATGACATTAGGTGACTCCATCCCTCTAAATACTCTCAATCCATCTTCTACAGTTGGAGAACATCTCATATACATATCAAGAATTGAATTGCCTACAGACAGATCATCCTCCAAACCAGCTTTGATTACCATGGAGTTAATCTGTCGTCCCAAATCGAGTGATTGCATCGATGCAGACGCTTTAAGTATACACGAATACGTAAAGCTATTCGGCACAATTCCCAACATCTCCATCTCCTGAAATGCCTCAACAGCTTCCTTGAACATTGAGTTCTGTGCGAATCCTGAGATTATAGCAGTCCATAAGAACACGTCATGTTCAGGAGTCAGGTTGGAGACCCTTAATGCATCTTCTATACCCTTACATATTGAATACGCATTTACAAGAGCAGTCTTCAATACCAAATTCAGCCCAATCCTTAATTTTATCATGTGGGCATGAATCAGTCTGATGCAGATCAAGCCAAGGAAACCAGATACTGTAAGAAGTTTAGTGAAAGTGAACCTATTTGGTGAAACCCCATCTCTGATCATATCCATATAAAACCGCAAAGCTTGCCTCCAATCCCCAGCTTCAATTACAGACGAAATCATGGTTGTCCATGAAACCGTATCGCCATTTTCGACATACCCAAAAAGCTCAGACGCCTCCTCACAAGAACCAAATTTAGAGTATAACTCAATCAACGCACTACCCAACACTTGGTTACTCTCAAGCCCACGTTTCACTATAGAACCATGAATGCGCTTTCCATAACTAACCTCTCCTAGAGCAGAACAAGAACGTAAAATGCTGGAGAAAGTGAACTCATTCGGACACTGACCGGACATCACCATTGACTCGAAGCTCCCAAGTGCGTCCTCGTGTCTTGCGTTGTGAACGTAAGCAGAGACCATGCCCGTCCACGACACGACATCCTTATATGGCATTTCGTCGAAGAACTGGCGTGCAAGCTCCAAGCCAAAGCATTTGGCATACAGAGAGAGCAAGTTGTTGTTCAAGTACAAGCGATCTGCAAGACCCAGTTTGGTCACGGCACTGTGGACGCAGACGCCTTCTCCCGACAGGCTGGAGTTGCATAACGTGATAACCCGCACACAGGCGTCCTCCAAACGGTGTAGTTCCGTTCTGCTTACTATCTTCCCAACGGTGGCTGTTGTCCACGTCATCGTCTCTTTCCTTGGACTCACCCTGTCCAATAAAATAGACGACCAAACTAAGCAATAGGGAAAACAGGAAAGAGCAAATGAAATTACTCTTACGCCCTTCTATCTCGAAATAAAAAAACCTTTGAGCAAATGTCTCTATAGCCCAAAAGATTAATTTAGCCACTAACATAGACTAGTTACTAAATTTTATATCAGACCTTTGGAGTATTTAAAATTAACTCTACTATTTGGAAAATATTTAAAACAACTCTTAACTAGATAGAATTATTTATAGTATTTAACCTTAAATATTTTTTTTAGAAACAGAACAACCTGCAATCACTATCCTTTGAATATATATTGGGTAAGTTTTCGAATTGATGTAATAGCCTGCAAATTATGCTAATCGGGTACTCTATATTAAGTAAGCTCTGTATGACAAGTTCGATTGAAAAAGTATAGGTAGAAAGATTTAAACATAGGACCTTTTGACCCTATGTCTCCTACTCTACCAATTTGACTACCCCATAAGGACGTTCATTTTTTTTTTGGTCTTTAGACCAGGGTATCCACCGGCGGATCCAATGACTAATCTTTTCGCTAATTTGTAGGCACCTCATAAGGTAGGATAGCTGGCCTAAGGAGAGGACGTTCATTTTAAACACATTAAATTCTAACTTAAATTTTCATGTAAATGTTGGGTGTTAAATTGTTCTTTTGCCATAGTTTACATTTTATAAAACTTTGTATTATTATTTTTTCAAAAGATGATATAAGTTTAATGTAATTACTAAATTATTTAAAAACTTAGATAATTTAAATTAATAAATTAATTAAATTTGATTTCAATTAATAGTTTAAAATGATTATAATAATCAATTAGTTTGAATCAAATTTATTTTATTTAATTTGAGTTTAAAAAATAAGGGTTGAATTGTTATATAAATAGTATTTGTTTAATTTTTGTTAAAATTTATAGTAATAATTTATTTAAATATTTTTAAAAATATTAAGATGTGATTAAGCTTTCCCCCAAAAACTCCCCCTCGGGTATAATTCCAGAACCTTCCTCCACCCTGTCAGCGTACTGGTCACTTCAAAAACATTTATAATTTTAAGAAAAATTCAATAATAAAAGACTTCTGTTCTAGTCAATCCCATTCTAATCCGTCTCTGCCAAAATTTCTCAACTCCTCTTAATGGCCTCCGATCTCGTAACCAAGGCGAAAGAGGCGTTCATCGACGACCACTTCGAGCTCGCCGTCGATCTCTATTCTCAGGCCATTGACTTTAACCCTAACAACGCCGAGCTCTTCGCTGACCGCGCTCAGGCCAACATCAAGCTCAACAATCTCACAGGTAGTCCTCTATCTACTCTTATGCTGTAAAGGAATGCTAGGCCATAGAGTTAGTTCTCAACTTCTAATGGTTATTGGTAGAAGGAAACGAAATTGGAAAATTGTCTTTTTGTTTTATGGTATTGTTAATTGAGAATTAATTGAATACAGTGGTCTCATGAGTATGTAAGTTGCTCGAATTTTTACGTTTCCAGCAGAGTAAGAAAGGGGAAGTGTTTATTCTAGTCCGTGCAATGATTGAGATGGTCATCTTTTAAACATTGTTTCTTGGTTATTCCTTTGATTTTCAGAGGCTGTTGCTGATGCGAACAGGGCTATAGAGTTGGACTCTTCAACGACGAGAGCATACCTTCGAAAGGGGTTAGTATACTTTTGTAATTTATATAATTGGTTTAGCAAATATATCTTCTTTGATACTTTTTCACAGACATACACATAGATAGACACTTAGTTGAGCTGGTTGTAAATTACTGGTTAGCACCATAGTTTAACTGTTGATGTTTTTCTGGTCGAGTTACAATAGATCTGAAGTGTTTTGATCTTAGTTTGTTCTTTTTATGGGATTGTCGCAGTCTGATTTCTAGTTTTTGTTCATTTAATATATTCCTTGTGCTTTTCACTAAATCATGGTCTTGGGCGTTTAGGCCATCATATCAATGAGAAATGTACTTTACAATTTGTTGCCTCTTTGCAGTTTGTTTTGTGTGTTTGCATTGAACCCTGGATAAGTCGTGTAAATTATCATTGCCATTTATGCATCTTAATGCTATGGTGAAGTGCATGTTGATGGATGCTTCTGTATTACCCACTATTACGGCAACATAGTCTACAATAGATAGCAAGAATTCTTCATTGTTTACGGGCTATATGTTGAGATATGACTGCCAGGGCGCAGGCTTCTCTACGAGACCTGGTTTTCTTTGCTTAGGTTGCTTAATTAGTTGGTTCTATTTACTTGTTTAAGGTGTTGCCTACCCTTGAAGCCAGTTTTACTTGAAATTCGTTTTATGGAATTATGCATTTGTGGTTTTTGCGGGTGTCATTCTTTCTGTTGCAGCATTGCATGCCTGAAGCTTGAGGAGTATGAGACTGCTAAGGCTGCTTTAGAGACTGGCGCTTCTTTGGCACCAGGAGATTCAAGATTCATTAGTTTGATCAAAGAGTGCAACGAGCTCATTACTGGTATGAAATCATCTCTTACCTTAATCTTTTCCTGGCACTGGCTTTTGGGGTTTGAAGTTGCAAATGGTTTAGTAAATTGTATATGACGAATAAGATTTGGCATGTGCATTCAGAGGAGACCAGTCATCTGTCAAAACAGACACCAGAAGTCCCAACAAATACTGCTTCCTTGCCAGATCCTCAGCCTGTGAGTGACCTATCAAGTCAAGCATCAGTTGTACCACCTGCCAAGCCAAAGTACAGGTTTGTGGCTTTCTTTACTTTCTTTTCAGTATTTTCAAATTAAATACGTAATTGATCTGGCGGGTTTTGCAGGCATGAATTCTACCAGAAATCAGATGTGGTGGTTGTGAGCATATTTGCAAAAGGCATATCGCCAAGTTGTGTTTCTGTGGACTATGGTGAACAGATAGTATGTGCATCAACTGAATACCTGTAATTATTTGTTTTCCTGGATATGCGCATGTGGATTAAACATCATTACCTTTTCTTTTGCAGTTAAGCGTTAACATCAATGTTCGTGGTCAAGAGGAGTACCATTTTCAACCCCGTTTATTTGGGAAGGTTTTGCATTAAATTTGTTGCTTTAAACCAGTTATGCGTGTAAACAGTAAATGCAGTTAAATACTTGGCATTTACCTGTTGGCATTGGCTTGATTCACCCTTGCTGGAACACCTTATTGGTCTTAAAGGTCCAATAAGGAACGAAAGGTATAAATGGCTTCCTCATGGGAAGCCTATCTACTGACTTAACATATGGAGTTCCGTTATATGCAAGGAATATGCGAATCCCAATCAGCTTTTCCAAGAACTTTAGGACATCACTTCTTAGTACTCATGCCACCATTCATGGCTTTGTTAAACCTGTTGTGATTACCACCTGTGTCACACTGGAGGCCCTGATTATTGCAATTTATTCTTGATGACCATACATTGCTAACAGATAGTACCTGCGAACTGCAAGTTCGATGTTTTGTCTACAAAGATTGAAATCCACCTGGCAAAAGCGGAACCAATACAGTGGTCCTCTCTTGAATACAGCAAGGAACCGGTTGTCCTACAAAGGGCTATTGTTCCCTCTGGTACGTGAAGAGGTTAATGTCATATCTGTTCACTAAACTGCTTGATCATATCTTGTGTGCCTCTTTGGTCATTCCTTCATTGCATAGGATGCTACTTCTTTTACTGTGGTTGCTACGAAGAATCATTTTTTCTTTTATTTTCATTATTCCTTCTTTATCTCTTGATGCACATGCAAGCAGGCCAGCATCAGTGATTTAAATTATTGCAATTCTTTTGCCGAGATAGCAATATGTGTAACGAATGCTGAAATTTTTAATCCTTTATCTTGGATAATGGAGTGGATACCTCCTAGATACTGTTAGTTGATTCTCGATGTTATCGGTGTTGCACCGAGAATTTCTCAGGTTTCAGGATTTACGCCATTGTATGAGGTGTTTATCCCAATTTAAGCTTTTCGTAGGTAGCTTGAATTCAGTGTATGATGAACAGATGGCTAAGATTACTTCTGACACTGGTGATGCCACTTTTTATCTATCTTCAGAACCAGGAACAGGATCTCATAGGCCAACTTATCCCTCTTCAAAACCAAGAGGAACAAATTGGGATAAGCTTGAAGCACAAGTGAAGAAGGAGGTAATCCTTTTGTTTTTG
Source organism: Erythroxylum incrassatum (assembly GCA_026546855.1). NCBI lineage: Eukaryota > Viridiplantae > Streptophyta > Magnoliopsida > Malpighiales > Erythroxylaceae > Erythroxylum > Erythroxylum incrassatum. Next base: position 33,816,282 of record JANVCL010000006.1, read on the forward strand.
GATTAAGTCTCTCGTGCTTTTGTGTGTATTCTTACAAAATCTTGCTGCAATCAAATGTAACTGAGCACGTAACGTCCTGATCCAAATATCAGGAGAAAGAAGAAAAGCTAGATGGTGATGCAGCTTTGAACAAATTTTTCAAAGAAATATATCAAGATGCTGATGAGGACACTAGAAGAGCCATGAGCAAATCTTTTGTAAGATCCCCACTGTCTTTGTATCGAATACTTGTCGGGTGTGAAATTCCAGTATGTCTTTTCAAGCATAAGACAGAAGTCCGGTGATGGTTCGGTTTGCAATATTCTTGCCATGATTGCTTAAGTTGTTTGCTCGTAACTTGCAGGTCGAGTCAAATGGGACAGTGCTGTCAACAAACTGGAAAGAAGTTGGGTCTAAGAAGGTTGAAGGAAGTCCTCCGGATGGCATGGAGCTCAAGAAGTGGGAGTACTGAGCTTTTGTTTCTGCGGTTAGTTGTATTTGTAACTTGACGGTGCAATTTTGTTCTTAAAAATTACGTTTAGTACCTTTTAAATGCCCTTTTCTTCTTGTATATTTGATTAAGAAACATTCGGAATGCTAGTGTTGTGTTTCTTTGTACTGGCCTTGGAATTGTTTGTTCAGAACTGCTGCTCATTTGTGTGACACTGAACCTGAGTACCTGACTGCTTATCAATGTGTCCTCGGTGTCCTCGGTGTGGTTTCTTAAAACTCTTATTGCCTACTTATCACTATCCTTTTCTGCTTTTTATTCAAGGGAAAAGCTACTCTTCCTATCTACAAGAATATATATATCTTTCTTAATTTCTATAGTTTGTGCTCAATTGTTGTTATCTAACGTTGCATGTTGCTGGAAATCAGGATCGGACTTGACCTGACTCGATCCAACCCAGTTTGCAATATAGCCCTAGGCCTGATTTGTATGATGTTTTCTTAAAAAACTGGATCTTAGGTTGAGTTAGCTATTCCAGTTTGCCTCAATTTGAGACCTGATGATTATATAAAAAAATATTATTCTTTCGATCTAAAATTTAATAAATAATATTATTTTAAATAATTAAAACAAATAACATTATTTCTTAAAAAACTGAATCATAATTGTCGTATCTGTGTTTTTCCCAAGGTTTCATTGGTTGTCCTAACCTTATCATCTTAGGCCTTGCATCACCAATTAGTGGTTTAGAACGTGCTAGACATTACTTTCTCGATCGGATCATGCTTATGTATTTCCACGTTACTTCTTTAGTCTTATAGCAGACAAAGTTGAAACATGCTACGTGGGGAATTTTTTCTTTAAGAGATATCGATCTTGACCTGAGAAGAAAGATAAATGGTGTTGGTTAGATGTCGATTTCAATCTGAATTGGTCTCTACTGAATTAGTATTTACAGTATTTATTTAATCATCTCCCTCACATTTCAAGCATAAAGATTCAGATACTTTCATGGCCGGCATGAACGAGGCTTTAGTTCTTTACCCAACACCGGCCATAGGTCACTTGATATCTATGGTGGAACTTGGCAAACTCTTAGTTACTCAACAATCCTCTCTCACTATCCACATATTGGTCTTAGCTCCACCGTACAATGCCGGCACCACCGCCCCTTACATCTCCACCGTGTCCGCCACCTATCCTTCCATCAAATTCCACCAACTGCCCACAATCACGCTCGCTTCGACCACCGCAACGAACCACGAAATCCTCACTTTTGAGGTTATTCGCCTGAGCAACCCTAACGTACAGCAAGCTTTGTTGTCCTTATCTCAGAGCTACAGTATTCGCGCCTTTGTTATGGACTTCTTCTGTACGGCTGCCCTATCTGTAGCTCATGAACTGAGCATTCCTGGCTACCATTTCTTTACTTCTGGAGCTGGTTGTCTTTGTTTCTTTTTGTATCTGCCTATACTTCACCAGAAGACATCAAAAAGTTTCAGAGATCTCAACACTTTTCTTCACATCCCTGGAATACCTCCGATTCATTCTTCTGACGTGCCAAAACCGGTCCTGGACCGCGAAGATAAAGCCTATCAATACTTTGTAGAAAGCTTTAGCAGGTTTCCAGAATCAGCAGGAATTATAGTAAACACTTTTGAGTTACTCGAGAATAAAGCGACCAAGGCGATATCAGATGGATTGTGTGTTCCCAGTAATCGCACGCCGCCAATCTACTGTATTGGACCGTTGGTAGTAGCTGATGATCAAAGAGGTGGTGCTAAAACCAGTGATGATTCCATGGCTCAGTGCTTCGCTTGGCTTGATTCACAACCAAGCAGAAGTGTCGTCTTCCTGTGTTTTGGAAGCTTGGGGCTCTTCTCCAGAGACCAGTTGAGAGAAATAGCTGTGGGGTTGGAGAGAAGTGGACAGAGGTTCTTGTGGGTAGTTCGGAGTCCACCTAGTGATGGCAAAAGCTTAGCCATCATTAAACAGGAAGACCCAGATTTAGACTCTCTGCTCCCAGATAGCTTCTTAAGCCGAACCAGTGAAAAAGGGTTCGTCGTCAAGACATGGGCATCGCAAGTGGCTGTGTTGAACCACGGCTCGGTTGGCGGGTTCGTAACTCACTGCGGGTGGAACTCGGTTCTTGAGGCGGTGTGTGCAGGAGTGCCGATGGTGGCTTGGCCACAGTACGCAGAACAAAGGTTGAACAAGGTCTTATTGGTAGAAGAAATGAAGCTTGCTTTGCCAATGGATGAGTCCGAGAACGGGTTTGTGAGCGCCGCAGAGTTGGAGAAGCGAGTTAGAGGGTTGATGGAATCGGAGGAAGGTAAGTTGGTGAGAGAGCAAACCATTGCCATGCGGGACGGAGCTAAGGCTGCAATGAGCAAGGGAGGCCCTTCACGCTTAGCTCTTGCTGAATTGGTCGAGTCCTGGAAGCGTGTTGGTATTTAATCTTGTTATGGATTGGCAAGTCTGGTTTTGATTAAGTTTTATTTCGAGTTTGAGGTTAAATCTGAGCTTGAATTAATCGAGTTTCGAATCAAGTTAGGATTTGAATGCATCTTGAACTATTTCTCATCTCCGCTAGAGTTCGTGGGTTTTCGCTGATTAGTGACACTAGATGAGATTATGTGTAAACTGATCATGACGACGAGGATAAGTTATTAAATATATTTGTTTATCATTAGGCACGTTGGTCCAGGCTTAGCCCTGCTCCTGACCCTGGCCACAGGTCGGCTAGCCCCTGGCTCATGTAAATGGTTGGGCTGGCCAGCACGTGGCTCAACTTTATATATTATTTTAAAAAATTAAAAATGCGCTGAATTATATATATATATTTTAAAAAAATTAAAAAAAAAACATTTTTTAATAAAGCGATGAAGTTTTTTTATGCTTCGGTTGGGTTAAACAACTTTGACTTTTAATTAATTGACATTTTTATTTATCAAAGGTAATTATTTGGTAATATTGGAATTATCATAGATCGATTATTTTGTGGGCTAAGGATTGATCTAAGCCTAATGCAAGTTAGTGCAAAGTTACTCATATTGGCTTTACTGAAATTGACACTACCAGTGTTATAGCCAAGCAAGCCCAATTCAATGGGCCCATTTTTTTTATAAAATTCAATTGTTCTAAAAATTATTTTAATCTTTTTATTATTAAAATTGATGATTAGTTATTATACATAATAATATTTTTGTAAATATTAGATATATAACCAATGCTTTAAATGTCTTATCGAAAATTAAACAGAACATAAGATAAAGAAATTGAAGGTTTAAAATTTTTAACCGAAGTTAAAATAACATAAAATTAGATAAAGATTAAATAAAATTAAAGAATAAATTTAATTGAAAAATTATTCTTATTTATTTAATAATTTAAAGTTTAATTAAAAATTATTAAATAAAAATTAATTGATTTGTTTTAGTTTATAAAAATTTATTAATTTACAAAATTTGACTAATTATTTAATAAGTTAATCTTTTTTAATAACAAAAGTTATTAAATTAATTTGTAAAAAATTAAATAGTTAAATTTTTTTAAATTAAATTGATTAAATCTGTTAAGCTTTTTCACAATTGTATAGAGCAGTTAATTATGCAATAGTTTATATTTTAAAAAATATTACAATTTTAATAAATTGTGTTGTTTAAATTAATTTTACATTCATTTTAAGTAATTTAAAATAATTAGATAGCAAAAGAGATCAATTATGAATTCTGATAAAAAAAAAGGAACACAAGATCACCAAAGGAGACAAAGCGGCCATTGTTCTCGGATGAAACTACATTGTTGGTCTGTCGAGTGCTTTTATTTTCCACATTTACTCATGATTTTCACACTTTTAAAAAAAATTTATTATTAAAATGAAAAGAAAAAATTAATTACAAATAACATTAGGTTATACCAAACTATGAAAATAATATAAAATTATTATAATTTGAAAGCTTAAAAATGTATGAACGAGCAATAGTTCTTTTGCGTTAATAACTACAAGGCGCAGTCAAATTTTGAAATTTCACTGTAAATTACATATAATATCATAACAAATTTAATATGTCTTCCTGTGATAAGGAAATATACGCTTGTTACATTAGAAAATTAAATTAAAAAAATTCATACTTACATAAAAACAAGTTACATTATCCATAAAGTTTCACATTCAAATAGAACAAGCTATAAAAACCTAACTCCAACCCATCTTCCTAGACAACAATCTAAATGTAGTTCAACTGGATATGCAAAAAACACACCAATAAAGTTAGGATGCTCTACAAGCCAATCAACTGCATCCAAGAAAACATGTCCTTTCAATCCTATTTCTTTTATTGTGTCAAATATTTCCTCTTCTTTTCTAACACAAGGGATTGTGGCTATAATAGCTTGTGTAATTTCTTTCATTGCATTTGACATAACTTGTAATTTTGAAGAAACTTGATCTTCTACTTGTGCTTTTCTTTTCTTACCCGTGTAGGATAACTTTGTCACTAAAAGAGTTGATGATGAGAAAGCTTGAGTTGTTGGTGTTATCGGAGTACTCTCACTCTAAAATAGATAAAAACTCTCTAAATGAACTTTATTATTTGTTTGCATATTATCAATGTCCTTAATATTTATATCATACCTTTCCTTTTCCCATTTTTGAACTTTCACCTTTGCACTTTCAGCTTTAGATCCGATAACTCTATCTTTCTCATAGATCTCGCGAACAAGATCCAAATTAGGTAAAGGCTTTCCTCGAATATGTTTCACCTTTTTGTTAACCTATCAATCAAAATACAAGAAATTATGTCAACAAACTTTATGCATAAAAAATACAAATAAAAAATAACTTTATAAGTATTAAATAAAAATCTTACCGACGGAATCTTACGTCGCTAATAATCTGTCGGTAGTGTCAAATCTTCAACTCACCGCCATTTTCTCCCACCTTATTTACCGATGGTACTTGGTCCGTCGCTAATCGAAAATATTATAGACACCTTTTCCAACGAGTATAGAATTTTTGCTAGTAAGACACGACTTTCTCCCGATTTCATCGAGAGATATTGGTTCCGTCACTAAATGAAAATTTTCTAGACTAATTTTTTGACAATAATCAATTTTCGTCGATAATTTGCTACAATTTCTTAATCGTTATCAAATTTTCGTCGGTAATGCGTTCATTTCTTGTAGTGAGTTGTGAGCTTGCAACTTGCAAGTCGAATCACATGGGACAATACTGTCAACAAACTGGAAAGAAGTGGGTTCTAAAAAGGTTGAAGGACGTCCTCCGGATGGCATGGAGATGAACAAGTGGGAGTACTAAGCTTTTGTTGTTGTGGTTAGTTGTATTTGTAAGTTGACAGTGCAATTTTGTTCTTAAAAATTACGTTTAGTACCTTTTCAATGCCCTTTCCTACTTGTATATTTGATTAAGAAACATTCAGAATGCTAATGTTGCATTTCTTTGTATTGGCCTTAGAATTGTTTGTTCAGAACTGCTACTCATTTGCGTGTCACTGAACCTGATTGCTTTTTTTTTTTGGTGAAAAGGAGATGGAGACAAAGGACCCCAGGCTAATGCCTTAAAAAGGCAATTGAACACTGATCATTATGCATGAGAAGCCTCATCCCTGGGATTGGATTATCCCAAATAAACAGATGTTGAGAAGTCGATGACCCTAGTCTAGCCAAAAAATCAGCACACTAATTACCTTCGCGAAACACATGCGATAACGAGCATTGCCAGATACGAACAAACAATTGTTGGATATCCCTAATCAAACCAAGGCAAGGATGAGAGGAAGGGCAAGACCGAGTAATGAGATGAACTGCTTCCAAGGAGTCAGACTCCACAATAAGCTTACGATAACCGCGATCCCAAGCAAGGATTAAGCCATGACAAATAGCTTGCAGTTCAGCAACCATATTTTTAGTTTGACCAGGAAAACCCGAAAAACCAACAAGCCAGCGCCCATGCTCATCACAAATGACGCCACCAAATCCAGCGTCTCCTGGGTTGCTAAGTGAGCTGCCATCCACATTTAGTTTCACAAAATCCGCTTGAGGAGGACACCAAGCTATCCATTTCTCTGGACATTGAGCAGGAAGGGCCCCCAATGTTGGATCCCGTTTTCGGAACCCAACTCATACTCTGATCATACACACTGAACTTGTTCCAATACCAACTCTTTCGAGTCCGAGATCACTTCATAAACTCAAATGGTTCGGGAATTACATCTACTACGACATCCTAACTTGCA
>JANVCL010000006.1:33827637-33849861 GCA_026546855.1 Erythroxylum incrassatum
TAAAAACACAACATTCAACAGAAAATTCAACCACAACATTATTATCCTTGGTTAGTTTTGAAATGCTCAAGAGATTTTTTTGTGATAGATGGCACATGCAATATCTGTTTGAGAGCTAATGGTGTATGTTTGTTATCATGAAATTTGATAAATGAAGAACCAATATGAGCTATAGGTAAGTTATTGCCATTTCCAACGATGAGTTGCTCCTTGCCACCATATTCGGATCCAAGAGATAGATTTTGAACATCAGTTGTGACATAGTTTGTAGCACCGCTATCTATAAACCATATGGTACTAGGTGTAGAAATTTCAAAATGGTGGGATGACTGTTGATTTTCAACAAGAAATATCTGAGGAGTGTGTTGAATTGATTGGGAGTTGCCATGAAACACAGGCTGAGACTATTGAGGCTTCCAAGTTGATTGAGATCCCTGCCAGGTTTGATCAAATCGCTTATAGTAACGGAGCGCATCATGACCTGGTTTCTGGCATAACTGACAGAAGATACGAGAATTGCCAGACCAACCTCCTCTATCATGACGACCTCCTTGATTTGTAATCCTGTTTTGAGGATCATAGCTTGAAAGTTGACATTAGGTGACATGATAGGCACTTGAGTAGCAGCATTAAGTTGCTTCAAACGAGTTTCATGCATCATAAGAGAATATTGTGCTTCTTGAAGTGTGGACAGAGACATTGTCTGAGTAAGAAGAACAATCACATGATCATACTCATGGCTTAAACCATTTAAGGCGCTGAGTATTAGCTCACGTTCAGGAACTTTGTGACCAGCAATGAGTAAAGCATCACCAATAGATTTGATTGTTTGCATATATTCACTTATTGACATGGATCCTTTTTTTATCATTGAAAGTTGTTGTTTCAGTTGCAGGACACGTACCTTTGATGTCTGAGCATAAAGCTTCTCAAGGATTTGCCAAACTTCAAGTGATGTTTGTGACTGGTTAACTAGTCCGATTACTTCTTCACCAATGGTAGAGAGTAACCAACATAACAAAAGCTGATCAGAACGACGCCATGCTCAATATTCTGGGTTTTGTTTAGGAGCTTAATCAATGGAAGACGCAGGTACATATTGTGATGGTGGAGCAGCAGCTTCAGAGATAAAATTTTCAAGATCAAGAGCTCGAATAGCAGACAAGACCTGTGCACGCCAGTTGATAAAATTCCTTCTATCGAGTTTGATGGGAAGATTGAAATTTAAGGTTTTGGCAAGAGCTGGAAAATCAAGAGAAGATGCAAAAGTATGAATTTGTTGAGATGTATTTGAAGGTTCATTTTGATTTGTAGAAGAAGAATAATTTGCAGTATCTGCCATTTAGGCGTTTGCCTTTGGCTCTGATATGAAGAAGAAGAAAACGAAGAGATGATTGTAATTTCTGCTCATCTTATTTTCGTGTGAATAGTGTAATATATATATATATAGGTTTTGTAACAGATCTAAACAAAAAAATCTTACAGCAAAGACAGTTTGCTATAACAAAAAACAAAAAATCTGTTTTCTCGAAACTTCTAAATTGCGATCGTCTGTATGCTGTTGCACAGTGAATCCCTGAGGTGCTGCTTAAGTTGGGCTTCTCTCAACAGGCTAGAGTTCGTGGGTTTTCGCTGATTAGTGCTACGATGACGATGACAATGATGTATAAGAAGAGTTATTGAATATGTTTGTTTATCATTAGGCATGTTGGTCCAGGCTGAGCCCTGCTCCTACCCTTGGCGACGGGTTGGCTAGCCCCTGGCTCATGTCAATGGTCCGGGGTGTTCCTAATCGTGGCCACGGGTATAAGAAGAGTTATTGAATATATTTGTTTATCATTAGGCATGTTGGCTGAGCCCTGCTCCTGACTTTAGTAACGGGTCGGCTAGCCCCTAGCTCCTGTCAATGGTTCGGGGTGTTCCTAACCGTAGCCACGGGCTAGCCAGCACGTAGCTCAACTTTATATACATTTTAAAAAAAATTGAAAATGCGCTCAATTTTATATATTGTTTAAATAAAAATAAAAATGACCATTTTTTATAAAACAATGACATTTTTGATGTTTCGGTCGGATAAACAACTTTAGCTTTTGACTTACTCGTAACTTTATTAATTCGGACTAAAATTAGGTTAAATTGGGCCAAAATTAACATTTCTATTTATCAAAGAAGTAATATTAGAATTATCATACATCGATTATTTTGTGGGCTAAGGATTGATCTAAGCCTAATGCAAGTTATTGAAAAGTCAGTGATATTGGGCTTTAATGAGATAGAGACCACTAGTGCTATAGCTAAGAAAGCCCAATTCAATGGGTCCATTTTCTTGTAAAATTCATTTGTGCTAAAACTTATTTTTTTCTTGTTATTACTAAAATTTATATTGCCTGATGATTAGTTATTATACATAATAATATTTTATTAAAATATTAGATATATAACTGATATTTTAAATATCAAATCGAAAATTAAATAGGTAAGATAAGAGATTTAAAGTTTAAAAAGTTTAACAAAAAGTAAAATATTATAAAATTGTATAAAGATTAAATAAAATTAAAAAACAAATATAATTGAAAAAATTGTTCTTATATATTAATAATTTAAAGTTTAATTAAAAATTATTAAATAAAAATTAATTAATTTCTTTTAGTTTATAAAAATTTATTAATTTAAAAATTAACTAATTAATTAATAACTTAATCTTTTTCTAATAAAAAATTTTATTAAATTAATTCGAATTAAAAAGTTAAACGGTTTAAAATTTTCATAGTTGAATTGATCAAATTAATTAAGCTTTCTAATAATTATATAGAGCAGATAATTAGGCAATCGTTTCTATTTTAAAAATATTATAATTTAAATTAATATTATATTCATTTTTAATAATTTAAAATAATAAAGTAGCGAAAGAGATCAATTATGAATTCTGATTTAAGAAAAAGGAACGCAAGATCAACAAAGGAGACAAGACATCCCATTGTTCTCAGATGAAACTACATTATTGGTCTGTCGGACACTTGTCTGTAGGGTCTCCGTTTAATCCAATGAACCGTGTTTCGAGCATCCATGTCTGAAAGTTATGACACTCGCTCCTATCGTTGACTTTGGGATCGACGAACTTTGACACAACGTTAGAAGTTGTTCCTCATCCATTATGTATTTACGTAAATGATAATTAGGTAGGGGCGATGAGAATCATGAGACGTGGAATGAACAAGTTTAGTAAATCAGGTTAATTTAATTCGAAATTAACTATTAAATTAAGTTTAAATTGATCAAATTTTAAATTTAAAAGTAAGATGTTAGGAACAATTTGATCTAAGTTGATTTAACAAATTTAGCTTAGTTTATTTCAACTAATAAAAATGATATTTTTAACTTAATGAATGTATAAATTATAACAATGTCACAATTTTTAGAGGTTGAAATCTAAGATGAACGTGTTAAATTTGCAATAGGTCTATAGGTTCACTAAAAAAAATAGATTACACGCAAGTTTAAGTGAGGTTTTAATTTAAAATTATCTAGAAATAGATGAAGTAACTTACTAAACTTATGTAATAGTCTTTTTTCTCTTTTTTTTTTACATAAGACATTCACGTGTAGTTATTCTCGGTAAAGCTGTCCAAACCCTTTCTTAAATAAGATGGCTTTGTTAAGCTGGACCAATAAGAATAGTATTTTAATATAGAAGATCCGGATCCGACCCAGCCCACATCCCTGATTCTACTCGATTCGTTCAAAAACAAAAGGTGAAGCTAAAAAAAGATCATCCGAGTCGTTCCAGGGAATTATTAACATTTACTGGTGATTTTCGCAGTCTTCATTCGCAGTTTTCAACAACACCGCCCCATCATCATTGCCTATCCAATGAACTCTGAAACTGTCGGTCGTTTCAATTCATTACTTTTCCTTCTTTCAGTCAAAACATAACTTTTTCCTGAAACATTTAATTTACGTTCAATCATGTCAGCTTCTACGTCACAGTGATGAAAAAGTAAGAAAAGATTACGTTAAGGGAATGCATAAGATTTCCTAATCCTAAGGGAACAAGATAAAGGCAAATCTCTTCACATTGCTGGGATGGGAGGGTTTTGTTCTTGGTGCCTGTTGGTGCAATGTATCGTCCCTCAGACCAGACCAGACCAGACGCCTGTCATCGATTTTCCAAGTTTGTTGGGTTCCTATATGAACCATGTTTTGAGCATCTTTGTCTCGAACTTGCAAAACCCATTTTCAATTTCGTGTTTGAAATAAATTGATAAAAAATGACCTTTAATTTTTAAAAAATTTATTAAAATTTTAAATTTTTAAAGATTTTTAAAAATAATAACAAATTATACATGATATAAATGATTTAAATTAATTTTAAAATTTAATATGAACTATTCAAATTATAATTTCAAATAAGTTATTGATTTGACCCAAATTTAAGAATTGAATTAGATTATTAAGTTAATAACATTTTATCATTATAATATTAATCAATCTTTTAAATATTTCCACTTTTCAACCACTCACACTTTTTAAGTACGTTAATGAAATGTAACGAAAACCAGCAACTTGAAGGCACCTGGGAGGTTTCTCACCACCGACCATGTTCAGCTCACTCCACTCTTTAAGGAGAAACAAGTTCTATTCCATGTTACTGGAATTTTTATGTCCTCAAGCACATATACGCTCGTGCCCTGAAATTTAAGAACCCTTATTTCTGGTGAGGAGGGGGACCAATGAACGTGCCTGGAACGGTACAGAACAGACCTGAAGTGGGACACATTTGGTGGTGCTTAGCTAGTTCTTGCTATTAATGATGTGATATAGAAAACTTTGCTTTAGCTTTGCAGTTTAGTGCAGGTTTCAGGATCATTTGTGACCAAAACCAATCATCAATCTTGTCCTTTGACATGTTTCTTTCTCCACTTCCCCAAAAGTGTACAAACTTACGATATGTTGTTTGCTTCAAGACTCAAGTAATGCCATTTAACTACATGGGTTAATGCCCTACTATCTCGGGCAAAATGCCTGTGAACAAAGCTGCTTTTCACTGTGTACAGCAGAGAACTTTTTGCGTTAGAATAGTGACAAACTTGATTAATTAAGGGCACGAAGTATTGTCTGAATTAAACCATCATTTGAAAATTATTAACCCCTAAAAATTAAAAATTTATTAAATAAAGAGCCTCTGTCTTTTCCTACATTCCAAATTACTAATCGTTTACGATTTCAAATCCAGAAATGATATCCCATTGACAAGAACAAGTGAGCAACGAGCCCAGACATTCTACTAGGAACAGACACAATATCAGATCTCTTGTTCTAGTTTTTCTTAATGACCCATCACCTTCTTGTACCTGAAGATAGAAGATACAAAAGAACCTGACTTTAGTGTTATTTGTTTAGTCTTTTTGTCTTTACAAAGAGAACAAGAACACGCGTTCTTGTTCATTTACTGTAGTATTGAATTTCACATCTGCCAGGTTTCAAGCTACCTCTCCCCTTTAGATCCAAATCCTGTAGCTTTGAAATGCTTGTTTAATTCCAGGCTATTCGGTTGAAATTCTTGGTGAATCTATCAACTTCTCTGGCATCGAATCACTTGCAAACCGTGAATGCAAAGAATAATCTGTAAGCAGATTTCGGAAGCCATTATAGGGTGAACAATAGTGTAACAGAACACTAAAAGAAATGAAACAATTGAGCTAGTTTGTGGATTAAGCTTTTACCTCTCATGTTATATGATCTCTTGCAATGTTGGATTGCACTTTGAATACCGTCTTGCTGCAGCTGCAAGGAATCGTCCCTCCGACTTACCGATGAAAAGCCGGCTATTGAAGATGAGGACTTGCTTTTGCCAAGATGTTTACCAACTACTCTGATTCCTGCCCGAATATTCCCCTGTTTCCCGTTCTTCGGTGAACTTCTAGTATAGGCTGCCGGTGAAGACGATGCTGATGACATTGACAACTCCTCTGATAGTTTCATCTTTTCATTTAGTTTCTTAGAGAGTTTGACATATAGAGGCTTTATTACCCTAAGGTACTTGTGCATTCTCAGGCTGTTGTCTCTAGTGAAGGTAGCACTTTGTGGAGATTTTTCGAACTTCACTTCACTTCCTTGCTTGTTAGCAGTTTGGGCGTTGCTGTCCACAAACACGCCACTCAACTCTGTTTCCTCTGTTTTCTGGACCGCCATTGACTTGGATTTCTTAAACATCAGGACGCGAAACTTTGGGGCTGATCTCAATACCGAGATTGGAGACTGCGGCTTGAAGATTGGTTCAACGGGTAGTACCTGTCTTTTAGAGACGTGATCAGTAGGAGACAGAGAAAGAGCAGGTTGTGAACATTGACTTTCGCTATTGTCAGTTTTAATGGCCGACGACTTCTGTAGAGCTTCGTCCCTGAAGTCAAACTTATTCTTATCAAAATCAGATAGGGTACACTCCAACTCAAATAAAGAATCTTCCCCTTCATAAAACTCCTCGTCTGAGTAGACCACAGCGCTTGAAAACTCAGCGGCAACATTGTTTTCAGTAGAACGGCGGTGCTCTTTCTGGGTTGTTGCCCTCCAGAAGTTGAGGAAATAGAGAGCTTTCATGATTCAAGACTAAGGAAAACAAGAACAGAGCTTTTGAAGAAGAAGACGACCAGAAGAGCGTGGTCTACCGGGGTTTTAAGACAGGCTTTAAAGTGGGTATGTGTATGATTGAGAGAGGTTTTGCACTTGGTTTGAGGGTTTCAAATTCATGTGAGAGATTGAAAAGAGAAAGATTAGAGCTTTTTGCTCTGCTTTTACAGGTTTTGGGAAGAGACGGTAGCTTTTGTATGTTTTGGTGTTCGATTATACATCTACGAAGCCTTTTTCATGGGTAAGGACTTCTCTGCTCAGTCTGACCCTGACCCGGAGACAGAGAGACTGATTCTTGGAAGGAGAGGAGAGAAATAGAGCGTAGACTGAGCAATGCCGTGTGAATAAGGCTTAGCTCAGAATCTATACATTTAAGACTTGTCTTTTGCGATGGAAAATTTGAATCCTATGGAAGGTAAAGTCTCAATTTCACCAGAGAATTGCGTAAGCTTGCATAAATTTGGTGGATTAAATCTTGTTACAATCACGTAAAGGGATTCTTCAATATTACAGTCCAATTTGATCCGACTCAATTCAATCCAAAATTAACGACCATCTTCTATTTGGTTAGCTTTAGGTTAATTACCAAATTTAGGAGTCAACTCGAACCAATTAGTGGCTCAATTCTTATTATAATTTTTTTAATTGATGTTATTTCAATTAAGCAGGAGAGTTAATAAGGGACTCTCTTGGCTTAAGTAAAATCGTAAGTTCAAACTGTTTTCATGTATGTAGTCGTTTAAAACTTGGAATCAGAATTTTGTCTTCCGTAAAGAACTTACCCAATTAGAGCAAGGATTAGTCTGGGTGTAGATGGCTTAAAGATACCTTCTCATAGTTGGACCCTCCTATCCACCTTGTGAGAAACAAAAATAAAAAGATGTTATTTCTATTTAAAATTTAAAATTTTTAAAATTATATTATTATTATTTTAAGCAACAATTGAGGTATTTGACAAATAACTTATCAACTATTTTTTAGTTTATTGACTAAAAGTTAGCTTTTTTATTATTATTTTAAGTAATAATAGAAATATTTGGCAAACAGCTGATAAGCTGTATGAACTGAAAGTTAACTTTTTGATCATCTTAAAAAATTATTTCTGTGTTTAATTAATAGCTTATTGGATAGCTTATTTAACTTCAATAAACTGGTTTTTATAAATTACATAAGAGGAACTTTTTGGATGATCAGCAAAAGATTAATAGGTAAAAAACCAATTATACTCTCTTTTTATAATTTTTGAATTATGATATATACGGTATCAACGTCATACTATAATTATAGATATTTTAATTTATTAAATAACAAAATTCATACATATTATATAAAAAATACTAATATAATGTAGCTCGTTGTATCATTCATATTGATAGAGAATTTAACGTTGGATTATTATTATTATTATTTTATTAAAGTTATAAATTTAATTTTTTAAAAATTAAATATCTAAATTCTTATAAGAATATTTAACAAAATACTAAGAAATATAACATTTATACCCTTATTTTAAAAAGATGTCCTTATAAGTCATTTTACACGTCAACAGCTAATACTAAATAATTAATTTTACGAAACATCTTTAATATACAGCTAATGTTATCCACTGGTCAATAGAATCAACTAACAGCTAATACAATTTGCAGATTGCCAAACATTGTTAGTATACATCAAACTACATAATTAAAGTCAAATTTTAAATCAAGTTTAAATTAAATTTTAAGAAGTTGAATTGTGTTGACAATCAGTCTTATTGTTATCATTAACTTTAATTCATGTAAAAATCTTTAGCAAAAGGACTAAGACTCGGCCCGTGTTAAGTCTTAGGGTTGATTTTCTCGGCTCTCTCAAAATGAAGTTATTTTGTTATAAAACAACGTCGTGTTGTTTTTTTAAAAATAAATTTCAGATGCCTTAATTGACTTATTATCATTCTTTAAAAAATACATCTTTTTCTTAGAATTCATAAGATTTTAAATCGTCTAATTGCTCCTTATATTGGTCAAATGGTCTCGAGAACTTTGTCTAATACCTTTTAAATATGTGAGATCCCAACTTCTAATTTTCACAAAAGGTCAAGACACTCAAGTATTAGAATTGAAAAAGCAAAATTCAACCACAAATTAGAACCTAACATGTGACTTCGACTTGATTCACTAAATAATCTTTTAAGAACATGTAACTTATAAGATATTTATAATTTTGAGATTAATAATCAAGGTCACTATAAACTAGTAACAAGATCTTGCAAGTAGAAGTGACCTTATTAGTTTCAACTCTTCACTTAGGGCTCTCTTTTATAAGATGTCTTGAGCTTGAAGCACCAAAAAAAGAGAGAAGAAAGAATTTTGTCCTGTTGATAATCCTCTACCCTTGGGCATGTTCCTTAGTCAGATCAATTACGAACATCTCGTTTTTAGTAGTAGTGTGAGAGTTGGAATCATTAGAAAATCCAAGGCTGCTGAGAATCTTATGCTTAATAGGGCCAGTGATTAATTAGCAGCTGATCAATCAGTATGTGACGACTATTTGTTGACAGAAATGTATAAACTATGTAAGAACTTGAGGAATCTTAAAATTGTAAATTTATCTCTCCTAAGACTCTTAAAGTAGGACTTAAGAGTTTAGGATTAGTTCAGCACAAACCGAAGCAGGGCTTTGCTTTTTCCAAGAGTGTTGGTAAAAAGAAAAAAAAGAAAAATTGATTTCTCTGATAAATTCAGTCTTTTGTTTTGGTTCCTTTCACAATGCAAAGGTATTCTGGTCCAAATGGTCACACACACACACACAGGCCATGTCTTTCTCTTCAAACAGAGTTTCCTCAGATTTTCAGTCTTAAAAAGGGTTTTGACCTGTTGGGAGTTGGGACCTCCTTTTAACCTTTTTCTTTTGCACAGTAAAAACGTATCACAGAAGCAAACGATATGTAATTTGTACTTCTTGTTCTGATACGTCACTATGAGCTGAGCTGAGACGAGGATTCACAGGCTATGGAGGAATAGGATTTTGCCTGTATCCTACTGTGAAGTTACAGATTACTGTATAGGTTCTGAACGGTAACACAGAGCGCGAAACTGTCGCTCAAAATTGTACTCTGAACAATGTGGAACAGATACTTCAGGTAAGAACGTCATTTTTTGCTATAATAGCTTGTCTTATTATATAGGAGGCCCTTCGGTTTTGGTTTTGGCCTGCACGTCTTGCTTAAGTTGACTCTTAGGCCTTAGCGCTTTCATATGTTTAATGGAAAATAAGTGGACCAGACAGACTTTTGACTTGTCAATATTTTATTATTATGCATATCACAACAAAATAAGACAACAGCATACCTTGATCTCAAAAGGTTGAGCCTTAATCTCAAGGGCCTCCAATCGCAGACCTGATTATTACTGGATGATTAAATTACGGTTTAATTTTAGCCAGTCTTTTAAGAAAGTAGCCTAGTGCTCGATGCACACAAGGAGTTATCACATTGGATGAACTCCCACATTACCGCTGTCGAGACTCGAACTTGAGTCCTTGATCTCAGTTACCTTTTCAAGAAACCAACTAGGCTACCCGTGTGGGTAAGACAACAGCATACCTATATTCAAAAGTTGTGAGCTGTTGAATTTTTTGGTAATGATAAAACTTTATATATTATCTATTAAAAATGTATTGAATAATTTTAAGTTATATATAGATAACTCTTCTTTTTGGCAAAACAAAAGAGAAAAAAAGGCAAAAGCTCTATTTAAAAAAAAGGGTAGAATCAATGATTAATATATTTAATTATAAAAATTTGGAAATAATTAATTTTTAGTTCAATTTTTAATTTTTAGATTTAATTCATTTTAATATTTTTTGTCTTCAAAAATTGACTAGTTTATTAATTAATAGGTAAATTTTCTTAAATTAATAAATTTTTATAAAATTGAATGATCCTTTTTAATTAAACTTTAAATTTTTAATAAATAATGAAAATTTTTAATCATATTTTAATTATTAAATTTATTCAATGCTTAACTAATTTTGTAATAGTATAATATTTATTTAACTTTTTAAACTAATTTTTAAAATATTAAATAAAAATAAGTTTACTAGAATTTTAAACCTTGGTCTTGTAGAAAAAAAAAGTACAAATACCTCATAATTAGTCAAGTTTAAAAACTTATCAACTTTAAATTCAAACTCAGTCATACTTAAATATTTATATCCATATTTGATAAAATCAAACTTTGTCCCTTAACTTAGACTTTGAATCGGATTGAATCCTGACAAATTGAACTTCACTTGTTAACTTAGGTTCGAGCCAAGGCCCCCCTTTTTTTTTCATAGCTGCTTATGAAGAACTTACGTCCCATATAAATAAAACTGAAAATACAGGAATAAGCAGGGAGCGTCAGAATTCATATCCAAGCAATTGAAGATTTATATGCGTTCTTTGTGGCAGGGTTAATTTACAGGACATCTTTCCAGCTGAGCAGCAATGGTACTAGGAAAAGTTTCTAAGCCCAAGCTTAAATTATCAATGTGAACATACCGCACACCAAGAATCACAAAGATTCTGGATACTCCATCATGCACAAATGAACCTCGGATACGCCCATAATCCGAAATTTGACCCTTCATCGGATTCGCTTTCACTGTCCGAAGCTGGAACAAGTGATGAGGACCCATCCAAGAGATATTCAAGAATCTGAAGATATTGAATATAGAAAAGTTGAATGCATAACAATTCCATCTTGAACAAGCATAACATAATATACATCTTAATCTGGAACATAAGGGCCCTTTTTTGAGGTAACTGTTTTGAAGAGAAAACCTCCACTCATATGATCCTCTTTAGTTAAAAGGTAAGGAAACAAAGGGTTAAAACGACGTTAAAGACATCGAGAGAAGTACCTGGTGCGAAGATACGGGGATGATCTGCCCTTTTTGATATTGAGGTGCACTACAATCTTCATTGCAGCATCTCTTATTATTAAGCCACACTATCGATTCACAATGATCGCAATAACCCCTTTTAGATGTCAATCTTTTTGAAGAATTGCCTGAAACAACAAAACCAATTAAACAAAATGTAATGAATTACAAGTAAAGATCTGGCAACCTAAGTTCATGGTTTCCTTTTGGAACCATCACTAGATGGTTATGGAAATCCTAAATGTATTTAGTTGATGGCAGGAGCTGAACTCCAATGAACAAAGCATTTTTCAATTAAAAAATGTAGTTTTTATATAGCCCAATAGAAAAAAAATGAAAAATATTTCTCGTGGTGTCAGTGAAGTTAAAACGACAAGCTATACCTAAATATGCCCTTTTAAAGGCCTCCTTCCAATCAATATTGGTTCTAGTCATCCTGTTCTTCTTCAAATGACTGAACTTCCTATATCCACACTCACTGCTGTTCAGTGACTCAGCATCTGAAAGGATACCGTTACCGAAATATGTTGCATATTGTGATTGCCACAAATTGTTGTCACTAGCTGCAAAATTCCATGACCTTCATACATAGCACCAAGAGATTGACTGAGATAAAAAAAAAACTGTTCGAAGAACGATTAAGCGACAGAACATACTAGGCATGTACTTAACCAAGTTTATAGCTAAACTCAAGATGGTTGCAACTAGCTGAACCAACACATGGAAAACTAGTCCTCTACGAGACTACGACCATGTTCCCATGGGTTATGCATTGTAGGGGTGTGAGTTGTTGAGATACAATCAATATGGTAAAGGTGAATAACAATTACCAGCAAACTTGCCCAACAGAAGCTAAAGACTGGATGTCCAGAAAACTGAAGATGCATGCGAGAACATCTTCTGGCAATTCAGTTGCACCTAAAACATTTAGGAAACATGGTTTAATGGATGAGTCAAACACAGATAATCATCGGATATACAGTAAAACATCTCCTTTTGTTCTAACTTTACTTTCTTCCTCCTGATTGCTTTTAGACCGCCTCTTCTGAGCAACCTTAGCATGTTTGAATTCCGCAACGGCCATATTTTTCTTCTGCTTCGGTAATGCAGCTTCAGCACTCTGGCTTAGGAGATGGGCTGCTGAAATAGCAATCCTTGTCTGCATTCTATGACAAGACAACCCAATAAGACACCTCCAACGAAAGTCGGACTGAATTCAAACCAAAAATTTTCCTGCACAACTAACTGTACATGCAAACTAGTTCTTCATCGCTGGTATTCTCATAAGGCTAAAGTCACGATTTGCGTCCCAACATTCTCCGAAAAGTTAAGTGCTCACACCTTTGATTTATATCTAAAGAAATTACTTTTAAAATCACGTAATGGTCTCATAGATTCAAATTACTCAGCTACGATGTGACATACGCTAGTTCAACAGACTTATTTACTAGAAACTGAAAGAAACCAAGTTCGTTAGGATTTAAGATGCTACTGATACCGTTTTGAAAACATTAACATTATAACATAAATAACAACAGAGACTTCAGAGCTTTAGCCTTCTCACAAACAATCCAGCAATTAAGTATTAGCATAAGATAGCAACCTCTTGATCTCAAAGGAGCCAAGAACGAAAAACATGCTAACTATCCAAGATTGTAATGATCTTCCCATTGAAAATGAGGATCGAACTCGGATAGACATACAATTAAACCACGGAAGAACATACAGACACAGAATTGGCAACAATTCAATCCCTAAAGGCGATCAAAACCCAGAACATGTCTCCATTTGGTTGAATTAATTATTACTTGAATTAATTATTACCACGAACTGGGAACATATAATTCGCAAGACAAAGCTTTCGGGTAAAAAAAAAAACGTAAAAACTAAACAGCTTACTCAGGAAGCAGACGGAAGGCGTTGAGAGTGTCGTGGAAGATGATAGATTGAAGATTCTTAGGGAGTTTGGCGTAAGCTTCTCTGAGAATCAAACTGAGCTCCTTGCAGGCTATTGGGTAAAGGTCGTTTCTTGAGAGAGCCTCCTTGTAACCCAGATTTTGGTATCTTTGAATTGAATTTGACATTGTACAATTCCTAAAGCAAACTCTGGGAGAGAAATTTCCCAAACTTTTTTGTCTGTGGATCTTCCAATCAATCAACAACATCAACCGCCAATTCGTTGGTAATCCATATAGCACGACGTCGTATATGTTCAGCCGACGTATGTTGGACTTCTTTATCTGCCCAAGGTAGGGCTGGGCCAGTGGGATTTGCTTGGTATGACAAAAAGGCTTGATGAAATCCAATTCGGTTTAAAATAATAAATTAGTTTCAATTTAAATGAATTTTATTTGAATTTAAGTTTAGATACTAATAAAACCCTTTATTAAGATGTAAATGATATTGGTATAATTAGAAATGAATGGTACTCATTGCACAAAGATCCCCGCTTTATGGGAATCTGAAAATGATCATAACATATGTAACCTTTTTTAATATTTTTATAAAGAGATTTTTTTGTAACATGTGATCTTACGGTCATAAAGGAGTAATTTTACCAGTTAATATGCAAGAGTATTATAAGAAGTTATTTAATGGTTGTTAATAAAGTGATAATTTTGATTCAAGTAGTACATAACAGATTTGTATTTTTAACACAAAATTTTGAGAAGTCTAAAAGATTTGAATATCATAAAAAGAAATGCTATTGTTACTATTGAATCACTATGATTCTAGGCATCTAGGATTTTGAGGCAAAGGGTAAGAAGAATTATATTAATCTAGACAAGATCAATGTACAAATGCTTAGTATCTGAAGAGATTGTTCAATGTCTAAAGATCACCTAACAATCCAATACAAGTTCCTCCTACTTTCTGCAAACTCAAACAAGTTCCAACTCTCATGGTTCAAACAATAATTATACAACACACGCTGGAAAGCAACCTGTTCGATTTGAAATAACGGTACACTCGATGAAGGTGAAAATTTGAAAATAAGAACAATTCCTTCTGTCAAGTGTCCCAGATCGATTAATGAGGTCTCCTCTCTTTTCACAATGATATACAGGTTCAGATGGAATGACTTGGAGAAGGCTTTTGCAGGATCTGCAGGGCTCTCATATGTCTCGGATTTCACAATTTAAAAGTACACTTATCTGGTAGCTGCAACAACTACATTGCACTTGCAGGGGCAATTGTTTCTCCATTTACTATGATCCTCAGAATGTGAGTAATAAGTGTATCGGATGAGTAGCTAGCTATCTACAGGAAGTAAGTTAATTGTTGCTTTTTCCTGGAACCTCCTTCTCCATACAAATCATTCCATTGTTTTAGCTCACTCATTACTGAACCTTCAGCTGCAAAACTTGCAGCCACCTGCAGCATAAAATAATGCCAGTTAACTGAACATTTTAGGTCTCGAGGGGCAGAGGGAATTTCATAAAAGCATTCGAGATTGATCTCGAACTCGATTAATTGAAACAATTTTAGGAGAATTTAAGCACAGAATAAGCATCTGAGTTAGATATTATTATGCAGTATACTGCAAGTAGCTGAAACTATCGTGTATATGAAAGCTCATGCAAAAAGTCACCTGGTTCTTTGCCTGCCTCAGGTCTTCCATGTTTAAGGGTCTTAAAGTGATTACTTGTTCTTCTTTATCTTCTTCCTTGGTAGCTGAAGTATCATCCGTGCTTGTTCCTTCTTCAGCTTTCTTCTTTTTTTCCTAAAGTGAAGTTTAATTCAGGATATTGCATGACCTACTGAAATTCTAACATTAGGGAGTTCAAGCTTACCTTTTCCTTCTGCATCTCCTGCTGTAATAGCTCTCTCACAGGGCGATAAGCTGCCGTCACACAAAAGTTCTGCTTGCAGAAGTTCGCGTCAGGAGTGATCAGGATCAATCATCAGTTTGTTTGAATCTTTTTGGAAGCCATGAACAAAGAGTCAAGTGAATGTGAAAATAACAAACCTTCAGATCACTGCCACTATATCCTTCTGTCATAGTGGCTAGCTCCTTGAAGTCGAGTTCTTCGGTCTTTTCCTCTGCCAAAAGAGTTTTCAGGATTACTTCCCTGTTCTCTACAGATGGTAGACCAACCATAATCCTGCTCAATGTAAAATGTTTGTTTTGAGTGATTCATGAAAATATGCATTTTTTGAACTGAACTGAGGTGTTGAGTTCTATCCCGGAAAGGATAATCATCCCCAAGAGTTTATAAAATCCTCGAACTTGGGGTTTTTGTCTTCCAGGAATTTTCATCTATAGAATCATAACAATGCAGCGTACCTGCGCTCAAATCGCCTGATAATTGCTTCATCAAGATCAAATGGTCTGTTGGTTGCAGCAAGAACAAGAATGCGCTCACCAGATTTTGTCAGGAGTCCATCCCAATGTGCCATGAACTCGTTCTTAATCTTCCGCATAGCCTCGTGCTCACCAACTCTTGTACGCTGTCCAAGCATACTATCAACCTCATCAATGAATATAATTGTTGGAGCAACCTTTGCCGCCAGCGTAAACAGTGCTCGCACATTCTTTTCATCTTCACCGAACCATTTTGAAGTGATGGTGGATATTGAGACGTTAATGAAACTAGCTCCAGCTTCATTCGCTATGGCTTTTGCCAGCATTGTTTTACCTGTACCTGGAGGGCCAAAGAGCAGTATGCCTCTGCACGGTTTAAGAAGCCCTCCTTTGAAGAGGTCAGGTCTCCGTAAAGGAAGCATGACAAGCTCCTGAAGTGATTCCTTAATCTCATCCATGGCACCAATATCTGCAAATGTCACCCCGATCTCACTTGCAGGGATGACCTCTGGCCTTATTCTTTTCTCGAATTCGTTGTCAGGAGGAACTTCCTTCAGGAAGCAATGTAAACTCATTAGTAAATATCTGAAGTCCTGGTTTAATCTTTTTTAGCCAAAAACCTGAAAGGATTGTGACTCACAGGGGCTTTATCCTTCTTGATCCCTGGAAGAGATTTCTCTGTCTCATTTTTATTCTCTGTGCCTGTGGTTTCAGGTTTTGACTCAGACTTTGCACCAACAGTCTCCTCTACGTCAGAGTCCTGCACTTGGTGAATCATGGACATGTATCATATTTCATCATATTCTGAGACTAACAAGAAGTTCATCATTATGTTATGGAACAAACCTTTCCGGCATCACCATTCGTCTCAGGCTTCAAAGTGTCCTTTCCACTACTTTTTCCCTCCTGGAATAAGCTCAATCCATGGGACAAGCTGCTCCAGAAATTGAAGAGTGATTAATAGAAGTTCTTTAAACAGAAGAACATGAAACAAACCAATTAGTACCTCTCTGATGAGATCACAAGCTTTCCGTTTCGATAATCCGGGTCCTTTTTGTTGGCTAGATGATATGAGATTGCGGATAACACGATTTCTTGTAAGTAATTGCTAAGAATCATTGTATCTGCCTTACAAATTGAGCCTAAATCATCACACTCAATATCATTTGCCGCAAGTACTTCAACAATGTGGTTTTTGTTATCTTGAAACTGAAGCATCTTCATATCCTCTTCAAGTTTTGCTTTCCAGTTCACAAGATTAGTCTCATCTTCTGGTGCATTGATGTCAATATTGTATGGAAACAGTACAGTGAGCCTTTCATCCATATCTTGGAAATCATCTTCTTGATCCACCATCCTGGAACCAAGTACCAAGACCGAACCTGAAAGTTTCTTCAAGAACTTGTCGAACAAATTGTACAACCTTTGAGATGGGAGAAGAAGCTTCTCAACATCCCGAATGTATAAAATTACAGGATCTGATTCTGAAATTGTTACCAACACCTGTAACAGTAAAAGGTCTAAAATCAAGATCGCAAACACAAACTAAAAGAATTTGAACAAGAAACTGATTGCAGATGAATCTACCTTGTAAAGTGACTGCAGAAATACTTTCTCATCAAAGCACCAGTTGCCTGTGTTCTTCAACAAAGCTGAAAAGTGAATTCCCAAGAGGCAAATCAGAAGCAAATCTTTTTGCACCAAACTGAAATTTAGTTTCTAAAAGAAACTATCAATGTGTAAAAGTGGAAATAGGAATGATGTTCCATTCCCTCTAATGAAATCTGCTTCAATATCCAATTTTATCAGTTTACTGATGAGCAATTTTTGATTATCACCTGAATTTGAAGAAGCAGACTGTGAAGAAGTACTACTCATATCGGATGCTATAGAGGCATTTCTATGAAGTTTTGTGGGATTATTAGAATCCTCCACACCTCTGCAAATATTGATAAGGCTACAAAGTTAGATACTGTTACGTAACATCATTAGACTTAAAACTCAAGAATGTACCTCGATTTTATATCAGTAGCACCAGTCTGCCTATGTATTTTGCCTACAAGACATTTCTTGATCAGTTGTTGGGATTTTTGACATACAGAACAGTAAGGAATACATATATCTTCATCGAACAAAACAGTATGAGCTATACCTCTTGTTTCTTCTCTTGAAGGAAGGATTGAGAAAGAAGAAAGCAAACTTGACATCCGATCCAATGTCACTTCTGAGAGAGTTCTCTTGAAAGGCTGCGAGAAGATCGGAGAAGTATCTTGTTCAGTGAACATGGTTATACAGAAATTTCCAATTGTTCAAAAGTAAAAGCTTCCAGTTTCTAATTCAGAAACTATGCTGTATTTTGACCTTCCAAAGAAAAGTCTCTGTAAAAGTTCAAAATCACTTCTACAATCATCTCAAAATGCCAACTACAAATTTTGGCACTTCAATAATCTCTTTTTCAAAATAAAAAACTCCACTGCTTATGTCTTTTAATGTTAAGGCTTTTAGGTAAAAAAGGGCATGCGCTTCTTTATCAGGGAAAAAAAGAAAAGGCAAGTGAAGGCTTACAGATTCCTTCCTGGTGCACCCATATTTGCTCTGCATCTGTAATTAGGCAAAGATAAAGGATCTAAGAACCAAGTATAGCATCCAAGGTGAAGAGAAAGAGCTTTGAATAGAGTCATCCACTCACCTTTATGGAGAAGTCAGTGACATCCAGCAACAACAACTTTGATTCAAAGTAACGTGCTAAAGCCTTGGCAAGCGTTTGTGGATAAAGTTCTTCAGAAATTGCAATAAGCAAGACTAGGTTAAAAGTAAGCTTTTAAAACACAACAAATCAAAGGAAGTAACATTACTTATTTCCACTCCATACCAGACGGTCCGGAGAGCAAAATCGCCCGACTGGCCGGCGAAAGATTCCGGGTGTGCTTGGATAGATCATAGTGCTTCAGATGAACAAGTGCAGCACTTGTCAATAAGAGCTTTGTTTTCTCACTGCAATTGCACATCATGCAAAGGAATGTGAACTCAAGCACCAGAAAGTTGTATTAAGATGTATCCTTCCCTAATCTCCCAGAGTCCAGAAGAAGACCAGCCAGTGATCCACATAATTTTATAAAATTCTTAAAAAGCATTCATAAGAACAGTCTGAAAGTAACGTGTGTTGAGTTTTACAAAATGATATTATCAACGAAACACAGTAAAAATTATCACAGAACTCGAATTAATGCTACTCCAGATCATCTGAAATCAAAAGATCAGAAGTTTCACGACAAACTTACAAGTTATATCCACCACAGAAAGATGGAAACCAGGTTAAATTTATTTGGAAAAACTTAATCTTTATACATCACCAACCAAGAACATATGCAATGCACAAGAATCCATATGCACTAACACCAAAAAAAAACGAACTCACACAAGTTTCTTCTTGGAACAAAGGAATCAAAACTTGTTCGTACCTGATGTAATAAGGGAACTCGTCAAAAGTGACCTCGATATCTTTACCATCAGCAACTTGCCTCATCAACTCTTGCTCAATCTGCACGGCGGTGACACCATCTGGTGACCCATTTTTACCTGTCAATCTACTCATGCTTTGCCCAGAAGCCAATCCAAGCCCCACACCAACCCCAACTCCGACGCTCAACGCAGACAACAACACATGTTTCTGTTCCATCTCTTCTCTCCCCTGCCTCTGTCTCTGCTCTGTTCTGTTTTTTTTTTTCGTTCTTTCTTTGTCCCACTTTCCTTCTCTTTTCCTACAATCCCAAGAAACAAGCTCCGGGTTATATCTCGAGCTTGATCAACTTTTTCACCACCCACAGAGTTCTAAACAAGCTTTGTGAATATAAAGATCCAAGATTCAAAAGGGTTTATATGATGGAATTCCAAGAAACAAGAAGTGGGCCAAGATTAAAAAAAATGAATTCTTTGGAAGCAAAAGAAAGGGAAAAAAACAATTGAAGGCAAAAATTATTGGCATATAATGGAGGGGTCTAAGAGTAGAACGTTGGTGTCTGAGCTTTTCTAACACGTAATGACTCTATACTCTTGTGGTCTGGCCCTCTTCAACTATATATAAGCATTCCTCCAGTAATGGACGTTTATCAGAAATTTTTCCTTTTTTTTCTCTTTTGTTTTCACTTTTGCACTTCCTCTGCTCTTTTGACTTACAGGGGACCGCTTAATGTGCCTCTCCTGTCCCTCTCCTTTGTGTGCTCTGTTTCTTTAAATTTTTACTGCTAAATCCCTGGAGGCTTTTCTTGTAATCATTTACTGTTGGTGCTTTGAAAATGAAGGCTCAAACTTAATCGTATCATTAATTTCTTCAAAGATGGCGGTCCAACTTGGCCAAATAAGTTATTTAGAACACGTAACCTTAAGTTTGATTCTATACTAACTCTTTTTTTAATAAAGTTTAAGCAAATTAAAAGTAAAGTAGTGGTGTTTAGTGAGACACCATCATGCTGTACTTTCTACAACTTCCACTGCTGTACTTTCTTCAACTTCGGTCCTGCCTACCAAGAACCATCGTTGTTCATACTAGAGTTAATGTCATTGATCACTGGTCAGTCTTGTTTTTAAAAATTTTTTCTTATATAAAAAGAAATATTTAATTTACAGGTCCACATGGGGGGGCTGGGGAGTCGGTTTATTTTGCACGTTTTGCAACCTTTTTACACTGAAAGTGTGCAGCTTTGGCTTTGAAGGCCAGTTGTCGAATGCCACTTCATAAAAAGAGCAACGAGACTAACTTTGGGCGGCTGTCATCTACTAAAAGCAGTCTTACGTAACTCTGACAAAGCTACAGGTGGATTCGTTGAAAGTAGAATATGCGGTAGCACAGATTTTATTACCTGTGTCGGATTGTTTATAAAAGTGTTAACAATAAAAGAAATAGAGAATACCTAATTTTAGCTTTAAAACGAGATCTAATCTTTTGATACCTTCACGACAAGTAATTACAGACATTTGATTAAACGACTTTCAATAATTTTCTTAAGATATGAGTTTTTAATAGGATAGGAGATTCTTATGCTTCCGAGTTATATAAATAATTAAATAAAATCTTAATTTTTATATATAATTTTTGTATCAAATTTTCTCATCACAAGTTTAATACGAGATTAGTTCACATTAATTAGGATCAATTTTTTTCTCAAACTTTAACTTATTAATTTTGATCATTTATTTAATTATTTTATTACCTTCTTTTTTCAAATTACGTAACTTAATCGATAAGTTACTAAAAATTAAACAATATAATTAATAGTTGTTAAATATTATAGAACAAGACAAAATTGACCAAACACATGCCTCTACATAGCTTCTATTGTACGGGTCAAGGTGCTTTGTGGAAAGGCAAGCATTTCAGTCTTCGTTCTGGGGTTGGTATTTTGATTTTTGATCCTCTTATCATTTTTTTAATTCACCAATTAAAGAATATGTAATTTTATTTAGAGATTAAAGAATTATGTAAATAAAATTTGATTGGATTTGAACTTTAAATTAGCCATAAACTTTTAAAAAAATATATCTAATATGACAATCTTATTTTTTAGTTAAATATACCAAAAAAAATTAGTGATTTAATATATTTTTTAGTTATCATTTTAAAATTTTATTTTATATAGCAACTATCCTCATTATATTTAATTTATTATTTCATATTTTTACGTAACATATCATCATCACACCCAGTCCAAAGTCTCGCAATAAAGCGAAATCTGAAAAAGTCTGATAGTACGCAGCCTTACCCCTACATAATAGAGATGTTGTTTCCGGTAAACCCACATACAAACGTGACAATACTTAACACAATTTTATATAATTAGATAAAAATAATAAAATAGGCAAAAGAAATTATGCGATAATTAAGCATTATTATAAAAATAAGTAATAGTTTTTAAAATACAAAAACTAAAATAGAGAAAACATCAAAACTGATTAAAGCAATTTTAATATATTAATTTCGTGTTTTTTTTAATAAAATCAACATTAGTTCAAAAAACAGACAAAGACAGAGAAGACAAAGAAAACTAACCCAAGCTAACAGGCTTACCCCGTACACCCGGAACCTAATAGCTTTTCCCCCTTAACAAAAATAGAAACCGAACAATCTGAATTTAAAATGGAGACTAAACAAGAAGGACGATCAGTCCAGTGATGTGGGTTGCATGTAATAAGGCTATCCTGACTAAAGCATGAGCCGCCTTATTGGCAATCTTACGCGTTCATTGAAAGGACAAGTGAAGGAAATATCGCTTGAATGATAAATAATCAAGGGTCAAAATTTTAATCTCATACCGATTTGGCGAAGGAGCTAATATTGATTGGACAGCTGCCAAACAATCCGACTCCACAATGACCTTGGCAAGCTGTTG
>JANVCL010000006.1:33850878-33863982 GCA_026546855.1 Erythroxylum incrassatum
GAATTGAAGTGAAGAAGGGTCAAGCGGTAGGACTCGATTAGCATTCTTAGCTAATGTCTCGTATCATGATGCCTCGGAGAGGACAAGCGGTAGGACTCGATTAGCATTCTTAGCTAATGTCTCGCATTCAATACAGAATCTGGTTTGATTGGGAACTTCCAAGAGAAGGAATTTTCTATTATTGAGATGCATAATTAGGCAAGACAAAGCTTGTCTGACCAGTTTATTGAACTTTGACTTAGGTTCTAACTTTTATTTTTAAAATTTTGTTTTATAAATTGAATTTAGATTTAAAAAATAATGTCATTTTTATTTTTAAAATTTATATTTTTATTTAATCATAACTCAAATTGGATTAGTTTAAAGATTTGGGTTAAAAGTCTTGAACCCGATCAAACTTTAAACTGAACTTAAACCCTAACATAAATTTTAGATTGAGCTCGAATATTCTCAAACCTAATCTAATGAACTTTGAGTTAGGTTTTAACTTTTATTTTAAAATTTTGTTTTGTAAATTGAATTCAAACTTAAAAAATAATGCCAATTTTATTTTTAAAATTTTAAATTTTATTTAATCACTACTCTAGTAGTATTAGCTTAAATATTTGGATTAAAAGTCTAGAACTCGATCGAACTTTAAATTACATCTGAACTCTGACATAAATTTTGGATTGAACTTAGAACAATCCCAAATCTAACCCATTGCCACTCCTGACCACAACAATTTGAACATTAATGGAGGAATTAATTGGAAATAAGAAGGAGAAACAAATGATTAATCTTTTAAATTTTAGGTTAATTTTTTTAATTGCCTCTCCCGACCACAGCAATTTGAACATTAATGGAGGAATTAATTGGAAATAAGAAGTAGAAACACATGATTAATCTCTTAAATTTTAGGTTAATTTTTTAAAAAATTATGGATTTCAAATTAAGGTCAGACTTAAAAATAATTTTTTATTTAAAATTTTTTAAAAATAGATTTAATCACCACTTAAGTTTGATTAATTTAAGAATTTGAGCTCTAACTCTCGAACTCGATTAAACTTTAAATTAAGTTTGAATTAAAATATACAAGTTTAGAATAAATTTAAACCTGAGCGAACGTGATCCTAACCTATTATCACCCCGAACACAACAATTTGGATATTAACGGAGGAATTAAATAGAAATAGGAAGGAGATACAAAAGGCCAATCTTTCTTCACTAAGAGCCACATTAAGTGAATGCTGTGGCTTAAGCTTTATTTTGGCATCTAAAAGGTGTGCATAAAGAAAAGTGAAAAGTTATAGTGGCACTGCGTGTAACCCACAAATAGGAAGGTAACAGAAAGATTTAAACCCATTGCATGTGATGCTGAGGTGGAAATGGGCCTCAAAGACGACGCGGTTGCGTAGATACACATACAAGGCAAAGCCACCGAATTGCTTCCCCTTTTTTCTTCTTTTTTTTAAGAGTAAAGAATTCTCCAATAATTAAAAAAAAGAAAATTTTATTTTTGACTTTATTTTTTAGAAATTATTTTCGTTTAAAATTTTTAGTAAAAATAACAGTAAACCTCTTACAAAACTAATTAAATATTAACTTTACTTAGTTCAATTAAACTCAATTTTAATTAATAATTTCAAATAATTATTATAAATTAATAATTTAAGTCGAATTTAATTAATTTAGTTTGAATTTAAAAGTTGAATTAAATATATGAGTTATTTGATTGGTTTACAGGTAATACTCATATTATGTGTATTTCATTATTATTTTTAATTGAAAATTTTAAAAATTGAATTATTGTTTTAAATTTTTTAAATCACAAAAATAATTCTTAATCTCTTACGTAATTTATTATCACATCTATATGTAGCTCTACTGGAAACAATCTATGGTAAGACTGCGTACTATCAAACTTCTCCAAATTTCGTTTTATTACGGAACTTCGGATTGGACGTGATGATGATGATTGATAAAATTTATAAATCTAGTTGATAAGATTTTCAAAAATAATTTAAAGTAGTTAAAAGAATTATTTTAAAATTCTCTAAAATATGTCCCGACTATTATTTTATTTTATAAAATATAAAATTTATAAATAACGTTATTTTTTAATAAAATTTTAAGATATGTATATTCAAAATTGTATTTAATTCACATTTAATATAATGTTAACGGTAACATTCTTGATTGCATATAAAAAAGTAATTAACAATATTTATAAGGTTGATCAAATTACTTCATTTGTTTTTCTTTTGCATTCTTAAAGATTCTCTTATACATTGCTTCACAACTTTGATAAGAGCTCTCGCTGGTCGCCTGCCTTTATTAGGGAACTGTCTTTTTCTGACGAACTGTAAAACGAAACGATGCACTAAAAGCCACAACTTTAAAGTGTATTGCAGTCTTCGGCTCCTTTTTAAAATAGACCAAACAAAATCACCAAATCCAACATGCCGGGATTGCATGGATTCCCCACTAACCCGTCAGAGTCTGAAAGTGGAGTTGTGAGAAAGCAACCAATGGGAGATTGTTCTCAAGGTTCTTCATTAATTTCCTCCACTTCATTCCCTTTGATTATACGTTTTGTCCTTATGGACCTAATTATATGTCCTTTGAAAAAAAAACACTTGTCATAGTTAATGTTTGTTTGCAAATATTTGAAATTTAAAATTGGAAATAACTAGTTATTATAATAAATTACAATAATGGAAACAATCATGACCACTTTTAAATATAAATAATTAATTAGTTCAGTTTAACTTAAATCAAAATAGATAAAATAAAATCGGTTTGATTGAGTTTCAATCGAGATTAACAAATTTTTTTTCAATCAACTCCTCTTAATTTAAAATTAGTGAATCATGTCAAATTTAACGAGGTTGTCAATAATCTCACATCCAGATCGGACAAGTGTGAGTGTATTCAGTCATTTATAATAATGTGTAAACTTCTCATCTTAAGGTAACTTTTGCGGATGAGTTAGGGCTTTAAATATAGTATCAGAACTCATTTGTCAAGATAGTTTTGAGTGGTACTCGGTTCTGTCCTTTTACTTAATATATCCAGCAGATGTTCAACTCTGCTTTGAATTGAAGGGAATGTGTCAAGAATCTCACATCAAATAAGTATAAGTGCATTAAATTATTTATCATAGTATGCAAATCTCTCCTCTCAAGCTAGCTTTTAACGGTGAGTTAAGCCTTCTATTAAAAGCTCAAACTCATACTTAAAAAAAGTATAAACTCAAGCTCAAATCCGTAAGAATAGGATACACCTGACTCATTATTAATCCCATATTGTCATTAATAATTGCTACACGAACTCTTTTTGAAGTTCTTCACCAATCAAGAATTTACTTTCAAATGTTTTATCATTACAAGATTTTACAATAAATTACGCTGATGCAACCAACCATTCCTTGCAAATACCCTTTTAGATAGAGATAGACATTAGTTTGTGTCGGTTTAACCCGATTTGACCCAATATAAACTTAACATATCACACTTATTTGGATTGAGTTGAAATTCATGTATTCAAGCTCAAATTGAAGACAGGTTTGACATTTTTCTAAACCTAATCAATCTAATATGTTAGTCGATCTGGCTTGAAATCAACAAATACGACCTTATTTGTTACCAATTATACTTTTAAATATTATTGTACTATGATGTATTGAAAGGGTCTTCGCCAAAGAAGTTCTTATCAAAAGCTTTTTACCATTAGGTGTTAAATGTACGCAATGAAATTAATTAATTCACGAGGGGAAAAAAAAGCTTATTCAACTCTTCGTTACAGATTAGAATACTTTTCTCTTAGTCTACAACTTCATGCTCTCAGTTGAAGCCCTCAGCATTTAAAGAAGCCTTGTCTTGATTGATGGCTTAAAGTTAGTTAAGATGGAAATAGATTGTCTTTAGTTAGTGCAGAAGTTCTATAAATTAAGAACTGACATTAATAAATTGGGAGTGATATAGAAGAATGCAAATTAACAACATGTGTTTTTCAATCCTTTACGTTTAAATGGGTTCCAAGGCATGTAAATACGGTAGTTCACTTGTTATCTAAATCAGTTACTTCCTCCTATTCAAAATAAAAGTCGTTTTATAGAGATTTTAATTATTTAAAATAAGTGTCGTTTGTGACTTTTCATGTATGTTTATGGTTTTACTTCAAAAATTACCTTTTAATTTATCTAACATCTTAACTACACAGATTACATAAATTATATTTTCAAGGCACTTCAACATGTAATTAATAAGGGTATATCAAACATTTCATTAATTTTCTTAATAAATGTACATCCTTCTAAAACGACTTTTATTTTATATAGGAGAGAGTACTAGCTATCCCAATAAGCTTAGTTAATATATGCCACTTGTTTTTTCTTAGATACTCTAAATTGTGACGTTGATTCGTCTCAATAAATAGATAATTTAAAAAAAAACTTCATGCTCTCTGAAGTCTACGTTAGGTTGAGTCAAACAACCAAATTAAATTTGGGTTTAATTTGAATATTTTATTATCTTATTTAAATTTAAAAAATAATATTCTTAGTGACATTATTTTTAATTAAAATTTTTAAAATTTGAATCAAAATCGACTGCATCATCTTAATCGAATTAAGTTTAAATTTTAATAATTTTAAAAAGAAAAGTTTAATTCCAACTCAAAATCTAATTTACACGGGTCAAACTTATTAATGCTGCCCTTTGGCTTCTTATTCCCCTTTATGCCCATCAATGCTTTTTTCTGGTCACAATGAACTTTTCGCCGTTCCAAAAAGCTTAAGTTCATTTGTTTTGGAACTGTGGGCAATGCCCGTAAGCCTGAGCATCCACTTGTCAAACTATGGATAGAAGCAGTTGATGTGAACCTTTCTCTCAAATTCTTGCTTTGTAAACTTTGCTGATCAGCTAAGTAATTACTTTGCTCGCAAATCAAAAGAAAAGGCTAAAGAGAAACAGAGGTTCCAAAAAGCTTAAACTTTATTAGGGAAAGCATTAGTATAACCTGCTTGAGACTTTTGACTAAAATAGGCTTTCGACTAAGAAAGATTTAAGCTCTAATTGAATAGTTACCAATTTATAAAAAATGATTACTGAATAATTTTTAATTAATTATTTTCAAAATTGCAATTCTATAAATTTTATAATATCGAAATGCATTGACTTAAAAAAAAGAAGGAACCCGTAATTACTATCTTTTGGATGCATATTAGGCAAACTTTTGGATTGATGTAATAGCCTGCAAATCATGTTAATTGGGTATTCTGCATTAGGCAAGTCCTATACGACAGGCTCTATCGAAAGAGCGTAAATAAGAAGATTTGAACATATGACTATTTGACCTTATGTCTCTCACTCTACCAACTCGACTATCCTTGAAGGAAATACATAGACTCAAATGAAATTAAAGTATGTATTTTTTTTATGTTTTGATTTATGGAGTAAAGCTCACTAATAAATATTATAAGCAGAAGGGTTAAAAAGCTTGAGCTTGTAGCTTTTTGTCTACAGATTTCATAACTTTCTGAATGGATGCCAAATCAGATATACTCAACTTTCTGCGATTCCTTCGTTGCGCTTGTCATGGAAAGAGTAAGTATGCAGTATGGTCTTTGTCTGCATCTACAACTTTTCAATGCTTAAATTGATCGAAGAAAAAGCGAGAAAAACCTGTAGGCCATGTGGTGTAAGCAATAGCCACAAGCCTCTCTGGTCTAAATTAAGAAAGTTTTACAAAATTTCTTAATATTTGAAATTATTAAAAAATTCATGCTAGTTTTCAAAATTTTCATCAAACTTATTTTCTTACACTTTAAATAAAAAATGTGACAAAACACATTCGATATAAATATTAAAAGTAGATTAATTAAACGTAAAAATATAATAACTCAACTCAACTCTTAAATTTAGTCGACTAATTAAATATGACTCAAATTTAATTCAAATTTAAGAGTTAAGTTGAATTCATATAAGCAGTATTTCATTAATATAAGTGTAATTGAGGATGATAACGGGCGGCTCATGAACTTAGATTTAAGTGTTTTTAATAAATCGGTACATGAGGCTCAGGCTGACTTGAAATTTAATATTATTTTGTTTAGAACAGTTAGGTCTTAAGTAAACCTAGACTTATGTAACCCAAACTTGGACTTAATAAAAAAAAAGATATTTTACATTTTTAATTAAAAATATTTTTAAAAAATTGGTGGTGTCGGCCATCCCTAAGTGTAATGTTCATGAGCTTATTTTCATTGTTATTTTTAAAAGAAGTATAAGAAAATTTTTTCTAAAAATTAAATTTTCATTTTTTAAGAATTTTAAAATTTAAGAAGTTTTTTAAATATTTATTAAAATATACGAAATATTTATGTCTTTTATATTAAGTAATAACTCATAAATTACGTGTTTCGAGAAGCATATTCCACTAATCATTTTTTTCCTGACGAATTATTGTAATGTCTTTAACTGGTGAATTAAAAACTGACGATACTCATCCAATGGTAGGTTGAGAGGTTATGGCATAAAATGTTTTTAAATGCCAAATCAGAGCCAACCAATGACATTAAGAGCCGACCAACAGGCTGTTAAAATCTGGTTCATGACTCACTAAAAGCTTAACCAGTTCGGCCAGGGTGGAACAGCCAGGAAATGCCGACTGGCTCTTTTGGTTGCTAGTGGTGGTCCATAGACAGACCATCAGTAAAATAAATAACGCATCACCAACTTAAGTAGGTCAAATTGCCGACTGTCCCCTTTTTTACTAAGCTGTGGCTTCCATAGTGGAATTTCTTACTTGTCCTGAAATTTCCAAGGGCCTAAGCCATTGATTTGTAGAAGGGATAGCGTATGGTTTCAATCCTGGTTTGTCCTGAAGTGAACGGGTGAGATATGGGTTAATCAGAATTTGGGTTGAGTTTAGTTTGAGGGGCCGATTTAATATCTAAACGATCCAATCTTATCTAAACTGGCCTTATTTTAAGTCATTAGTCACTCGCAAATGCTTATCACCAGGTGTAGTATTTTGAAACTTGGATCCGACATCAAACCGAAAGTTTTACTGGTTACCAGTTTGATCGGTTTAATCAATTCAATCACCAGTCGAATCGGTATGACGTTATAATTATGTAATAATTATATTTAATTATATATAATATTAATAATATTAAAATATACCAAATAATATTAAAAAATAAAAAATAAAAAATTTATTGAACCAATGGTCGGACCGGTCGAATCAATCAATTGACCGGTTTTAACTGATTCTTACTTGTTCAATTAAGAACTGATTTTTAAGAGTGAACCAGACTAAATAATCGACTAGTTACCGATCAAATCAATCGAGACCGATTCGGTCCGATTTTTAAAACTACAATAAGGTGTCTTTTTGTTGAAGGATTGAGTTTGTTGTATTAGCCATACTTTTAGGGAGGAGAATTAGTGCGCTGACTTCACGACAAAACATGGTTTCTTCTTCTTTGCATCGGTGGCTTGTGCGAGAGAGTCCTGTATCAGGGATTCATCAGTCTTTGGAGTTTGGACTGATGCTTGTTCTTATTATTTTCCGAGACCTTAGGCCTTTTTGTTTTTTGTTTTAATTTCCAATTCATAAAAAAAACACTTATATTATATCTCATATCAAAATAGTAACCAAAACAATTATGTATATAGATAAAAATAATAGTTTATTATTTTAAAATTTTGAATTGAAATAAACAAATTTCTAATTATGTGATATTGTTTATTTAGATATGTTTTTTTTCAAAATTCAAAAGTGATCAAAAAGAATAAATAAATTATGCATAGAGATAAGGCTCAATTGTTGTAGAATTTTAATTTGAAATTAATTTTTTAATTATATGATATTACTTAGAAATTATCCAAAAACTCAAAAAGTTAGTTTATGTTACAAATATCAGTAATTTCATGCAAAGAGTTTATTCATATGTTTCTATTGGTCAAGTTTGAAGCGTCTTGTAATATTATTTCTAATGTTTTAAAAATTAGATGAAAAATTAAACTGACGAGATAAAAGGTTTAAGATTCAAAAGATTATATTAGATCGTAACAAATTAAATAAAATTAAAGAATTTAAAAATATTATCCTTATCGAAAAAAAAATTAATTTTTATTGAAAAATAAATTATTAAAAAATTAATTGATTTATTTTAATTTATAAAAACTAATTAGTTTACAAAAATTAATCGACTGATTAATAAACTAATCGGTTTTTAACAATAAATATTATTAAACTAAATCAAACCGAACAGTAAAAAAGAAAATATAAAAATTAGCCAATTTAAAATTTTACTGTTAAATCGGTAAAATCGGTCTAACTTTTAAAACACTTATTATTTTTGTACACGTGCGAATCAATTTATTAAAAATACATATTTATGATATTCTTATTATTTTGAATTAGAAGACAAGATAATTACCGCTAAGTTTATATATAAGTGAAGATTTTAAGGTTTTTTATTTTTATTTTTGCCATCTCTAAGACACCAAAAGGAATTAATTTTAACTTAAAATTGGCATAAATTTATTTTAAAAATGAGTGAACTTTAATAAAATTTGTTCCGTAAATTCAATTTTAAAAAATTATGCTAAAAACCTAAAACCTGGAACATATTAATGAACTTAACTGCTAGCTGACCTTTCGTTACGTGCATTTGGACGTAATGTGTCTTCAAACGACCGCCATTACAAGGAGATGTCTCCATCTTTCTCAGGAGATCAACAGTTTTTATCAAATGCATTGAGACATAAGTTTCATGTCATGATCATAACATTCAGATGTTTCCAACGGCAGTTTTTCTTACATCTATAATGGCAACTTATAACAGGTCAGAATAGTGGTAATGAATCATAGTAATCAATAATTAAAGACAACATGAGCATGTACAGAGGACGTCTTATTTTTATCTCAGTTGTCTGGTACGAAAACTCTTGACCAAGCAAGCCGTCCTTTTCGTGCTTTCATCAGTATGGCGGTCCATCTCACTCACGCAAGTGGGTCTAAATAAGTGTCGCTTTTTTCAGTTCTGACCTTGACAATGTATGGAGATGGTAATAAGTCGGCAATTCAGTTTGCAACTCCAACTTAAACTCAAACCATTTAAAATGAAACGTATGGGCTATCGAATTGTCAAAGTTGGGTCTTAGGCTTAACTTAAAATTAGCAATTTAAATATGACTCGTTAATTTTAGATTACATAAGAGCTGTCTTTTTGGTGGAAATTTACTAAATAGGGTCGTCGAAAGAGACATATAAATAAAGTAAATTATATACAAAAATAGGATCATAATTCAGTGCCTTAAAGTTTTGAAATGAGATATACTGTTATATATGAGGTTATTTAGATTTGGTATAATTTCTCATCAAGCTCTCTCAAAACTCTTTATTAATATCAATCTAAGTTGGTGAAGTTTGATGAGTAAAGATTTATGGATTTAGGTTAAAGTGACTCTGATAGCTTCTCATAGTGGCGGTCGGGAAAATGTAACCCCGTCGTCTAGTGGTTTAGGACATCTTTCTTTTAAGGAGGCAGCGGGAATTCGACTTCCCAGAGGGTTACCTACTCTTAACGGTCAAGGCGAACCCTTTCATTCTGAATTCACTCCACTGTCTGATAGATAATTGATTAATCGGACGAGAATTTATTTATTTAATTTATATATTTATTTAATATTTATTTTCATTTAACATTTAAATAGAATATAATCATTTTTTCAATATCGGACCATCCATAGTAGTCCTATCAACTCTATCGCCTTGTTTAAGCCGATCTAAATATTGACATTTTTTTATGGATTGCCATTTCAAGTATTGCTCTTATTGGACTTCTTATGAACAAATATAGAGCTAGAATTGATGGTTTTATGTCTATTACTCGTTCTTCCTCTCGAGTTGAGACCGATCATTCATATAGATAGAAGGAAACTAATGAGTTGAAGGAGGTTTGGAGATTCACATATAGATAAAGTGAATTATATACAAAGATATGACTCATAACTTAATATCTTAAAATTTTGAATTGAAATATAATAACTTAGTCATATATAGGCTCGTTTGAATTTCTACCCGGGATTTTTTAAAACTCATCATTCTTTTACCATCCTTTTTTTTTTTAGTTTACACCACCAATATCCGAACCCACTGGGCTGACTAATCCAAGTCGAAGCTTAGTCACAATTAAGGCTCCTCGCCCCTCCCTACGGGTGTTTTTAGTGAGAATTAAACCCAAAAACTCTTCTCACATGCCCAGCGTGCGCAGCAAACTGAGCTGCAACCCATAGGTTACCATCCCTTTATTTGATGCTTACTACTTCTCTTCTTTTTAATGCTTATGGGACTTGAAACGGAGCTAGGCTATTTCGGTATAGGTACAAGTAAGGCTTTGAAAATTAAACCGGTCCAGTTCATTTTGAAATCAACAGATTAAGTAATTTAAGATTCCTGCACAATCTGAAGTTCATCTTTAATAGTTTGAACTTTATCTTTAAAATGATGTTACTTTGAAATAGTCCAAACAAATCCAAATTAAACTCGAACCCCCTTTTAAAAGTTGAGTCAAAGGTAAATTAGACCTTGCTCGACTCATTGCTAATTCTAGAACAGGCGTCAACTGACCTACAGCTTAGTGGTAATAGCTTTTTACCTTCTGGGTTAGGCCCAACAAGTCGTGATGTCCTTAACTGGGTTATACTAGGCTTGTTGCCGATCTTCAGATGTGGGCTAGAAGTTTGTTCTTTTAAGACCTCCTGGAGATTGATCCAACTTAACTTGGGACTTAATAATAAATTAGTAAAGCTAAATCTAATAAAATCTGAACCAAGATGCTATAATGCAAATTTGTCATTAATTTTAATCTGTTAATTTCAGATCAAACAGAATCACTTTATCGCGGATACAATTTATAAGTAAATACGAGCATAGCTAGAGCTGAATGCGATGGCAGAGAAGATCGCAACCTCAATGTTATGGAACCTGAGAGTTCTATTATGTTAAGATGGCTCTGTTTGAAGTTGTAACTTAAAAACACAAACTTTGTTATATGTTGTAGTGTAACTTCGTAAACATCATTTCCCACAATCTCTTGAAAATTTACGATCGAAATAGTTATTTTGGTAGTGGTGCATTAGCTTATATTTGATTGAGTTTATGTCAGTTGAGTTTTTTTTTGTAGATCTTTTTTTAGAAGAATTTTTCTAAGAAATTAGTTAACTGTTTGATTATCATTTTAAAAAGAGTTTTTTTTGAAAGAGTTTCATATAATATACTGTTTAGTAACATAAAAATAAATTTTGTTTTAATTTTAACTATATTTTATTTTGTAATAAAATTATCTATGGATATAAATATTATTTAAAATATATTAAACAATTTGCAAAATACTATATATTAATTATTATATAATTTTAAACCACATGAAACATAAATGAAAATATATCTAATCAAAACTTTTATATGGATTATAACAAAAGTAAAACTAATATAAAAAATAAATATTAAAATAAAAAGTCAAATAATATTATATAAATCCTAAAATAAATATTCAAGTTGAGTAAATAGTTAAATACATAAGATGGATTTGCAAGAGAAACGTGAAGATATGGTTATGAATATTATAGAAATTATTTGTAAAGCATAAGGACAAAAGAGACTAAAAATTGACTCATTAATTGATATGAAAAATCTACTTGAAAAATCATTTGAAAGGCTTTTTTAAGAAGCTCCAAATTTGAATTTTTTAAAAAGTTATATTTTGACTATCAAAAAAGTCATATTTATTAAAGAAGTATTTTTTAAATTTTACGGCCAAATACTCATTTTTAAAAAAATTATTTGTGGTAAAAAATGTACTTATTAATCTCTTAAAAGCGAGTCTAGATTCTCTGTCCAATAAATCTCAGCCATTTATTTATGTAAGTTTCGTATGAGATTCACGTAGAACTCGCGTGGGGTTCACAAAATAAATGACTAAGATTTTATGAAACAAAATAAGACAAAATAAAACTGAACAAAAAATCTAAACTCCTTAAAAGCTAGTCCTAATAGTCACTTAGAGGAAGTTTCCTACAGTAGTTTCTTTCCAATTTTCTCGGCAACCAAACGACACACGGCATGCACAAGCTGGATTCCAATGGAAATGTTCATGACAACTCAAGGAATGGGGACCAAAGACCAGCTTTACGCGTGTTTCTGCGTACCTCCAAGTCATGAGACTAGGCTAGGGGATGGTTAGGAATTTAGCATAGTCAACACTGGCGAGATCTTCTCTCCCAATAATTCTATTTCAATTTTGTTTCAGGTATAATACGATATCATTTTGTACATAACATAATATAATTTTTTATTATAAAACGATGTAGTATTAAGTAATGATAGGAAAAAGTTGAAAGACCAAAGTAAGTCAAGACAAGACGTGTAAATAGTTAGCACGAGCAGTCTATTAAAGTGTGGTCACTTTCAGGACGGATCGTAGAGTGTAGAGGAGTGTACGACTATTCCTTATCTTTTTTTTTAATTATTATATTAGATATCTGGCTTAGCCAGACTAATCTTAAGCCTCTACGACCCCATCTCAAGAGCCTAGAGGATGTAAATATGGAACCTCAAGATTTCTCATGTTTCTACGTAGCCTACATTTTTGCGCACAAGGAGTCTTCACGTACTTGATTGTTCAGCTGATAATTGATCACTGGCTCCCCCTGCTCAAGGTCAGGTTCCCATCAGCCCCCAGGTTCCCTAGTAACTCCAACTCCCACACTGCCACTGGAAGCGAGACGTCCGTAATTGATCCGATCAAGGAGTTGTGCCCAGGGGGCTAGAAGATCATCAATAGGAACATGCCTATTTCTCCTCCTTTGGCGTGACTCGAACTTAAGACCTCATTTTTAAAGGAGAGTCTTAAGTGAGGAATCTGGACCAATTGGAGCGGTGATGGGCCGGGTAGGCCAAGCAGCCCGTCAGGTTAAGGGTTGCCAGGTTTGTGACTCAGCCCTCAACCCAATATATATTTTTAAAAAGTTTTTAAAATAACATTATTTTTTATAAAATAATTTTGTTTTGTTGCTCTCAATCGAGCCTAAAGTTTGACCAAACTTG
>JANVCL010000006.1:33867328-33877675 GCA_026546855.1 Erythroxylum incrassatum
ACTTTCGTGAAAGTGATTAATCTGGGTGAGGGCCCCGCAGACGTAGGCAAGGTGTGCCGAACTACGTTACCAAATTTTCTGGTGTTGATTTATTTTTGGTTCCTTTAATTTTTCTGATTTTCTGTTTGCCATAAACGAATCTGAAAGTTCGCGAAATTAACCCTCTTCGGTTTCACTTACAAAAGGAGAATATGATTGAATTTGTCAAGTGACATAATAAACTAGGACATCGTAGTGATAGGATCTTAAAGGAAATCTTGAATAAATGCAATGCCAACATTTCTTTTCTGAAATTTGTATGTGAAGCTTGCCAATACGGTAAATCTAAACAGATGCCATTTACAAGGTCTAAGTCTCATGCTTCTTCTCCTTTAGAACTAATACATACAGACATTTGGAGAACTTCACCCGTACAATTTGCAAATGGTCATCGCTACTATATCCACTCCCTAGATGATTTCAGTAGATATACATGGTTGTATCTACTAAAACATAAAGGAGAAGCCATACACGCATTCAACTTATTTCAGACATATGTTAAGAACCAGTTTGACACTAAGATAAAGGTTCTTCAGTGCGATAACGAGACCGAATATAAACCATTCATTCCTGTCATACAAGTAGTGGGTATTCAAATACGATTTACTTGCCCTTATACGTCTGTTCAGAATGATCGAGTTGAGAGAAAACACTGGTATATTGTAGAAATGGATTTGACATTGCTTGCTCAGGCTTATTTCTATTCTTATTTTCTTAATAATTATTATTGAATTTTATTTCCATAGTGTTAAAATTGAATCTCATTTATGTTATAATCAATATTATATATTTTAAATTGGATATAAGTCATCTTAGAATATTTAATTATTTAGTTGGGTTGTGATATATTAGTATATTTAGTGTTTGTAGGTTACGAAACCTTTTAATACTTTTAATTTCGAGTGTATATCTAAAATACAGTGTCTTATTAACTAAATACAATATTTAACATGTCAACGCTCTCTTATAGAAAATTGAAAAACAACAACCTTAATTATGATCCAGACGAATATCTTTTATGGTCGGAGAGAAATGAAGACATGGTGGACCTTTCTTCCTCTCACAATAGATTTGAAAACCTTTATTTTTGGTTCACAACTACTGCTATACGGAAGCTATAGTTGGATAGAGACGACAATTTGGGATTAAGACATTCCAAAGCTCAAATCAACGTGAACTTAGCTGGTTTTCTAAGGTCGAACTAATCCGAAATCCGATCAACTCAAATGATCATCCTGAAACTTTAAAAAATGCAGAGCTCTTCCATACTAATCTACTTCATTTACAATGATTTGAAACCACCTGTATAGTCATTGCCAGTTAATAAATGTTGAAATATAAATGTTATAGCTGTCTGTGGGGACTACAGTATTACTTACTATCACTAGAAATATCATCAACCTCTCTATTTATACAAACAAAATAA
This sequence comes from Erythroxylum incrassatum, assembly GCA_026546855.1. Lineage (NCBI taxonomy): Eukaryota > Viridiplantae > Streptophyta > Magnoliopsida > Malpighiales > Erythroxylaceae > Erythroxylum > Erythroxylum incrassatum. Next base: position 33,868,794 of record JANVCL010000006.1, read on the forward strand.
AAAATGGTTGTGGTTCTCATGTTCTCTTCCAGACTGTCCTGAATTGACGGCGGAAGATGTCTCAGATGGATACGTTAAATTACATAATTTTATTACCTTAATTAATCTTTGTAGTCAGTTTGATTAAGAGATTAATGATGATGACTCACTCGCTGCTTCTATTAGATTAATAAGCCATTGTTGTATCCAACCTGTCCTTCCTTAATTTTATTGATGTCTTGTTTGGTATTCAATAATTAAGAGGTAAGAATGAGAATAAAACATTTATTCTCTAAATTTTAAGGTGTGTTTGGTTCATTTAAGGAAATGATAATAGAAATTAATATGATATTTTTCACTATATAGCCTCTCTACTATGTAGGGGTAAGGCTGCGTACTATCAGACCTTCAAAGAGCTCGCTTTATTATGAGATTTCAGACTGAATGTGATAATAATGATTCTTCACTATATAAGGAGTATGAAGTATTGCCCCAAAAGGGGATATAAAAATATTGTTGATCTAATTATAATATATTACCAACAATCTTTTTTCATTTCATACCCATTTCTTTCTTCTTGTATCTACTAATTAAGTACATCCCTAGTTGTTTTGTTACTAGTAATAGATAAAATAAGGAAAAACAAAACTAAAATTAATCTTAAACAATTTTAAACTTTTATTCTTCACGGGATCGTGAGTATAAGCTGAAATAAAAATTAAGAATAAGAGATAAAAAATATTATTAGAATATTATTAAGTTATTATCAAAATATATTGTCTAGGTATTGATTATTATCATAATAATTAATATTATCGCAATCTTTATTTAATTTTTTAATAATTATTTTATTTTTGTTTCATTGATACTTTTATTCTTATCATAAAAATCATTCATAATTATTTAAAAAATTAACAATTTTATAAATCATTGAATTTTTTTCATTAATTGTTTATAAAATATAAAATATTTTAATTAATTATGTAGAAAATAAATTATATAATAACCAAATATGAGTAAAAAAATTATTTATTATTTTAAATATTTCATACTAAATACTAACATAACTATATTTTATATATAGAGCTAGTTTTATAAGCCTCTTTCATTAGTGAGAGCTTATAGTTATCATATGAGAGCATATGCTTTCCTTACCCTTAAGATGAGCACCGTCAGATGCACGTAAAATTTTATAAATTATGTATTTTAACTTTTAGGGAATTGCTTATCGAGTCAATGGTATAAGTTTAAGTGATGAATTCGGTTTGAGTGTTTAAAAGCTTCTTTTCAATTGCTTCCTTTGTAGCTTTCAGACGTGGGCCGCCATTTTTATAACTTGTCGTTTTATGAGATGAAAACCCGACAATATCGCAGCATCAAGTGGATTTCTGTTCTCATTGTTGTACGACTTCAACATTTTCTGAAACGGGAGGCTTCTTTGTACTTATAAACTTTGACTTCCTTCTCAGCTCTTTAATTCTTTACTTTAACACACTAAGTAGTAAGTAGTAAAGGTTCAATTATATCGGGTTAGTCATTGAACGACTCAAAATCAAGTTACGGATTCAAGATCTTTTTGTTTCCTTATCAACCTAACCAACACCTAGGACGGCTGATAATAAATTCAAACTTTGTGTCTGCTGTGGTCACCTACCATAGCTGTTTTGGCTTATTACAACATAAATATAACAGGAAGGGTTGTTTAAGATCAGATGGGTCTCTTTTTTCTGCATGGGATGTGTCATTGTCAACTAAGAAAAGCACCAGTGATTATCACTCATGAAAGTTCAATTGAACACAATAGCTGTTATATAGGTAGCCAGCCATTGATGCTATCTATATATATACACAGCTACTTATAGCCCAGAGAGGCAGAGACGTGTGCAAGTTAGTCTTCCCTTTGCTAGCTCCTCATAGCTTCTTCCAACCATTGGTTCTGTTCTGTTCTGATCCTTCTAAAAGAAACAGATAGTTTCCTTCCATATCGACCTCATTCCTGTGGGAATTTTCATTCACAGAAGAAGATATCATTTCAAAGGTGCGTATTCCGGTTCTATAGTCCTTACTCGATCCGTTATAAACTATCATACTTGGTGTCAAACTTTGTTTCATTTCCTGTTTTCTGCTAAGGATTTGGTTTTCCACGAGGAAAAGAATTTTGTTAAAGTGGTGATTGAGCAGATACTGCGTTTGATTAGAAACTTACCATCTTTTTCTTTGATTTTAAAATTTTGACCATATTCAGATAAGAGTTCTTGAGTTGGAATTGAATGTACTTTGCGCTTGGATTGAATCTACAGCGGGTTTGAATTGAGTCTGTCACTTGATTTTGAGTCCGAGAAACGCATCTTTAGTTGTTCCAATTTCGCATCCTGGAGCTTTTTTCTGCTGCTAGAAGCCTTTCTTTTTCTTTTTCCTGACCTGATTAGTTGGTGACACGTTTAGGCTTTACTGCTTACAGGAAAAGCTTACTTGGTGATGGAGATGGAGTCAAGGAAGCAACAGCAAGTTGAGCTTCCCTCACTCATCGAGTACGTCTCGTCAAATGAAGTGGCTGGTTTTGATAGTATCAGATGGAATAATCAGTCTCAGTCAAGCAGTACTCAACCTCATACTGTACTAGACATGGTATGCCAAACCTCTGGACAGAACTGAGTCTCCAAGAACTTGAGATTTTTGTGTGATTGTAGTAACATTTTCTTATATATGTTTAATCAGGGTAATGAAACCATTTGCTTTGAGACTCCCATTGATGAATCTCAACTCGTCAGCCATCAAAGAAAGCAATCTATTTCAATCAGCATGCCGGCTTCTCCTGTAGGAGAAAGCTCAAACAACAATGGAGTTCTTTTTGAAGTTAGTGGCAATGGAGTTCCCGGCTCTTCTGTTGCACCTGAGAGTTCCTCCAAAGAGACAAAAAAAGTGAAGTTTCTTTCACAGCCAATGCCTAAAGGCCGCGATTTTGAGGAGGGACTTCGCAACCATCCCCATGTGAACCAAATGAGGGATAAAAGATATGATTCTTTCAAGACTTGGTCAGGAAAACTTGAGAGGCAGATATCAAATCTGCGTGGAAAGCCAAGGGAAAATCCTGAAACTGATACAACTGGTAAGAAATTAGAGAAAGAAGCTTTACCTGTTGACAGGTACTTCGATGCATTGGAAGGTCCAGAACTGGAGACTCTCAGGGTATGTCCTTTCAGGGTCTTTTACAACTTGTGTTGATGATTGTCTGTTTTTGATCTTTTTCCTGATGATCGTTTTTGGATTCTTATCATTACAGTCTTCAGAACAAATTGTGTTACCAGAAGACAAGAGATGGCCTTTTCTTCTTCGATTTCCAGTCTCTTCATTTGGTATATGCCTTGGTGTTAGCAGCCAAGCAATCATGTGGAAAACACTAGCCACTTCTGACTCTACTAAATTTCTGCACATAAGCCTTGATGTAAATCTTGTCCTATGGTGCATCTCTGTTGCTCTTATAGCAATCATCGCTGCCATATACCTTCTGAAAGTAATCTTCTACTTCGAAGCCGTTCGTCGTGAATATTACCACCCAATTCGTGTGAACTTCTTCTTTGCCCCATGGATAGCCCTTCTGTTCTTAGCTCTTGGAGTGCCGCCTACACTAGCTAAAGATCTGCATCAAGCACTTTGGTACATTCTCATGACTCCAATTCTTTGCCTGGAGCTTAAGATTTATGGACAGTGGATGTCAGGAGGACAAAGAAGGCTCTCAAAGGTGGCAAATCCTTCTAATCACCTTTCAGTTGTTGGCAACTTTGTAGGTGCATTGTTAGGTGCATCAATGGGGCTCAAAGAAGGTCCTATATTCTTTTTTGCTGTTGGATTGTCTCATTACACAGTCCTCTTTGTAACACTTTATCAGAGACTTCCAACAAATGAATCACTACCAAAGGAGCTCCATCCAGTATTCTTCCTGTTTGTTGCAGCTCCTAGTGTAGCTTCAATGGCATGGGCAAGGATGCAAGGTTCGTTCGATTACGGAGCACGCATCGCCTACTTCATCGCGTTGTTCCTTTACTTCTCACTGGTTAGTATGCCAGGTCCCTGATTAATGTTAATTTTAGATCACTGCTAGTGCCTTTTTGGTATAACAAGTTCATCAGGATTTTGCAAAATTTTTCTGATCGTTCCTGCTGTTTTCCAGGCAGTTCGAATCAACTTTTTCAGAGGATTCAAGTAAGTTCTTCTACCCTCCTCAGCTTATATCCTAATGCTTTTTTTTATCAGTCTATTTTCAGATTTCCTGATATGATCACTCTCTTGAATCTACAGGTTCTCTTTGGCTTGGTGGGCTTACACTTTTCCTATGACTGGTGCAGCCATTGCAACTATTAAATATGCAAATGAAGTTGAGAACTTAGTGACTCGAGCTCTTTCTGTTACTCTTTGTTCTGCCTCCACACTCACAGTAACAGCTCTGTTCGTATCGACGATAATACACGCCTTTGTGTTGCGAAACCTCTTCCCAAACGACATTGCCATAGCCATTAGTGACAAGAAACCAAAGCCTAGGCATCACAAGAGGTGGTTCCGTTTAAGACATGGAAGCTCAGAAACTAAAAAGATTGAGAATTACTTGAAGTTTGTCACTTCAGATTCCAAAGATTTGGAAGCTTCATCAGAACATCCGAATCCAGAAGTTGCTGAATAGATCTAAGCTTAAGATCCTCGGGGGGTCCTTGCATTTTTCTGAATTTTCACCCTCATCATGTAAGGAACTCGTTAGAGTAGAATTTGGAAGTTCCTATGATCATGTGTGTTGGGAGGGAATGAAGATTTATGCGGGTATGGTTGAATACTGTATTAGAAAACTAGCATATTATATCATGTATACTGAAGAGTACTAGACACGAGTCTCTCTTGTGATTTATCTAATTATAAAAATCATAAATTTTAAAATATTGAGAAATTTCTTTATAATTTCTTTATATATTTTTTTAAAAATCATTCTCTTAAACTTTTTTAAAAATAAGGTAAAATGTACATACCATAAATAATATATACGGACCAATAAAATATTATTAATACGATAACTTAAATTAACTTTTATATTTAATTTTAACTAATTAAATTCAATCTAACTTAATTTAAGATAATTACAGTAACGGGTGTTTGAGTGAGTAACGGATCTTTATCTTTTATGCTGAAATCTTCTTAACGGACTTCACAATTTCCAGTTGCAACTAAAGTGTCCGTACAGTTCGTTTATGAAGAAACAATACAATAGTAGGCTTAAGCCTAGCGCGAAGTTAAGGCCAATCTTGGGTTAACTGAGTTATGGACAGAGATCAAGTTTGAGGCTCTGTTCAGATAGTCCGAACGTTCTCTGAAAAATGTCGCTATTTTAGTTTACAGAGTTAAGAAACTGAAGACCAAAACGACATTCTTTAAGGGGTTTTAGATTAAAATTGAGCAGAGTAGATTAAGATAGATGAAAAGTCAGTTCCTTTGGGATTAATTTGCACTGTAGTTTCTCTGTTCTTTCACACCAATCCTTGTTCTTTACTGCTTTCACTTACTCCCCGGAAATCAGGAAAGCCAAACAACTCATAGATGACAACACTGTTCCAAAATGCACGTATACTTGGTGAGACACAGTTCCTATATTTCAGGATAAATTAGGCATTGTTCATTGTCCTGAAACTAATTACAATGAACTTAGGCCCTGGTCCCTGGTCCCTGGTCCCTGTCAATACATCCACAAGGTATTGCAGATAATATTGCAGCAGATCAGATGCTTGGTTTGGTTACTGTAATTCTTTAAATCTTATTCCAACGCTTTCTCTGAACCGGCTCGAATTCGAACCAGACTTTTCGAGCTGTCATTACCAGGCCAGACAATTACCAGCTTGTTCACATACTTTTGATCTAATACGGGACTAACTCATTTGTGAATTTCTAACATCAAGACAATGTGATTCCATTGTTATTGGAGCTTACTCCTGAATCCCTAAATTGTTGGAGCTACAATGATCCTAAGCTTATGCTTCCACATTAGTCCTATGCCCAACTGTTCTCATGTACTTATGGCCCAATACCGAGTTCCAACTATAAGCATCGCTATTGTAAGTGTTCTGTTACGTAGCGTTTGGTTAGTGCCCTCAGGGGTGAGGACGAATGACAAGGACTCAAAAGTTCTATCCTCCGTGCTGTTTGCTTGCCGTTATAACCCATTTTTGTTCTATCTTCAGAGGACAAGGACAATGACAAAATTTTTTGTTCTTTCCAAAACTGAGGTACAAAAATTCTTATCCTATGGACAAAAACTAGAAATGTCAAAAATTACCTTGTGATCGGTTGAAACGTAACACCAGCTCCTCCACAAATCTCTATCGCACCTCTCTCCTTCGTTTGTCTCCTTCGTCTCTGCAGTGAACCACCTCAAAAATACCCTCGCCAATTTGCAAACTGAAACTATCCTCTGTCGCAACTCTCCTTCTTCCTTCTGCTTCGTCTTCGTCGTCAAAGGTAAAGTAATTTTTTCCAAAACACAAGAGCACCTTGGACAACTTTCTCATTTTTCACTTTCTGTACCTCCAGATCGTCTTCACCAGAAACATCACTCTCCCTTCACACCAACCCAGCGTTTGACTATCTGTCCTCTCTTCTGGGTAAGACTCTTTCATCCCATCGGTTTTGTTTTTCTTGTATGGGTAATGGGTTTCGAATGGGTAAAGGATGTTGGTTATAGAGTTATGTTTATGTGTTATTGATGGGCGTGGAAAGGGTAAGGGATTCGGTTTTGTTGATGGGTATGGAATGGGTCAGGCATTACGTTCTGTTCATGGGTTTTCCCATCACCAAAACCGAATTCGGTGAAAGGCCATTTTGAACTCTTCTTATTACCTCTTCTCTGCTTTCACAGAAATACCAAAACCATTGTTGTTTATGTTAATCTCATCTGTAGATAGTTGTAGCAAATTGAATTAATCTGCATGGGGTTGTGACTTTTGATTTATATTCGACTTGAGTCAATGAATCAATCAACTGAAATTTACACTTACAGGGTGTGCTACTTGCATTAGTTCTACATCAATCTTCTTGCATTCGGAAACTTGAAATTAGACAACTTCTTCTCAAAGTGGTAAGTCCTTTATCTTACCTTGATCTAAGAATATTCTTTGCTTGTTGTGTATACATACCTGAATGTTAAGGGAAGCATTTGCATTAAAGAAGTTTAATTAGAATGTTTGAGTGATCATTGTCTTATTTCATGATATTAAAATCATTGATCATATTGTTGAGTTTTCTGTCCATGTTAAAGAAGATTTTGTATGGAGACAAATGGGTAAGGTCAATTGGAGATTGGTTAGTGATGCAAGTGTGTACCTTTTGATAGTTACAAAGAAGACAAAAGTATAGAAATTATATATCTACATAAGTGTATATGCTCATTCAATAGTATTTTATACACTTTTGGGTCAAACTTAACCTTTAGCTTGAACATCAAAAGCTCTCTGTTTGTACCCTTATCTAGCAAACATTATTATTTGTGGGGCAGAATGAGATGCTCAGATCTGATTAGTCTTTTCATTTGATTTTGTTGTTGAAGTTTTGCGGTTTCTCTTCTTTAAGATTTGTTGGAATGAGATGTAGGAATGCCTTTGATACTATGCTCTTATTGTTTATGGAAAGTCATGATACCCTATAAGGTATTGAATTAATCAAAGACGAGTTTAGTTAAAATGTGATAAGTCATTCTTGCTAGATTTGGTGAAATCTGATCTGATTTCCAGGGAATTCTCAACTAAGGTACATTAATGGATATCCTTGCAAATAGTGGTGAAATCTGATCTGATTAGTGTTTAGTTTTTGCTCCAATTCAACTTCTGCTCGAGTTGTCATGATTTGCTTTTGAAGCATTCAGTCTTCTTGTCATATTCCGGGGCCGATTACCTTTGATTACCTCACAATCTCACGAGGCCTCTCAAAATTGCCATTTCCCTTCAATCAATCAATCCATTACTTCTTTATCACAAGATAATCTGGTTCTAACAACTCAAATCCAGTTGTATTCTTACTGTAGTTTCCCAAAGTACATTGTATATTTATATGTTAATTTATTATTTCACAATGACAAATTTGCAATCAGCAAGCTACATTGTATATTTATATTGCATGATGGCAGCTTTTATAAAACAAATTTTCTGTTCTTATTTGCTTATATTTGTTTTAAGCCGTGAATAGATGAATGGTTTCTTTTTTTTTATATTTTGTTCTTGTGCATTGAAAAGCATACGAAAGGTTTCTTCACTATATGCTTATCAGACGTATATTTTAGCCTTAGTTTTTCTTCCTACTTCTGTTTTGGTGAGAAGCTAAATAAAAAAGAACATTTTCTTGTAAGCTGTTACCAAAGGAAGAATTCCATTAACAAACTATATGAATGCAACACAATGTTTAAAAATTTTGTACCTATTATTATTATTATTATAAATTTTGTACCTATTATTATTATTATTATTTATTATTATTAATTTTATTATACGAAATTAATTATCTTATTATTATTATTAATTATTGTTATTATTATTAATAATTATTATTACAAATTTTGTAATAACAGTAATAATAATAATAATAATAATTAATTATTGCTATTGCTGTTATTATTAATTATTATTATAAATTTTGTACTTCTTCTTCTTCTTGTTATTATTATTAATTTTATTATACAAAATTAATTATCTTATTATTATTATTATTATTATTATTATTATACGAAATTAAGTATATTATTATTATTAATAATTATTATTATTATAAATTTTAAACTTCTTCTTCTTCTTCTTCTTCTTCTTATTATTAATTATTGCTATTATTATTATTATTATTATTATTATTAATTATTTTTATAAATTTTCTTCTTATTATTA
>JANVCL010000006.1:33888532-33899598 GCA_026546855.1 Erythroxylum incrassatum
AAGCTCGCCGAGCTACATCATTTATATTAATAGCGAATTTAACGTTGGATTATTATTATTATTATTATTATTATTATTATTATTAAAGTTATAAACTTAATTTTGTAAAATTAAAATTTTAAAATCTAAATTCTTATAAGACTATTCAATGAAATACTAAGAAATATAATATTCATGCCTTTATAATTTTTTAAATCATACCTTCATAAGTCATTTTACATATCAACAGCCAATACTAACAACTAATTTTACCAAATATCTTTAATAAAAAGCTAATATTATTTGCTAGTCAAATTAGTTGATATAATCAGCCATCAACTAACCGCTGATAGAATTAATTAATAACTAATACAATTTGTTGTTGCCAAACATGACATTCTATTGCTAATGTTTAAACTCTCTACCATCTACCATCAATCATATAATTCACGGTTCATACTTTCAAAGGTGATCTCAAAACCCTAAATGCTTTAGGAGTTAATATACTTTTCATTTACAAGGATACTTACTTTTATGCAATTAAAATTTACAAACTTAAAGAAAACAAAAATAGGAGACAAGGTGTCCCCTGAAGTTGTCGGGAACGAGAGTGACAGTGACAAGTTCTGGGAACAAAAGCCAAAAATGGAAATGACATGAAACCAATTGGTCCCAAGGAAATGGCATCTTAAAACTAGACTTTAGGATTGTTGCTACAACATCAAAAGCTAAGAAGAGAACAGTTTTGATCTCCATCCATTCAAAATAAAGCCGTTAGTTACTTTGCAATATATTAAGAGAGTTTTCAAAAGGAAAATGAGAAGTAATGCGAGAGACTCTTCTAAAAGTATGTGTTTGATGTTGCAACAGGTTGAATATTCACAAGATCTCCCTCAAGATACTTGATGTCTTATAGTAGAATCACCTAAGTCGAATTCACATTTTGGTTTGGATCCAATCGGAAGTTGTAAAAATTGGATCGGGCCGTTTGAACCGGTCAGTAGTTCGATTCGGTTTCACCTAATAATCTCTATATATAAAAATCGACCGGTTCAAAAAAAATTTAGTCGGATCAGATAATTCGGTTCAGTTTTTAAAACTTTGATAATACGCAACGAACTCTGTCTATCGTGTTTTTCTTCACTTTTAACTTTGAAAGCTTGTTTCTCAAAAGCATATTATGTAGCTCAATTTACATCTCTTCTAGATAAAGATATTATCGAAAATTCACTTTAAGAAATTCAAAACATTTTATTTTTGCGTAAATTCTAACCCTTAAAATAAATTGAAATATTTAAAGTTTCCGAGAAAATGTTGGAATTGTCTTTTTCCGACTCACGTATCGTATTGTCCAAGTTGGGTTCTAAAGAGGAGGAAAATTAATGATCACGGAATAAAATACTGAATAAAGGAAAAAATATCTGACATTCTCCACTAATCATCCACTACTCATGAACTTCATTATTTAATCTAACATTAAAAGAACGAGCAAAGCTGACTTACACGCAAAATTTCCCTAGTTATCCGTGGAAGAAATGACAGGAAACTTTGCCAACCTTGACGATGATGGGACATAATCTCCTTTAAAAATATAATTTTGATTTTTATTGTTATTTTAATATTTATATTAGATTTATATTTATTTATTGTTAATTCATTATATAATAATAGACATTGATGCATTTTTATTTCAATAAAATATTTTATTTTTACTTATTCTTATAAGTTTTACTTCTTATTTATTATATACCGGTTTTATAGTAGTTCACTATCGCTTGAATCTCTAAACCTTAAACCTTTTCTTCAACCGGTTCAATATCCAACTCAGTTTTTAAAACATTGGTTTTAATAGGTTTGAACTCAAAGTGAAATTGGCTCGAAATTTAAAACCCTAAATAAGTTTTTAAATTAAATTAGAATATTATAGTGCAGGCTTGACTTAGCCCGTTGTCATCCATATTAACACATTTGTTTCTAAGTTTTATGACATATTGCAAATGATTTCTATACTCAAATAAAGTTTTAATAGGTTTAAACTCAATGTGAAATTGAATCGAAATTTAAGAAAGAGTTTAAAACTCTAAATAAGTTTTTAAAAATCCAATAGAATTTAAACTTTTTTTAAAAAAGTTTGAAATTAAATTAGAATATTATGGTGCAGGCCTGACTTGGCCCGATATCATCCATATTAACAAGTTTGTTTCTAAGTTTTATGATATATTGCAAATAATATCTATACTCAGATAAACTAATTAAATGATATGTTTCATAATTCCCTAATTTGAAGTTAATTTATACAAGGAGTTAATAATTTGGGTTCAACCTGAGGTTAAGTTAATTTAAATTGATCAAGTTTCATCTCAATTTTATATTTATTTGATAAAATAATATTTTTTTAATTTAACTGTTTGAAACAAATTTATTTAGGTTTTAATTTGAGACTGCTTGAGTTAGACTCAATTACATTTTTAAGTGTTATGTCTGAGTTAAGTTAAAAGCTATTGTCACCTCTAATATATACAACAACAAAAAACTCACATTTTTACTTAAAATTTTAAGATATCAAACTAAGAGCAAGCATTACATTTTTTTAATGTAACATGAAATTAATAATTAAATCAAATTTAATTTAATATAAACTCAATTTGATTTGATATGAAATTGACGGATCAAAGTGTGCCGAGTTCGGAAAAATGTAGACAGATGTTCAAATGAGACCTTAGTACCTCGGGGATTAATCGATGCTCGTGCAAAAGTGGAGGCCAGGCATAGAGTTCAATTGGAATACCATAGATGTGCTTCCAATTTGAGTGCAATTCCATAAGCTATCGTTGGAGTTTTGGACAATTGAAGGGTTGAGTTTTCTCCCTAACTCCATGGGAAAACCTATATGCATGGATTCCCAAACGACACAAATGGAAAGGATCGGCTATGCTAAGGTATGTATCAAAATACCTAAAGCATCATCTTGCTTGATCAATTATCTCTTATGCGTATGATTGATACTAGTGAACTTGAGCAAACAATTGTGCATATCTCCTACTCGTGACAACCGAATACATCCTCTAAAAAATAGACCTCCACTGGACGAACTTTCCAATCAGCTTGGCATGATGAATTAATGACGGGTGCTATTGGAATGGTTCATTGTGAGCAAGTAGTTAATAAAGTTTTTGTTTTTTGTGGTGAAGAGCGTATAATGCTTGTTAGTATGCATAAATCACAAAATGTGGTTAGGGTGACAAACTCTCCACAGTTGGCTATTGAAAAGGAAGGAAATGATGATGAGGCTTCTAATATTTCTACCCCCTCTAAAACAAGACAATGCAAATAGTAGAGATTAGTACATCCCCTACGCATAGAACAATGGTGCCTGAAGGTCATAGAACAATGGTAGCAATCAGTTGTAGCACAGAACAGGTAAATGCTGATATTGACAAAACGATGCAGCAACAATCAAATAGTCTTCCACTAGTTGGGTTGAGGAATAAACAATTTGACAAATATATTTCTTAGGGAAAGGTAACTCTTGACAAATCCAATGCCGACAATGAGGAGCATCTATACCATGAAACGGATAGTTTCACCTCCTAATATTTGGAACACTGTCAGAGGGATTGAGCTAACATGCTGTGTCCACTCACAATTGTTGGTTTAACTAATAATCAAGGGACAGGGGACGTCGAATAAAAAGAGGATAGTATACCCCACTAGCAATAGACTATGTCACAGACATCCTTGATGATTTTTGCATGCAATCCAAATATGTAAAAAGGAAATCTGTTACAAGGAGAAAGCAAAATCCTAAGTACTAGAAGTGGTGATTGAAGGACAAGACAAAGTCTTTAAAAATGTGATTGAGCCATTAGAAAGGGTTAGTTTCAATATGATTCCAACCCGTAAATAAGACTTTAGAGTTGTCAATTTGATGATGGAAGCGAGCTGGGAAGCCTCTAAAGTACCTCTATTCTCATAGACCTAATTTGTAAATACTAGCATCTTTGATGTGTAGATAGGGGAGATTTTTACGTCGTTGTTTCAATTGTTTTGTTTACTTTTTGTGGCGTGGTGTTGCTTTGTTGCAAGAGACTAAGGAGAGTAATACTACCCTCTTAACATTGTTCCCCAACTTTTTAATATCAATTCAATTTTTTAAAATTAAAAAAAAAAACTCTCCTTTGATGAGACCATTTGTCAAGGTTGTGATGTCAATACGTTGAAAAATCGTTATGAACTTCAATACGAATGGACTATTGAAAGCTGCAACTAAGAATTGATTGTTATGCTTTAATTAGAGTAGAAAAATAATTAATCAAGTGCTCCCATTTCAACAGGTTCGTTTCTTGACTAGTCCACACACCACACAAGATCCTCACGACAACATACCTCAGTAAAACAAATTGATTAACGTTGTGACACAAGGAAAAGTAATGACAGTAAGATTTTAAACAAAGTTTTAAGCTAATCCGAGTTCGAGCAAATATATCTTTTTATTCATTGATGGCGGATCGAGTTGAATCGAAATTGAATTTTTTTTGTCAACGCCGGTGTAGTACGGTTGAAAATAACTCTCACCAGAGACGTGCCTCAGTTCAAAACCACATTCCCTAATCTCTGAAGCCGACCACTCGATCCCCTGTTCATTTTTCAAAGTTGTAGCTCACCAACCACTGTATTACGTGTTATGATCTTCAAACTTTTCTTTAGCCTTTTTCTCACTTGTATTATATAAGGCAACCGCATTGCCTCATATTGTCTTTGGCAATAATTTGCTTCACTGGCTAGTTGATATCTCTCACATGGCTGCTTCTACTAACTTGGTCCTGTTCGGCTTGGTCTTAACTGGTCTACTACAAGGCTACATGGCTAGCCAGTTTGGTTTGGGTTCGAGACTTTTGGCTAGTGAAAACCGAGCACTGGTATCGGACAATGGGACCTTCGCGTTTGGTTTCACTCAAGCGGACGCTAAGGATCGGTTTCAACTAGCAATTTGGTTCGCTGATCTTCCTGGAGACCGAACTGGGGTTTGGTCAGCTAACAGGTTTGTTCCTATGAGTTTTATGTTTCATTAGGAATTACAAGTCCATTTTGGATAAAACCACGAATTTTAAGTAAGTTTGGGTAAAAAATGAACGTATAAATTTATGTGAATATAAAATATTTTATTTTTAAATCAATTAATGAACATGACTTGATTTGCTTTTAATAAATTCCCTTATAATTGAGGGAGGTATCCTTTTTCTCACAATTAATTACTGTTATTTTGAGAAAAAATAATAACAATAATACTGAATACAATAGTAAAAATAAATAAATCAAAACCATGTTCCTATCTTTATTCTTTACACAAGGTCTCGCAGGTAATATGATGCTCAATTTCATTAAGCCAACCCTTTGCTTTTTGCTCAATGGTGTCATCTAAATAGAAACTCTCCGGTAACCAAGGACGCGTTCCTGGAGCTAGACGCCACCGGCGACCTCCTCCTTGTTGATCGGAGTGCCACCGTATGGTCCTCAAACACCACCGGAGCGGGCGTGGAAACCGCCGTCTTGGAGGAATCCGGCAACTTCATACTGTACACCAGAACGAACCAACCTGCTTGGCAAAGCTTTTTACACCCATCGGACACACTCCTACCAAACCAACCTTTGACAGTGTCTCTCGAACTGACATCAGCAACATCACCTCTTCACGGTGGCTATTACTCTCTCAAGATGCTGCAACAGCCCACTTCGCTAAGCCTGGCACTAACCTATAACCTGCCTGAGTCGTCTGATTATAGTTCACCTGAAGCGTACAATAACTATTCCTACTGGAATGGACCAGACATTTCAAACGTTACCGGTGATGTAGTTGCTGTGTTGGACGAAGCAGGAAGCTTTGGGATTGTGTATGGCGAGTCGTCAAATGGAGCTGTTTATGTTTACAAAAATGATGGTGATTATGGCGGATTGGCTTCTGCTACTAATCGTTCGAGCAAGTCGTCAGTTCTTAGAAGATTGATACTTGAGACTAATGGGAATATACGTTTGTACAGATGGGACAATGACGTGAATGGATCTCGTCAATGGGTTCCTCAATGGGCTGCAGTTTCAAATCCTTGCGATATTGCAGGAATTTGTGGGAATGGTGTTTGTAATTTGGACAGAAGCAAGACTAATGCTTCATGTACCTGTCTGCCTGGTACTTCCAAACTAGGAACAGATTTGCAGTGCTCAGAGAAATCAACACCGGTAGGAAAATGTGGTCCTGGAAATGAAAATGATAGCTCGGGTTTGAGGATTGAACCTGTGCAACAAACAAATTACTATTTCTCAGAACTTTCGATTATAGCAAATTACAGTGATATTCCAACAGTGACAAAGTGTGGCGACGCTTGTTTATCAGATTGTGAGTGTGTGGCTTCCGTTTACGGGCTTGATGATGAGAATCCTTACTGTTGGGTATTGCGAAGTATGGATTTTGGTGGATACGAGGACACTAGTTCTACCTTATTCGTTAAGGTTAGATCGAACTCGAATGAGACTATGGTTTCAGGATCTGGTAAAAGGGTTTCTGACAAAGATTCTGATACTACTCGTGAGAAGGTTGTAGTCCTTCCTATAGCATTGAGCATGGCGGTTCTCATTGGGCTACTCTGTCTATTACTATACTACAATGTCCATAGGAGGAGATCTCTGAAGAGAGCTATGGAAAGTGCTTTGATTCTTTCTGGTTCTCCAATAAATTTTAGCTACCGTGACCTGCAAACACGTACCTGGAATTTCTCCCAGCTTCTTGGAACAGGTAATAAACTTCAAATCACTGTGTTTTGTGTAGAAACAGAGGACTGGCCTAACGAAGCTTTTGCTAACATTGTTTTGATAGGAGGATTTGGGAGTGTGTATAAAGGAAGCTTAGCGGATGGAACTTTGATAGCTGTAAAGAAACTTGACAAGGTCTTACCACATGGAGAGAGGGAATTTATTACTGAAGTGAACATTATAGGCTCTATGCACCACTTGAATTTGGTTCGTTTATGTGGTTACTGCTCCGAGGGATCACACCGGTAAGCTTAACAAGTTTCTATCTTTAGCTGTAAATCCTTCTGAAGTTTGTTGTTTTTGTTTATGTTCGGCCAATTGGCACAGCCCGAGCAGGCTCGAACCGATCTTGGGCCATGGAGATGGAGTTCAGATCGTTTGGACCGGTCTCCTATGCTCAAGTTCAAACAATCTAAACTTAATCTATTGAATATAAGTAATAAAGATTTAATTTGGTTAATTAAATATTTAAATTTTAGATAAGTCAATTTAAAAGTTAATTTTATTAATATTTTGTTGAGAAATTATTTAACGTCTTTATATGATTTTTTATTATTAAATAAAAATATGAATACATAATAATTAATGTATTTATCACAATAAACTTAAAAATTATGTAGGCAAAAGCTACCTAATTCTTCTAAATATTAGTTTCATATAATTAGTTAACTATTTCTTTGTGACAAAAAAGTCATACGATCGAATTACAGAAACAATTTTTTTGTAAAAAATATTTTAAAAAAAACTGCATATATCTACGATTCTCTTCAAACTCTCACAAAATAGGAAGCTTTGTATACTAAAATATACATAAATTAGAAATAAAATATATTTTTCAACTTTTTATGCTTTAATTCTTATGACATAGTCCTAATTCTACTTTTTTCTATTAAAAATGTTGCATTGGAAGTCTTCTTGTTTACGAGTTCATGAAAAATGGCTCATTGGACAAGTGGATCTTCCCATCATACAACTGCAGAGATAGACTCCTGGATTGGTCGACTCGCTTCAACATAGCTCTTGATGCTGCTCAAGGAATTGCGTACTTCCACGAACAATGCAGGGATCGGATCATACACTGCGACATAAAACCTGAAAACATTCTGTTAGACGAGAATTTCTGTCCAAAAATTTCTGATTTTGGGCTAGCTAAGTTGATGGGAAGAGAACACTCACAAGTGGTCACTATGGTTAGAGGCACTAGAGGCTATTTAGCTCCTGAATGGGTTAGCAACAGGCCTATAACAGTGAAAGCTGATGTTTACAGCTATGGAATGCTTCTTCTGGAGATAATTGGTGGCAGAAGAAACCTCGACATGTCTTTTAACGCTGAAAATTTCTTTTACCCCGGGAGGGCTTTTAAGGTATATACTTAAATCTCTTTTATAATTTATAATTTATAATTTTTTTATCAAAACGTATTTTAATTTTTCATTTTTTAAAAAAATTCTTTCTCTCGTATTTTATTTAAAAATAATAAAAATATACAATCTAAATATTATATTTGTATCGATTAAACAATACACAATACATATATGATGATTCAAGTCATCTCTTAAACATAAATCAAGCTTAAGTCAAATTTAATTAATTTGGGTGTGACATAAGAGTTAAGTTGAATTATCATATTAGTGATATATGATTAGTTTATTTTTTATGTTTACATCACATACATTTTGTCATTATTTTTTAATCAAATTTTAGGAAAAAAAAATTTCTAG
Source organism: Erythroxylum incrassatum (assembly GCA_026546855.1). Taxonomy (NCBI): domain Eukaryota; kingdom Viridiplantae; phylum Streptophyta; class Magnoliopsida; order Malpighiales; family Erythroxylaceae; genus Erythroxylum; species Erythroxylum incrassatum. The sequence goes on from JANVCL010000006.1 coordinate 33,897,037, forward strand.
ACAATTGAAATTTTAAAAAAAGATTTTTTTGAGAATTTCAACTATTAAGAAGTTTTCTTAAAGCTTATTAAATGAACAGCGTGTTAAAAAATGTTTAATCTTTTAGTTTTTTTTAATTTAGTGTCAAACTATTTAAATTTTTTAAATTTGTATAAATTAGGATTGTTTTTGCTTATGTGTCTTTCAAATATTGCGTTAATGTCTATTTATTAACTTTATTAGCAAAACAATATTTGATTTAATTTGTACAAATTTTAAAAAGTTAATCACTAAATTAATTCTAAAAAGTTACATTTACTTGAAAAAGATCTTAAACCTGTTTATAAAAATATAAGAAAAGCCCATATGGTTACATTTTTTACATTTTTAGAGGTCTCAATGTGTGTATATTAACATAATTAGTCCTTTTTTTTTCAGGAGATGAAAAATGGGACCCCAATCAAAGCTGTGGATAGAAGGCTTGGAGGCACCGTAGTAGAAGAAGAGTTAACACGAGCACTTGAGGTTGCTTTCTGGTGTATTCAAGATGATGTTTTTGTGAGACCATCAATGGGGGAAGTTGTGAAAATGTTAGAAGGATCAGTGGAGATCAACACACCACCAATGCCACAAACTGTTCTTGAGTTGGTTGACGAAGGATTGGAACATGTGTACAAGGCCATGAAGAGAGAGTTCAATCAGTTCAGCTCCTTCACAATTAGTAGTGTTCAACCATCGTCTCTTGCTACGTGTAGTAATTCTACAATGTCACCTAGATAGCTTAGCTTGGATGAGGTGGATGAACATTCAAATTTTGATTTAGTTGGTCATTTTTTACATTGTTTTCTCCAACATTCTAATGTTGCCAATAGACTGATATTTTAATTTGTGATTATGTTTGAGTCAAATGACACAATTTTATTTTTAGTTAACTAATTATTTAATTATATAATAAAATGATGATATTTTGTTAAAATTAATCAAACAATACTATTTCAATAATTCAATTAAGTCGTTTTTAAATATATTGTGAAATTTAAGATAAATCACGATTTAAAATTCAATCAATTTTTATTATAATCTTTGACTTCGATATGACACCAAATTAAGTTTAGACACAAACTCTAGGTTTGTTTTGAAGCCAATTGACATTAGGTTAAATTGACTATAATTTGAGTCTGAAAATATTATTACGACTAATTTGATTCGAAAAAACTTGAGTTTTTGATCGAATAAAGTCAAATAAGAATCCTTAAAATAATGCTAATACCGTTATTATGAAAAATTAACTTATAATTAAACTTGACAATTTATTTATTTTTTACAAAAGAAAACACACAACTAAACTACACACGAGTCAAAATCCGCAAAGATCTGCAATCCAGAACATCTTGCTGGTTCCATTGGTGAGCTCTAGGGCTGATAGGGGAGGCTCCGAAAGGAAATGGAGGCCTGGGCTGGACTTGACTACTAAGGTTGCCAGCGCATCGGCACACTAGTTGCCCTCCCGATATATGTGCTGAATGAGTACTTCCCATTCACGTTGAAGTAAGGTGCAGGTATTTGTCAGTAAAATTTTTGACTCATTATAATCGATTCAAGAATTATGATTAGAAATGATATTAAGTTAGGTTGATGGTCCAAATCCTTAGGTCACACCATTGAATCTTTAAAGATACAATCTTGAACTTTAGGAGCATTAATAATAGAGTTGTTTTTTAAGTTATGGAACATTTCAGCTCAAATACCGAAGGAAGATAATTGTTGAAGTAGTCTATCTAATTTTTTTCTCTAATGTTTTTATTTTGCAGGTTGAATTCAGATCAGGAAAGTTAGGAGGTCTTAAGAGGAGATGATTCTTCTGAAGATTCTCCTCCCCCTCCTCGATATTTTGATTACAATGGGGATCTCTATCCGTAGAATAGGAGATTCCAGTTTTGAAGTTTCAGTTTGTGAAGTTTTTGTTGTGATATTTTCTAGTTTTTGGCTGCTAATATGCTTTATAGATTCAGCTTGTTAGTGTGTATTTATTTGGTTCTGTTAATGTATTCCCATTCTAGTTTTTCCAATGATTTCCTTAGGTAAAAGACTTGTTTAGGTCTTGGTTGTAATTTTTCTGTTTCGTTGAGCATATTTAGTTTCTTACTATTATTTCTTTAGGTAGTTGCTGTTGTAGATGCATTTTCTTGATTTCTTTGGTCTATTTGGTTAGTTTAGTTTCCGCAATAAAATTTGCTTCTTTGGGCAGTCTCTAATTTTATACATAACCCCTTTCCTTTTGATTTATCATATCTACTGATTTATCCACACAAAAAAAGCATTGCTGAAATCAATTCAAAATTTAATTAATTTAGATTTGATTTGTTAATTTTAAGATTGTCGTACCAAATTGTGAAGCTTTATAATGATAGAGTAGTAAATACTCCCTCCTATTCAAAATAAAAGTCGTTTTAGAGGGATTTTAATTATTTAAAATAAGTGTCGTTTATGACTTTTCATCTATATTTATAATTTTACTTCCAAAATTACTCTTTAATTTTTCTAACATCTTAATTACACGTATTAATAGATTATATAAAAGTA
>JANVCL010000006.1:33899698-33913003 GCA_026546855.1 Erythroxylum incrassatum
TTTACTTCCAAAATTACTCTTTAATTTCTCTCACATCTTAATTACACGTATTAATAGATTATATAAAAGTATCATTGTTGAGTAGTACCATTAATAAGGGTATACCAAACATTTCATTAACTTTTTTAATAAATGTAGATATTTCTAAAATAACTTTTCTCTTGTTGCATTGCCTTTTAAGAAAGAAATGTACCTAGCTCTATATCCCCCAAGTTATTTGACTCTCTTCAAACTTTAAATAAGGAGTATGATACCAGCAAAGCCCAATTAAAAGGCTAGCAAATCAAAATGAAAGAGATGATGTTCCGCCGGATCTGATTGGCCAGAGACAAAGCAGATTCACTGTATCTGAAGCGTCGAAACATCTCAAGTAGCCAGACTAAAACGACGCCGCTTCAGAATTTTAACTAGGAGGGAAATTCAAATTTAAAACGATTTCTCGCTCGCCCACTTGTTATAAATCAGGAAAAGGAGCGAATATGGGTGAGAGAGAGAGTCTCTGGTTTAGAGGCTTCATGAGTATTGTAGAAGCTTTCTAGAGTTAGCTACCAATAGCATAGGAGAGTGATTGCAAGTTGATGGACTACTGGAGCTGATCTTTGTGGTGTAGATTCCTGCGGTTCAGGTGGAGTGATTCGTTGCTTTGCTTCGGTTTTTCAGGCAGTGCATTTCGAGGGTTACTGAGACTGTAACCGCTCTTTCGAACTTAGAGTTATCGACGTAGTATCGCATAATTGAGAACTCTATGTTCAAAAGAGTAGTTAAGAGCGCGGTCTCAGTAACCGTCGAATGCACGGAATCGACCAGGGGCGGTAAGGTTGTTGAGTGCGTTGGATCGGCTGTTAATGATTTGCTTCTGCGATATACAGACTCGACTCCGTGGTCCGGTAAGTTTGGCTCTATCTTTGCGCTTTGTTCTTTGCCTTTGTTCGTATATTGTGTGTGAGAAATGTTATTTCTGGATTGGCTTTGTCTTCGTAGCTATTCCTTTCTCGAAGAATCCGAGCTTCAAGCCTCAGTTTAGGGTTTACTTTTCCAAGGAACTGTAAGATGCGTTGAGACTTTCTCTGAGGAATGTTTTCAGTGAGAAATCCAATGGTACGGGTTTGATTACAATTCTTAGCATAAGTTGGAAAGTCTTTTTTATTCTAAGATATGATTATGCTATGGAATTTGTCTGTGAGACTTCGACTTTTCATCGAGTATGGAAGCCTTTGCCGTTTGTTTTCTGAAAGTTTAGCTGATGCAATCTTCTTGAATGAAAGAAATCTGGTTTGATTGTTCTGTCACACAAGTATACTGGCACGTCTATTCTTTGTGCTTTTGGGTGTGTAGTAACATTGTAATAAGAAACAAGGTCATGTTCGTTGATGTCCTCTCATTCCTTTAACTTGTTTTCCACCCATGGAGAATATCTGCTCAATCATGAAAGCCTATAGGGAGACTTCTTACTTCATTCCCAAATAATTCATGAGAGAACATTGTACGTCGTTGTATTTGTGATGTGTTGAAGTTACTGACTGGACTTTGAACTCCATGTTCTTAGACAAACCACACATTCCTGCCTTTTGAAGATGAGTTCAGAGAAGAAAACAGTAAGCCATCAAGAAAGATATTAACCAACTTATAATGGACTAGAAGTCCACTTTGTAGTATTCTCTCCCCCTCTGACACAGACACCAGATAAAAGATTCGATTTTGAGATAGAGAATAATACGGACATCATTGTTTTAGTTGGGCACTATGACGCTTAGGGATTTGCATCATTAACTGCATAGAACATGATGATATAGATACATATGGTATATTCCTGTTTCGTCTCAGATCTTCACGTTTGTTTTCAGTCCAGTGAATATGTGAGAAAAAGGAATATACCACCTGCAATTACTTCGATATGCTTCATTGACAAAGGACATATTTAAGCAGTTTCTGCAATTAGTGGAATGTTCCGTATGTTTGGTGTCCTTTTGGTTGAAACACCGGTATCATATTATGTGTTTTTTATTTTTATAATCTTTTTTTTTTCTGATTCACAGACCTTTATCGTCACTATGGAAATCCACAATGAGAATTTTAAATGGCTGAACAGCTACATGTTTATTATTTGATGGCTTCCATTAAATAAATAAAATATATTTTATCAAAATATTGATTTTATCGTGTGTAGCATTAATGGTCAATTATGTCCACTAATTGTTTATCACGTAATTTACCCAAAAAAAATTGTTTATTACGTAAAATTTTCCTTTGAAAATAATTTTGCTGATCATTTTTGGTTTAAATGTTAAAAGATGCAGCTTTACCTATTGCATATTTGCGTTCATTTAGAGGATAAAAAGAAAGCCAATTGATCAACCGTTACGGTTTTGTGCACTTATATTGTTCATTTAAATATATTTACATCTTAACAATCAGAATGCATGTCTGCCGGTCTACAAATTACTGTGTAGTCAGATTATTGTATAAGCTCGATCCGTTCTGGGCCTGATTAAGACTAGTACTTTTAGTTTGAGTCCGGGTAGAAATGTAATTTTAATCAGACGCGGCGTTGTTTTGTGAATTATCCCGTTTACTTTGCTTCAATATTTATCGGCAATAGGATAACTTTACTGCTTTGCAATTTCAGATTGTCAAGAGTTTGCAAAACTAAGCTCATGTCCTTGGATCAAGGAGTTGCCACAGGTACTTTTACCAGTTCTTCAACTATTTAGCTACTTTCCATTTTAGATTCTCTAAAAAGACTAACAAGGAAAGTGGACAACATTTAACTCACCCGTCACCAAAACGCCTTTTGTTCACATTATTCGAAATTTGGATGAGCGGTTCTCATTACGGGATTTATGGAGTTTCTAGGCCAAGTTCTAAGTTGACAACCGAATCTAAACAACTTTTTTTGCCTGAAAATTTATGATTTGAGATCAACTCGTTGACAACCTTATTTCTCATTCTTCAAAATGTATAAATGAAACTAGGCACGAGTTACATACCCAGTTTTGCTAAAGCCCATTGATGATGAATAAACATGGACTAAGGTTATCATCTCACACCCAACCCGGCCCAAAATTATAGAAAGCATAGAAATTTCTTGAGCATGCTTATCCTTCATAAAAATTTGCTGAGTGGGTTTAGGCCAGAGATAGAGCAGATTTATGAAACGGACAGTCATGGTCGAATCGTATATTTTAGCAGATAGTAATCTAGTTTAATATAAACGCATTTGGGGCTGGATTAATGAATCGAAATGTTTGGGAGGTTAATGGTTAAAATATTTGTCAAAATTTGAGCTTTAAACTGTTAGAATTGTATCGGGATAGGTCTACTATATACGGTTTATAATATAGAACGATTCGGTTTTGTTTTTTAAGACACTGATTAATATTAGTTTGATATTCCCGAGTTGGCAACTACTAGTTAGGTCCTTTTTAAAATATTTCCATTTCTTAAATTACTCGAGAATTTGAGTTTAATCTTCCTTTTTAATGAGTCAAGGAAAAGCCCAACAGAACTTTTGGTTAGTGAGGAGTAATTGCTACGATGCCCTTATTTCCATACTGAACAAGCCATGACAAGTTTTAAGCGTTTAAACATTTCTATACTTTTAAAATTTGATAAATTGCAAGTATAAATTGTCGATATTGAATTGAATTATGATAGGTCTATTCTATCATATAATCATTCCACTTGATATTTTTCGACTTATGTTCATTACTTAAAATTTGCTTGGTGAATGGTAATTTTACTTCGAAGTTGAGCAACCAATAATGACAAAGTTTTAGGTATTTATAAAACTCTATACTTTTGAACTTAAACACTGCTTTTAACTAGCTTCTTAAAAGTATATACAGTGAATCAACATTAATAACAACAATCAATGAGATTTGTCTCTTAAATCGAAATACAAACTCTAGCACAATTTTAGCACTTGTTCTTATAATTACATTAGTCTTGTATTTGTTAATCTCGCAGCAGTCTTTTCTTTAGTATGCCTCAATCCATTAGTTGGTGCTGCTATCTCTTTTCTTCTCATCAGGCAACATACGCGTCTACAAGTAATTCTCATGAACCTTAATTGATCGCTTTACTTGGTTTGTATGCACAAGTACAAATTCGATAAAAAACTTCATTGTTAATGGAACTTATGTGGTCACCTAACTGAAAAGTTGCTGCACTAGAGAACTTTTAAAAGATGTTTCTGTGTCACACTGACGTATTCGTACTTCTTCGATCAATTCCGAAATAATGGTTTCAAGTGAGTTTTCTAAAACTGGCACCATCACATTGTCATTCTTAAATCAATAACACTACACTTTGAGTCAACACTTTGAAGTCCTGTTCATTCATTAAAGTTTCGAACACTAACAACAAAGTATAATGAGATACTAACCTACAGAAAAATAACTTGCTTGTGCATCAAGTTTTGAAATGACTTTTTATAGCTTAGTTTTTTTTCTTCAATAAATGATAAGTCGTGGAAGATTTTTTTCCTTCAACAGACCAAACATTGTTGTTTGATTTGCTACATTTTTTATTTTGTTTACAATTTTTTTTTGATTTCTTGTCTTACTAAATTAGAAGTAGAAAATAATGTTTTTGTTTTTTTAATCATATTCTTCATTCGTTGTTAACTAGACAGGTGTAATTATTTTATATTAATAATATTTTTAATTAAGTTAAGTAAATAATAGTTTTATAATTTCTTCATTAGTATTAATAAATATAAAAAACAAAATGTTTAAACTTGAAAATTTTTAAACGTATCAAAGAATAATAGAATTCAGTGTTTTAGAATATTTGAAATGTTGCCAAAATTAATAAGTACATCTTACTTTACAACTTATTTATTAAATATTAATTTTAATGATAACGAAAAAATAATAGCTATTTACTTAAAGAAGACTAATATTTTAATTGTACACTTTGGTTTTCACTTAATGAATTTCGATTTCTTTGCTTTAAAACAAAATAGATATTTGCATGTGGTTAACATTAATTTCTTATATCTTCTAAATAATAGCATTTAATACACTTAGTAATAAATAAAATTTAAAAAATCAGTTATAATATTAATTAGCAACAGATTAGTAATGGGCTTTTTTTTGTTTTCATTTTCAAATCTAGCAATGTGTGTTTGGCCAAAATTTTGTTTTCAACTTTTGTTTTGAAACTTATTATGGATTTAAAAAATTGCTATATAAATTTACAATATTTCTTGAACGTTCTTTAATTTATGAAAAAATTTTAATGGAACGGCATTATTTTTATTGGTAACGTAAAATAATATATTATTATTATCCAGTTAGCAACAAAGTCAAGTTGACGTAAATTAAAAATGAACTATATTAATGGTGTTTAATTTAAATTTAATTACTGATTTATTGATTTCTTTTTACAATTTAACGGAAATATATTACTAGAATTTTCAAACTTTTATGTTTGATTTTTTCTGATTCATTAATATAAAAGGCTATAATCTTACTGCCTTTTATTCTTTATAAATATAATTTAATTTCATGAATGGCGGAAACAGATATTTAATTAATCTATTAATAAAAAGTAAGTCATTCTAATTTAATTATTTGACTCTTAAATCAATAAAAAGTAAGATTTGTTCTAATTTATTTATTTTAGAATATAGCTTAAAGTTACATATTAATATTTGATGATAATTTTTTGTGAATTATAAAAATTTATATCTTAAATTATGCAAGTTTCAGAAATGAATAGCACAATAATGACAACAAAATAAAAACAATAATGAAGGAAATATAACATTTTTATTTGGTAATCTGTAATATTATTTTCAAATGAGCAACAAGATGTAGTTGACATAAAACCAAAATTATTTTTATTATTTAAGAAGTTTAAACTAAAAATATATATCATTTGAATGTTCCAATTTGTTAATTTGAAAAGCAAAATAAATTAATTACTTTTATTTTAAAATCCAATAAAGAGAAAAAATGTTTGATTAAAAATCTATAATTGCTCTAATTTATTTATATGAAAACATATATTTTAGCTTGTTTTTCAAAAAAGTCATGCGTTACAGATATATGTTTGACAATAATTATTTTGTGAAGACTAAATTAATTTTTTTTAATTGAGTTAAACGATCAACAATAACAATTAAAATGAAAAATAATAATCAACATAAATCAGAAGCAAAGCGAAATGCATTTAATCAGCGTTTAAAAATATATTTCTACTAATTTGTAATTATTTGTTTGTGTTAAAAATAGTTTCCAGTTTTAAATATTTTTAAATAAGTTTAATATAAAATCTTAGCACAAGACTCTTTTATATAGAATTTGAATGCCAAAAAAATTCTAAAATGATAATAAAACTAAGCGAGTTTTTAATCAAATTGGTTGTAAACCGTAGGATGAGATAAGATGAGACAGTAGAAATTTTAGTTAAGGATAACAGAAGAATATTTCCCCTAGGCCATAGTTAATTTGGTTGCTTTAGATGTGCTCTCGATGAAATTTAGGCGATAAATTCCCACATGTCGGACCGTCTAGTTGTTATCATTGTGCAATGCCTAATACTTTGCCGTTTTAAATAATAAAACACTAAAGCGCAGGCCTATGGTCTTCAAACTTCTTGATGTCCCGTCAAAATTTTAAGCAGTTGGGACAGAAGCGATAAAATGGAATGGGTGCCTTCACTGCTAGATAAAAATAGACGATTGTAACGGTGTTCATATTATTTTTCACCACCAAAGTGGAAGGAATTCATTGTGGAACAAAGCGAGGATAAAGAGAATATACCTTCCTGCAACATGATCAACTCCTTTAATAGAATTGTCATCAGTTGATATCGGCTTGATGAATACTTGTATGACTTTTCTCTTTTGCTGGTGGAAATAGCTCCCTCGCTTTCCTGACTACAAGACGAATTCGTTAACAATAAGCTTAATGGATTATTCGTATATTCACTACTAAGATGAAAATGAAGTGCAAGAGAAACTTGGGCAGACAAGAAAGTCTCTCGTTTCCACAGCTTTCAACTGCACGTGAGCTTCAGACTTCTTACGCAGAAAAATTAGCCCAAGTCGGAACTTAGGCAGCTGTGAAAGAATTATCAGCTTCTAGTGAATTTGTAATGGTATTGCTGCATCGTTTATGGTGTTTGAACCTGGCACAAAAAGAATATAGGACTTGAGTCATTTATCTTTTCCAACAGAAAAAATCAATATCATAATGATACGACAATTCATATTTGGTAGCATTAATTTAGCATGTAAACACCGTTCGAAAAAAAAAATAGTTGCATTTACAGACAATATAGAAAGCAATGAAACTCACCATGTTTCATACACTTCTGATAGAACTAGAACTACTTCCCAGGACTCAAATGTATCTAATGTTCTCATGCAAATAGTATTGATTTGTAACTTGAAAAATTCAAGTTACCGACAAATTTCATGGAACTCATTTATCATATTTGTACAAGTATGTTTAAGTTTATACGGAGCAATGTATGAATGGAATGTTATAAAGATTAGTGTAAGCAATATGTAACCCTAGAAACTTGTTAACCATTAAGTCACTGTGGCTTAATTTATAACAATCCGATGTGAACCAAGACTGGCTTGGAATCAACAATTTGTAGACATGTTATCGTGGCATCATCTAAGGGTTACTAAAAGATGGAACCCATCAACATGATCTTGCAAAGACTTGCTACGTTAATGATGTCTAACAACTGATCCTTGGAAAGTCAACTGCAAGGTATCGAGAAAATGTTGAGACATTTTAGCATGAGAGTTTAGCCGAGTCTAAATCGAATAATCTTAACTTAGTTGGATTTAGTGTTGAACAGGGGCCAAAAAGATTTCATATACAATCCGTTACCAGACGAATGTTAATACATGGCATATCTCAAGAATACTGACAAGAACGAAAGCGAATTCATAGACATAAAACGAAATATCTCTATACATTGATCTTCAAACAATTTATTCAGAGAAAGTAAGAGAATGCAATATGCATTAAGAAGCTTACATGGCGTCCTCGATGGTTGGTGTTGAGAATTCAGTAAAAATTTACCAACCACATGACAGGCTGGGACTGACATACAGACCTAACTGTTCGCCCCAAGTTATGTTTTCGGAAGTTAAATGCAGAAATGCTTGCGCTAATTTTTTTAAAAATGATACATCACACATTAAATTATAAACATATCTTAAAAGAGTATTGCTTTAAAAATGCAGGACTTATACTTAATAATCACTAAGTTTAGACTTTGGTTGTTTTTTCTGAAAAAGTCGGTATATTTTATGTTCCACAAAGCTAGAACATAATGGTAGATGTCAAAGTTAAGAATCATGGCAAGCAAAATCTTATAGTTGACAACATGCCTGCTCTTTCCTGACAGGAGAAAGATTTTAGAACCATTTATGAGTTACCAAAGTCCCGCAACGGACTGAAAGATGCGTGTCAGAATATCTAAATTAGAAAGGACCTGGAAACAACGGAAGAACATTTTTGGCTGTTTGTATCAAAAGTTTTGATGAGATTCAAGAGGGATGAGATCATTCGTTTATAGGCCACATCATAAAAGATTTTATAAAGCAGGATATGAGCTTTTTTAGGTTTCTTTGAGTTTTCGGTTAATACTTGAGTACCAAACCTAGAAAGCAAATCTGCATGGAAGTACATGTGATTTAAATTCTGATTACGCCTTCTGCAAATGGTAAGTGAGCGAGGATGAAATATCAAGAAAAAAGAGAATATCAGGGGAGGGAGTATTTAACTCTGCAGACATTTACCATAATTTTCATAATACAAATCCCATGAGACAGATACTTGTAATTATGAGCTTCTTGCGATATATCTGTTTAAATAAAAATGCCAAAACATGAGATAGATTTTATTTTCTTATTAACCATTTGGGGGTAAAACAAATCCTCTCTGTCAAACCACAAGTTAGTGGCTAATGGAAGCTAAACCAATCATGAACCAAGTATAGGTCATCAAGTTTATATGTTAGTCTGAAGAACTAATATCACAAGAAAAGGCAAGAGAGCATGACATCCCAGAGAATCAAGAGATCCTTCTAAATTTCGAAACAGCCAGATTACCAATTTTTACCATATGCACAAGTTTAACTAGAACATATTATATCTTGCAGTACTTAACAACTAGATAATCTCTCAAGGTATAGCTCTTAAGAGTTATTGGCAGCAACACGCAATGAAAGATAATTAAAGGTAAATAAAATATCAAACCGAAGCAAAGGGAATAAATCAGGGGCACAAGATACCGTCATTATATGCATCACAAAATGTATAACACAAGATTTGAAGATACCTCTGTATCTCACCTTGGAATTCAAGAACCTGTGACATTGAAAAGAAGCAACAAATTGAGCAACCTTCAGCAGAGGAAAATGTCTTGAATGACGAGAATATTCCGAAATAAAGTCAGGACCAGTCGGGTCGTTTTCCGGTCATCCACGGTGGAAGTTTCACTGAAATTTCACATGAAAAATGTTATTAACAACAGTAGGACAAATAGAAAACTGAAAAGCAGAAGCAGTAGCCATGATCCAGCAGAAAAGTGAATATAGACAAATTCTGCAGAACTTCATGAAGTGAAACGACGATTCGATTATGATTACATGTAATCGCAGACTTGAAACCCAAAAGACACTCCCATCTGTTGAGGAATATCATTTAAGGAAGGCTCGATTGGCATAGTAAGAAACACCAAACCTTCAGTTGAACATGAGGAATGAACAGATAATACCTAAACCATCACGACTAAAACTAGGAAACGCCATATATTTTGATGGAAAAATACACATCACCATTCAAAACTAAGTTATGATCATGATGAGGTACTGATTAATCCATTTACTGGTATCAAATCCTTGGAGACGGTGCTCCATTTACATTCTTGCTTAAATACTTATCTCAATTCCTTATCATCACGCCTAAAAGATTTAATCTATTATCGGCTATCATTAAAATAAAAAAAAAACTAACCAATTTCTGGCTTCGCCAGAATTTTTAACCTATTTTTCGCGTAAAGCAAACAGATCATTACAGAGATCGGTAATCGGCACATACCTGGACACTGCTCTCCTTTGTGGTAGCAGATCCGACTCCCGGCATCATTCCCGCCGGAGACGTTTAAGTCCGGAGCAGATCATAGAAACACCTTGCTTATCCGTTTCATCGACATCTCACCTCCTATGAAGAGTTTCAGATAAGAAGGCAGAAAGAGAGAGAGAGAGAGAGAGAGCAATTCGGAGATTCTAGAGTCTAGACGGTTACGGAGGCGAGAATTTGATTAAATAATTTCCCGCGCTCTTGCAAATGATATTTGAATGAAGTGGGAAAAGATTGCCAACTGCTCAACACCGTAATCCTTCATAGAATTCATGACGTGGCGTTGTCTAACTGGAGGAATCTTATTCCCATGGGCCGTATGAATCCAAAAGCCTGCAGCCCAGTTTCCTACTAGATATCAACCCAGCAAAATCACAGTTTAATAGAACGACCTCGTTTTACGGGGTGGCGAAACGACACAGTTTGAAGAACACTATCAATTGATAATGCCAAACCTCCAGCTGTTTTTGAACTAAAACAACCAAAATCATAAAACGTCCCATTTCTTCGATACGAACAAAGCGAGACTCTTGCAATTTCCGCCAAATTGGCGGCGATCTCTATAACTTGGCTAAAGCCTCCGTTGTTCTTCCTCAGTCTCCTTCAATTTAGCCATTAAAAGGAAGTTCCGTTGTTTTTCTAAAAAAAGAAAAAAGGAAGTTCCTTTCTTCTTCTATCTGATCAAACCAACCTTCTCCAATGGCTCAAGTGGTGGCTACCAGATCTATTCACGGCTCATTGCTTGGTTCCGGCTCTGGGCTTGAGAGAACCGATAAGCTTAAAGCTTCAAGCTTTGTGTCGAATGTGCTGGTGGAGGTACAGAAGACGACGAAGGAGAAGAAAAGCAAGAGCTTCTCTACTGCTCGTAGAAGCTCTCACATTGTGGTAGCTAAGAGCTCGACTCGTGCCGAGCCGGAAGTCATCCCTGTCACTCCCGAAGATGTACCGAAGGTTGGTGGTGATTTCTACTGCTTGATTCTCTTAATTTTGGATGTTGAGTTTGCTCTTATGTCATTCGTTTAGTAACCAAATGAGTAAACTGCTTTATTTTCGTAGAAGTTTTTGGATTTATTTTGGTTAAGCAAGAGAATTGGTTAACGGATGTTAAATGGTTACTTGTTTGCTGTACCACATTTTACTCTAGTACTGAGACTTTCCGATATGAGAATGGTAAAATGGTGAAAGGCATAATTGTAACTTATGGAGAGTTGGCTGTTTAAATTTTTTTTGTTTATTTATTGTTATGTTAGAGAGAGCAAGTTCGGGATGACACGTCCATGGGTATGTGGTCGAAGCCTACAGTTAGACGTAAGACTAAGATTGTGTGCACCATTGGTCCTTCGACCAATACAAGGGAGATGATATGGAAGCTGGCTGAGGCTGGAATGAATGTTGCTCGCCTGAATATGTCTCATGGAGACCATGCATCGCATCAAAAAGTTATTGACTTGGTTAAAGAATATAATGCTCAGTCCAAGGACAACGTTATTGCTATCATGCTTGACACCAAGGTACGTTCAGTTCTCATCAATCACAGATATGGTTATGCGGCACATTTTCAGGGACTTGGCTTACGTCTGTTGCCATAAAGTTGCACCTAGAGGGGAAAAATAATGAAAATTTATATAAGGCTTTATATGAAACACAACTAGCTACAAAAATCTCTTCAATTATCTTTTTTGTTGTCTTGGTTACATGGATTGTTTATGTTGTCAGGGTCCTGAAGTTAGGAGTGGAGACTTGCCTCAACCAATCACATTATCACCTGGACAGGAATTCACTTTTACAATTCGTAGAGGGGTTGGGACTGCTGATTGTGTTAGTGTTAACTACGATGATTTCATTAATGATGTAGAAGTGGGTGATATGCTTCTTGTTGATGGTACGATGACCTGATTTTTCCTTTTCAATCAAAGTTTAATTGCTGATATGAAATGTATTGGTTAAGAAATAGCTATACTTATCAACCAAATCATTTAATTATACGTCTTTATCTGTCCTCAAACAAACTTTCAGTACAGGAAAGAGGTCTTGTTGTGTTTTATATGAATTGATGAATTTTGATTTATGTTGCAGGTGGTATGATGTCCTTGCTGGTGAAGTCCAAGACTGAAGATTCAGTGAAATGTGAAGTTGTAGATGGAGGAGAACTGAAATCTAGACGCCATCTAAATGTTCGAGGAAAAAGTGCAACACTGCCTTCAATCACTGGTTGGACCATGGATACACTTGCCTTAAGCTCTTATTCTCTTTTCCTTTGGCATTTTCTGGCTAATTGGCGTAGATGTTAATTTCTTTTGCTGCAGAGAAGGACTGGGATGATATAAAATTTGGAGTGGACAACAAAGTTGACTTCTATGCTGTTTCATTTGTGAAAGATGCCCAAGTGGTTCATGAATTGAAGAACTATTTGCAAAGTAATAATTTTCTTAAATATCATCCATAGATAATTGACTTGGATTGACATGTTCCTTATTTTAAATGTTAGGAAGAGATAATCAGGCTGTGCAGCAGCATGGGAAAGGTTGTTATTGCGACTACAAATATGTTGGAAAGCATGATTGTTATGCATAAAGTCTCATTAAGAACAGAAGCAACCATAGTGGGTGGTCAAATGCGACCTAATCTTGGTCATGCCTTTAAGGTGTTCTCTAGTTCCTGTCCATTTCTCCTTCTTCATCTACTTATCAATCACAACTTACAAAATTCTTTTTATTTTTTTGCTAGAACCATACGAGCAAGATGTTTTCATACCATGCAACAGTGATGTCAAACGCGCTTGGAACATCAGTTATTGTTTTCACCAGAACTGGTTTCGTGGCCATATTACTCAGCCATTATCGACCTCAAGGCACTATATTTGTCTTCACAAATGAGTGAGTTCTTCATGGCCTTAAAATCTTCAAATTTCACTTGTCAGTTCTCATTGTTTTCTCTATTTAGTATTGTATTATTTGACTTTGGTTGGTGGCTCATTTGTATTTTTTTGACTTTGGTTTTTTTTTTATTGTCACAATATCTATCCCATATTAGGAAGAGGTGAAGATGAGAGGAGTTTTTGAAGTTATTAAATAACTCCTCTCCCTCCTAATCAAAACCATCCCAAATTTTTTTGATAAATACTCAAAAGTTGTATACATATCAAATTTAGTATTCCCTTCTTAATAAGAGCAGGCTGCCTTAAGTGG
>JANVCL010000006.1:33945349-33968278 GCA_026546855.1 Erythroxylum incrassatum
ATATATATAACCCAATAATTAATCCAGAAATTAAGAGAAAATGCCATTAATTCTAATGATAAAAATGCCTTCAACAATATATTTATAGTTAGTTTCCAAATTTTTCTAGTAATATTTGGCTTCCAAGGATACAAGATATTCACCGTATACTTAATCAACTCTCCATTCTCTCCTTATTTCAGTATAGGCAGTTGCTCAAGGAGAGAAGAGTCCCTCCTCACTTCAATACAAATCTTTACAAAACACACCCTCTTCATATGAGCTGTCTGAGCATCTATACTAATAGGTTTGCCTAGGGCACTAGCTAGGTAACTCAATCCATCAACCGTCCAGAACTTAAGCGTCGCATCATGGAAATGAACCCGAAAATGTATAATTTCAAAGTTACCTAAGTGGAACTCAACTTTTGGCTGCCAACGTTGGAGGAACAGTGGCTGGCCACTCACATGCCACGACCCCTATTCCAATATTTCATTGATACTTCCCTCGGAGTTGAACTTAAATAGGAACGATTTAGCATCACAGAGCAGAGCATCACCTTTTCAAGCTCTTTCTTCCCCTACATCTCCGTTGCCTATGCTTGTACCATCGAAAATGCTAACCATTTCTTCCAAAAAAATGCCTACTTGTGGTTGCCCAAGTGTTGGCTCCAGATTGGAGGAGCTCTACTAGCGACGTTAAAACACCTCCCTTCATCACATCCTGAAAGTATTTTAGAGTGCATATATTACATTGGATTTGGGGACAAATTTTCCAAGCTTCAACCATGGCTTTCGAGTTTAGAGAAGGTGTCGTTTCACAATGAGAGGAAGGGAGAGCAGGAAAATTTGCAAAGAACAAGTTTGAGGGAGGTGGGTCTCCCTCATTTTCGATTCTCCCAACCTAAGAAGGCCTTCCAAAAAAGAGAATACTAAGATGGAGGCACTGGATAGTGGTTTGAGGGTAAAAATCAGTATAGGATATGGCCAGAATGGAATGTTTCAATACCATAGGAAATGTGTAGCTTCCAAGCTTACCCATTTGATGTTTGCTGATGACTTAATCCTACTATCAAGATCGGATATCCACTAGACAAAACTCTCTAAAATTACTGATCTTCAACTTCATAATCTTCCTATGAATTACCTAGGAGTTCCTATCTTGTATGCCAAGCCTAAGTAATTGAAAGGTTCATAGCTCGAATTAATGCTTGACAAAATAGATTCCTGTCACTTGCTGCAAGGGTTACTTTAATCACTTCTATGCTAGAAAATCTCTATGTTCATTGGATGTCATATGTCATCCTACCCAAAAAATTCATTAAGGAGATAGATGAAATCATGAAAGTTTTCTTATGGACTGAAAATTCGGAAAACTCCAAGAAAGCTAAAGTCAAATGGAGTGAAGTACTATCCCTAAAAGGCAAGGGGGTCTGGAGATTACCCCAATATCTCTTATGCAAAAAGTGTTTGTGTAAAAGGATCTAGAGACTATTTGTTGATAAACAAGCTATATGGGTGAAATGGCTACATGAAACATTTCTCTATAATGCAAGCTTTTGTCAACTTTCAAGCTCAAGGGAGTACTTTTGGTTCCTCTTGCAAATGTTGAAATTCAGACATGTGATTTTTCCTTTGATTAAACATGTGCTAGGCAATGGAGAGAATATTTAGGTATGGTTTGATAACTGGATTGTTTAAAGCCCTCTCATCCAAAGAATTGAACTATCTAGGCTACTGAATAGGATTCCTATTATTTCTAAATTGCCTTATTTATTGCATCAAGCGCAATGGATAGGTAACTTCAGAGGTTTTAACTTATTGAGCCTTTGCTTCCTCATATTAATGACATCAGTAGGTAGGATTTTGTCACCTAAATCCCAGATGCATCAGGTAATTTTAGCAACAAATCTTGCTACAAAGCTTTGCAGGAAGGTGAGAGGAATGTCCCTTGGTTCAATCTTCTCTGGAAACGCTCTTTCAATTGCAAAGCCTCTATTTTCACTTGGTTAGTCATTAAGAATAAGCTTTGCACAAAAGATAGGTGGTTTGGAATTTACGACTCTATTTGGGTT
Source organism: Erythroxylum incrassatum (assembly GCA_026546855.1). Lineage (NCBI taxonomy): Eukaryota > Viridiplantae > Streptophyta > Magnoliopsida > Malpighiales > Erythroxylaceae > Erythroxylum > Erythroxylum incrassatum. Next base: position 33,947,403 of record JANVCL010000006.1, read on the forward strand.
CCTTGTAACGAGTTTGTGACCTTATTTACGATTGGAATTCATCACTCAATTGGATCATCCGACTATCCAGCTGAAGTTAAATGATGCCCCCTTGTACAAAATTGCCTTTACAATTTCTATCTATTCTATATGGAAGGAAAAATTATGAGAATTTACAAGAATGAAAAGATTCGTAAGTACCTTTTAGCTGATGAAATTGTCAATTGGATCCAAGCCATTATGATAGCTAATTCTAATCATCTTACATTATCCATTAGCATGAAGACTAGATGGAATATGTAATGCCTTCTATTAAATTATTTCCTTAACTTTTGATTTGTTTTAAGATGGTACGTTAGTTGTTATTCTTCTTATGGTGAGCTCATTGTTACGTGGACATAGCTTTGCTATTGTTTGTTAATTATTTTTAAACTTTGAAAAAACATTTGGGATTCCTAAATTAAATCAGAATTATTATTGGATATACTTCAATAATACTTCCTGATTAAATTTTAATAAAAATTAAGAATGATAACGAGTTATTTTCAATATGGTTTCTCAAGAAATTAATTTTAAATCTTAAAAAATTTGTAAACTCAAGTCTAAAATTAAATTAAATCAAATTTAAATATGTAAATTTTGAGTTCAATCCGAATTTACATGAAGTTTCCTATATTATAATTTCAATTTGATTTACTAAAAATACAAATTTTATATTTTATATTAAAACCACATGGCATTATAAAAAGATAAAATAATTAAAATTTAATTATATATATAAGTTTTGAGATAAAGATTTTTAGACATAAAATTCATTTTGAGTCCATTTTTTAATTTAATTTGAATTTAAATCTTATTAAATCATACTTCACCAATTGATTTTATATCAGATTAAATTTTGTCGATAGAAATGTATATATTTTCTATCATTCTCAAAATTATTACCTTTTCTTTTATTTTTTCAAATTTAATTATAAAATATAATCAAATCTCTCTTATAAAAACATCATTCCATCTAATCAATTATTTAAATTTAAGATTTTTCTATAGAATTATAGAGAGCTCATTCACCATATTACTCTCTTTAACTTTCTTAGTCTCAATTTTAAAAAACTTTTTAAAAGCTTATAAAGTCTACATTCTGTCCTAAATTTTTTAAATAAATAATTTAAAGCTCCGAATCAAATTTAAATCAAGTAATTGAATCTTATTTATTAATTTTAGATTAAACTAAGTACAATTAAAATATCTATTCTATAATATGGACTGCGTCTGCATGCCCATTTAGCTCGAAATATGCTACCGCAGTTCTAATGTGAAACGCTGAAACACTTTCTTGGTTCTCCCTCAACAATAATATATAGGTTCGAACCTATTTATCTAAGCCTATCACGATTTTTTAAGTATATGACTGAGTTTTAACTTTTAAAAATTTTATAATGTACTTCGTTTCTTTGTTCTCCCATTACGATATGGATGATATGATATCCTAATTAATTAAAATAATTCAATTCCTCACAAATAACTTAAACTAAACTAAACAAATTTAAAAATTTAAGGAACTTATTGAATCTAAATCATTTTACGATAAAACTTTCGATACATTGATAAGGAAATTTACTGAGCCTACCCAAATGATCATTGAAAAGCACCTGTTATCTGGGGAAGGATGTAACAGGGATTTACGGGAAGTAACGATCAGGGGAAGAAACATCACAAGCAACCAAATTTTGTAACCTTGTGGGGAAGGATCGAGGATAATGCATGTGCAATATGTTTTGTATCTTTACGGGGAAGAATTTAAAGGGGAAGTAAGTATGTGTGTGTCTGTGTATATACACGTATGTTGTGGACTATTCTTTGTATCTATGTGGGGAATGAGTGATTTGGGGAAGAAGAGAACGATAAAAAAAGGAGGATAAATGTAAGAGGGGAGAGAAAGGGATATTGTTTTAATCAATTATTTTTAGAAAGAAAAAAAATATAATACATACTTAGTTTGTTAAAACTTTGTCGTTTAGCAAGGAAAAAGAATGTAAGAGAAAGAATAATTTTAAAAGAATTTAGTACGATATCAATTTATTTTTTTAAAAATTTATATTTTAAGGTTAATTATATTAAATTCTACGTTGTTAAATATTTTTTATATTTTAAATTTATTATTTAGTATCATATAATTTGTTATTTCATATTCAATTAATTGTAGTTTTAAAATATATTGTAACTTAAACATTTTAATATTGTATCTTAAATAAAATAGATAATAAATAAATAAATAAAATATAACAAAAATTGCGTGATATTTAAATGATATGAATACATTTAAAATAAAAATTATTTAAAAAAATGGTCTAATTAGATTAGCTTTATGTTTCTCTAATCTCTATGATTTAACTTTTATATATTAAAAAAACATTTCTTAGTCCTTCGGTTAACGACTTGTTGCCTTTTCTAAGGAAAAGTTGCAATGGAGACCGTGGCATCCTATACTTGACCATGTTAAGAAACTTTTCAATGTACTTTTGCATGCTATGCCACGTACGGCTGGTACTTCGTCTGTTTTAATACTTATTTTTTACTACATACTTCCTCAGGTACCACCTGCATGGAAAAAGTGTGTGAGCTTCGAGTAATTCCGAAATTTAAGAATTGGATTTCGTACAGATAGAACCTCGTAAATTGTCAGTGTCGGTATAAATTATTGAATTTGAAGGGTTTTCAAGATGATATATCAATCTCATTATAATTGTGATCATTCAAGTAAGAACCAAACCGAAAGCTTATAAATTCAAACCCGTACACGTACTCTTCCTTGACAGATTATGATAAGCTGCCTTCTCACTAACGTCAATTATTACTAGTCGTTAATTAGCATCTCTTGTATGCTCTTGCTCATTACCTTATTCTTCAGGTTTCTGCTTCCCAGTAAATTGTTAGTTGAAGTTCTCTTCGGACAACATGAAACCAACGTACGTAGCTATCGTCATGAACTTCTGATCGATGATCACACATCAAAGATTCTGTAAGTCATGTATTTCTATATTCATTTTTGAAAAATTATAAGATTTTTTTTAACTTTTTCATAGTATGCTATGAAATTATGTATTCAATTTTCAAAAATTATAAGTTCTTTTTTCACGATATGTGATAAAATCTCAAATTTTAAATGTCTTTTTGTGATAGTTGTTTTTATTTTTTTTCTTGAAAACAAACTTTTCATAAAAAGTTCTATTTATTTGCATGATTCTTGAAAATTTTTAGGAAATTGACCAAAACTTGCACGTATTTTACCAATATAACATCAAGCATTTCGTTTTCTTTTCTAGAATTATATTAAGTAATAGGGTATTGAATTAATCATAACTATATGATACTTCTTTCAGAGGATTTACTGAGTTGGTATAGGCCGGTTTCATTACTGAAGTTTTACTCAACAAGTATGTTTTCGCATTAAATGTTTTTGACTGGGAGTCTGGGTCTTGTGTTTCCAATATACATTTCCCTTCAGCGAGCAAAAGTTGTTGAGCTTTTTACTTGGTTTTAGTTTTATTACGTACCCCAAGAAGTATAATTTTAGTGTTCTTTACCAGTTGATTGGCATGTGAAGATGACCTACTATACAATCTTTGATAAACTTGCAGTAGTTTAGATCTTCTGTTTAATATTATGGTATTATATTGTGTCAAATAAATTTCAATTATTTATTTATATGGGTCTTATATAAGACGCACGTAAAATTTGTAAAATAAATAGCTGAAATTTCATAAGATATAATAAAATAGAATAAAATTGAACAGAAAATCTGTACTCAACCTGCAGATCATGTACATAAACTTTTTCAGTGTCTTGTCTCTAAATAGTAAATACCCATCACTTCATTGGAACTACTTACGTATATAGCAAGTAAAACTGCTACTTTCTCATTTGATTTACTTTTTTTTAAAATCTCCCTTGACTGTTGTCTTGTCCGGTTTTACCTGACTATCGAGAAACACCTATGCAGCACACACGCGTCCCAGATACCAGGTGTTGCAATAGCATGTGAAAACTGTATAACGTTAGAGCAACGGAAAATGTATTCTAAAATTTAGGATCGAATTTGGTATTCAAAGAATCTCGTTAGAAGCAAGTACGATATCATTTTCGGCAAGCATAGCAATTATATATAGAGGGTTGATTTAAGTGACTTTAGAGATTAGGATTTAAGATTTAGGTTGATTTTGAGGTTTAAAGTAGAGGGTTGAGGATTGATTTTAGTGGTTTAAGAATTAAGAATTAAGATTTAGAGTTGTTTCAAGGTTTAGAGTAGATGGTTTGATGGCTGATCTTATATTTGAAGTTAAGAAATCAAGGTTTAGAGTAGTCTTTTGGCAAACAAGCCTTTTAGATAACAATGAAAGTCTTGATCATTCTTATCTACACTATCAATTGTAGTCCTTAATGCTTTTCTAATAGGATTTTGTTCATCTTCTTGAACAAATGCTTCATATACAAGCTTTCTCTCTCTGCTTCATTGTACATCTTCACCCGGTTAGCTATTCTTTAGGCCTCTGCTCCCGAGTAAGTTCTTACGTGCAGTCCTCTTTAGTAATAATAAAACCATTTAGCTTTATTGCATGTGCTCAACCCTCGGGCTAAGTTTGATTTGATTTACGATTTTTAATAAAATGAAATGATTTATAATGGAATGGAATATAAATAGATATAATATTAAAAAATTGTTATTTGGAAGGGACGAAAAGGTTCATAATGTAACATAGTGAAATGTTATTCGGATGAATAATTTATAATATAATATAATATAAAATTATTTATCATTTTATATTCTATCTTAAACCTCCAAAATTGGAAGTTTTTTATTTTTACTGTATAGGATGAAATGTGATATAATATAAAACCCTCCTCTTTCATTATATTTCATTATAAACTCTTTTCCTAAACGATAGAATAATATTTCATTATATTAATAAACCCTCAACTAAATATAGTCTTAAGAACTTCTGTAATCAATGATTACGGTAAGTTACAATTTTTTGTGACGGAATTATTTGACTTCACTTTTGTGTTTTTATTGTAATTTTTAATATTTTTTATACTTTTGTTGAATAAAAATATTTTTTGGTAGTTAATTTCAATTTGTTTACATTTTATTGTTGATAATAATTAAGCATTAAATAGAAATTAGAATAAATATATGAATGAATGAATGAATTAATTAATTAAGAAAGTAATTTTATTTTAATCTTTTATAAAATATTAATTAATACATATGATTACTATCAAGTAATTAAATGAATATAAAATTTATTCTAAATTAATATTTATTTATTAATATATATTAACTGTTTAAATCAATATTATTTTAAATTAAATATTCGAAAATTTACATTATTTCATAAATAGTTATTAAAATTTTTTAAGTTTGCAATTTTTAAAGACATTAAAACTCGATTTTTATGATTTTGATAAGTTATGTAAAAAATCATGAATTAAACCAAAATTCATGGCAAAATTCTTTTCTTATAACTAAAACAAACTCTTACAAGTTTATTAGAATTATTCAAAAACTATTCTATTTGACCATATTATTAATAATATAAAATATTAAAAATATAGATTTTAAGAAATTAATTATATAATTAATAATTAATAGTCATGTATTATAAATTTTCATTTTTTAAATAAATATTTTTATTATTTACAAATACAGATCAAATAACTTTTTAAATATTTTTATTTAGTAGATGAACTTTTTTTTTAATAATTAAGGACACTTTCTCTTCAATCTTCTTTGACCAGAATTTTGATCTTCAACACCCTTGTAGTCATCATGGCAGAATTATTTTCTCACAGCTTCCATAGTCGTCACGTATATGTTGGCCTTAGTTCCCATATTTAGAGTTGCTCCTTTATACTTCGTCAGAAAAGTGACAGGCATCGTCACAAGCTCGAGGCCCTTTTTGCATTTGTTCCCTACACTAAAGAAATAGTAGGGAAGTTTTTGAAAACTAATATAAGTTCTCCAATGGAAGCTTTCAAATAGACTTCCACGGAATTTAGGTTTTTCACTCTGTCATTAACTTCCAAAAACATACAGCATAAGACAACCATAAACAACCAGAGTCATCGCAAAGTCGCTTAGGCCTAGAACCAAAAAGTTCATAATTAAACATTAGAGGAATAGGAGTCAAAATCAAGTAATTTCAAACCTCTTAACTGTAATTTAGTTCTCAGTCAAGTGGCATGTACCATAACACTTGAAATCTGGTTACTAGCAGAACTTAGTTTGTGGTAAACAGAGCAATTACCAACCTCTAACTCTTGATGCCACACTGCCGTTAGACATGTATGGATACACCAACAGCCTCTCGCTACAGGTACCACAGTATCCTGTCGACCTTAATAAATTCCTGTGGACAGCAAGACTAATCATTTCCAGGTCTGTCCTGAATTGTGATTCTCCAGCAGTTCCAGCTACATCCTTTAAACGCTCCACAGCCACCACAGTACCATCTCTATCTTTCCCTTGTGTACATTGCCAAAAGCTCCTCCGCCAAGTATGTTCTTTGAGCTGAAATTGTCTGTAGAAACTTGGAGCTCCCTGAAGGTGAACTTCTTGAGGTTTCCTAAGCTTATTAGTCCCTCTTCTTGTTTATCTGCGATAAAATGCCATGACCCTCAAGAATTACCAACTTTTCCACGTTGGTAGGTAACAAAATGATGAGGGTAGTTATGTCTGTTACAGAAACCGTTTATTGTATTTAGCTCCATATCCAAAAAAAGTGGAGAAAAAGACCTACCCCATTATGAGAAAAAGGCAGCCATGAGGTTCCACTCCAATGGGTTCTTAGATCACCAGTTTCCAGATATCAGATATGCCAAACTTTTCCATGTTAGTAGGTAACAAAATGATAATGGTAGGTATGTCTGTTACAGAAACCGTTTATTGTATTTAGCTCCGTATCCAAAAAAAAGTGGAGAAAAAGACCTACCCCATTATGAGAAAAAGGCAGCCATGAGGTTCCACTCCAAAGGGTTCTTAGATCACCAGGTTCCAGATATCAGATATGCCTAACTAACTTTCTCTACCCACGCACCCCCCACCACAAATGGTTTTTGACAGAATGCAAAATCATGCAACAAACAGTGATTTGAAGCATATAAAGAATGTGTTCTGAAGTATTTTCTCAGTTCAGAAGTCAAGATTTTGGCTATCTTTAAGCTGCTGATAACGATGTTTATCAACTAGATAACAACTTTACCAGAATGCAGGCCATGAATATAATCCTACCTTTGTCTTAATAGTTGATTCGGGAGTTTAAATATGATGAAGATAGAACAAGCAGGACATGTAGAATGCAATTATGTTAATCGTATGTGTAATTCTTTTCACTTACTGAAAACATTGGCGCAATTCTTCGAACAGGTTAAGGAGATGGAGAAACCTGTAAGCCAGAGCACAGGAACTTGTAAACCTTTGACTACTTCCATCCAAACAGACACAAATGCTTTCCGAGAGATTGTGCAGGATTGACAGGCCCTTCAGAGGGTGCTCCTCCAGCTCCAAAGGTTTCAGGCGTAAGGAGATGGACATCAAAACTCCATGAAAGGAGACAGTACATAAGGCCCAAGCTCGAGATCATCAAACCCGCAATCAATTTCAGACCTCGCACATCACCAAGACCTGTGGGATCACATTCTTCAGTATTCTCGAAACTTGTCATTGACATCACCCACAGCAAGTAAGAAACCATAACTTAGAAGAAAATCAACCTCTTCTTAGACATGGAAGCTAATATGCTGCTAATTCACATTCACTTATCAATCTGCAAGTATTCCTATATAAATAAATATATGACAGTAGTAAATAATCTTTAGTAAATAGATATTTGACAATTTCAGATGTTGCATATATAAGAATTTATTGAAACCATGTTTTGTATATTGTTGTCTTTTTTTATATTCAACAACAAATTATTATTATCTTTACTTTTCAATATTATTAAAGACAATGTTTTAGAAACTGATGCATTATATTAATTTTTAGCAATACTTTGCTAAACTGTTACAGAATAGGTCGTTGAAATAAGTATAGGGTTGTGTTGTTTATACATTTAGGATACCCTTTCTTGTGAAAGAAGCAACCAATGTGTTTTATGCTTTCGAGATTTAGTGAATGAATTCATTGGAAAAATATTTTCAAGGAGAGTGTATGCGAAAAACAAGTAACGTGATCTTCTGTCTAATATTATAATATCTTATTCTGTCTTATGAATCTCAGTCATTTATATATACAAGTCCTGCGTTCATTTAGATGGAACCACTTCAGACTTGCATAAAAAAATAGTTGAGATTCATGGAATAAAATAAAGCACTATAATATTAAACAGAAGATACCCACTCAGAAAACAAACTTTTATAAAAATATTTTAATCACTGGCAAGTTCCTTGAAAGATTTTCAGCTGGTTGATGTCAGTTACACGTTTATTTTTTGCATTAGTTATATACGGTCTTCATGATTTGGGAGCCTATTGTTTATACTATCAATCCTCGCACGTTGTAACTATTTATTTGCTTTTCATTTGTAGATTTTCCTTTAACAAGCATAAAAATTGTCTAGATTTGCTGTCCTGAATGAGTTGATGAATTGTCTTGACTTTTTCTTGTTTTCTGAGTGCTCATGAATCATCAGGAATTTGCAAGAGTTTTTGTACATTTACTGAACTTGTTTGTTTTTTCTTGTGAAAAAATCAACATTGGTGTTGCATGTCTTGGAAACTTTAGTGAATGAACTTGTTGTTTTTGAATCCGATGCAATGCAGGATTTGAGAACAAACAAGAACATGGGAGGGTTGTGGGCTACGTTTTGCGGGGAAGGTGGCAGTTCAGGTGGTGGTGGAAAGCTTTCAGGATTTAGTTTTCTGTTATTACGACAACCTACGTCGTGTGTTAATCAGGCCTCCATCATTTTAATTGATCTTTTTCTTATAACCTTGATCTTGCTCACTTGGATACACAAATCATGGTCGAGAAACCATAGAATTTCGGTTCAGTTTCGGGGTTTCTCAAAACTACAAATTGCTTCTGTCATCTTCAATGGCTGCCTTGCATTGGCATATTTGTGCTTGGCCATATGGAGCTTAGAAGATAAGTTGAGGAAAAGTCACAGTGCCTCACCTATCAGAAACTGGTTATTACTGTTGTTTCAGTGGTTTACTTGGTCTTGTGTTTCTTTAACAGTAAGTCTTGGAGGGAAACATCTTTCAAGAATGCCGTTGCGACTGTTTTCCATTCTCTCATTCCTGCTTGCGTTGTTCGTCAGTGCATTGTCTATAATTTCTGCTATCTTAGCAGGAGTGTCTGGTAAGATTGTTGTAGACATTTTGTCACTTGCAGGAGCAATCTTGTTGCTCTTGTGTGGTTTCAAGAAGTACAAACATAAACAAGGTGATGGAGGAGAAAGCGGACCTGAAGCTTCTTTAAATCCTGTAATGGAGTCGGTTGATCAAGTGACTCCATTTTCAAAAGCAGGATTGTTGAATAGAATGGCATTTTGGTGGATGAATCCTCTGATGCAAAAGGGCAACCAGCAAACTCTTCAGGATCAAGATATACCCAAGTTGCGACAGATGGATCGAGCTGAAACTTGTTATTTCCAGTTCCTGGAACAATTCAACAAACAAAAACAGGCTGAATCGTCATCAAAACCATCATTGCTAAAGGCTATTATAATGTGTCATTGGAAAGAGATTCTTATTTCTGGGATCTTCGCTTTTGTGAAGATAGTTACTCTATCAGCTGGTCCTCTACTTCTGAATGCATTCATTCTTGTGGCACAAGGAAAAGGAGGTTTCAAACATGAAGGATTCTTGTTGGCCTTCACCCTTTTCGTAGCCAAAAACATAGAGTCTGTGGCTCAAAGACAGTGGTATTTTAGATGCAGGCTTATTGGTTTGAAGGTCAGGTCTTTGCTCATAGCTGCAATCTATAAGAAGCAACTAAGGTTATCTCATGCAGGTAGATTGATGCATTCTGGTGGTAAAATTATGAACTATGTTACGGTTGATGCTTACCGAATCGGCGAGTTCCCGTTCTGGTTTCATCAGACATGGACTACAAGCCTCCAGCTTTGCTTATCACTTGCAATTCTCTTCCATGCGGTGGGACTTGCAACATTTGCAGCCTTAGCAACTATACTGATTACTTTGTTAAGCAACAGTCCATTTGCAAAGTTACAACATAAGTTTCAGAGTAAACTCATGGTGGCTCAGGATGAGAGGTTGAAGGCTAGTACTGAGGCTCTGGTGAACATGAAAGTGTTGAAATTGTATGCTTGGGAAACCCATTTCAAGAATGTCATAGAAAAGTTAAGAAAGGTGGAGTATAGATGGTTGTCTGCTGTGCAATTAACCAAAGCATTCAATAACTTCATCTACTGGTCTTCTCCTGTTTCTGTCTCTGCTGCAACCTTTGGAGCTTGTTATTTCCTCAAAATCCCTCTGCATGCTAATAATGTTTTCACTTTCGTGGCAACTTTACGCATTGTTCAAGATTCAATCAGATACATTCCTGATGTTATTGGATCAATAATTCAAGCAAAGGTGGCCTTTGCACGTATTCATAAGTTTCTCGAAGCGCCTGAGTTGCAGAACTCTAATGTCTGCCAAAACCAGAAAGTTGGAGATGTCAGTCATGCCATTCTTATCAAGTCAGCCAACTTTTCGTGGGAAGAGAATTCATCAAAGTCTACTCTCAGGAATTTGAACTTAGAGGTGAAACTTGGTCAAAAAGTGGCTGTGTGTGGAGAAGTTGGCTCGGGAAAATCAACACTTTTAGCTGCAATTCTTGGAGAAGTTCCAAGAACCTCAGGAGTAGTAAGTTCACAACCAAATTTCCTTTTCCACACAGATAAAACCTTTAGGATTTGATTTTTTAATGTAAAGATAAGTGTCTGAAATGAGGTAAGTCCACAATCTGTATTGTTGCAATTTACAGGTTCAGGTTTCGGGGAGGGTTGGCTATGTTTCTCAAACAGCTTGGATCCAGAGCGGAACAATACAGGAAAATATACTATTTGGCTCACCAATGGATACCCAACGGTATGAAGATACACTTGCGAGATGCTCTTTAACAAAGGACCTTGAGCTTCTACCTCATGGAGATCAGACTATAATAGGAGAACGAGGAATCAACCTGAGCGGAGGTCAAAAACAACGTGTTCAACTTGCTAGAGCGCTCTATCAGGATGCTGATATATATCTGCTGGATGATCCATTTAGTGCTGTGGATGCAGAAACTGCCACAACCCTATTTAAAGTAATGCTAATGCCGCGTTACTCTCTTAAATCTGTTACTGCTTGGTCTCCCTACTTATTATCAAATGGGAATATTGGCAGGAATATGTCACGGGAGCACTTTCAAGCAAAGCAGTCTTGCTGGTGACACATCAAGTTGACTTCCTTCCTGCATTTGACTCCGTTTTGGTTAGTAGTGTTCCAAAATACGTATATTTGGCTCCCAGAATCTCTAATCTTTCCATGGCTTATCGAGTTTTAGTTACAATTTTGTGATTTTTATGATCTATCATTTGTTTTCTGATACAAGTTGATCTTTCTGACAGTTGATGTCAGAAGGAGAAGTACTAGGAGCAGCTCCATACCATCAGCTACTGGAAAAAAGTCCAGAGTTTCAGGAACTTGTCAATGCTCACAAAGAAACAGCAGGTTCTGACAGGCACAACGATGCTGCTGATCCACAGAGTAATGGATCCTCTACCAATGCGTTAAACAGGACCTCCTACGAGGTAGAACAACTTAACGGATCGAAAGGTGATCAATTGATCAAGAAAGAAGAGAGGGAAGTGGGAGATACAGGGTTTAGGCCCTACATTCAATATCTGAATCAGAAGAATGGCTACTTCTACTTCTCTTTGGCTGCTCTTGGTCACTTCATTTTTCTAATTGGTCAGATAGTACAAAACTCTTGGATGGCAGCTAATGTGGATAAGCATCATGTGAGCAAATCGAAGATGATTGTGGTCTACCTGATTATTGGGTTTATCTCAACAATGTTTCTGCTATGTAGATCATTCTTCACAGTTGTTCTGGGACTTCAGTCAGCAAAATCTTTGTTCTCCAAGCTGCAAGACTCCCTGTTTCGTGCTCCGATATCGTTTTATGATTCAACGCCTATCGGGAGGATACTTAGTCGGGTAAACATCTCTTTCACAAGAAAAAGAAAATGATCTTCAAGAGATGATATGGAACTAATATCTTTGTATGCTGTGGTGTTTCTTTTATCACTAGGTCTCAGCTGATCTCAGTATTGCCGATCTTGATGTTCCGCTCGGCTTAATCTTTGCTGTTGGGCAAACCTTTAATGCTTACACTAATCTTGGAGTGTTAACTGTTGCTACATGGCAAATTCTATTTGTCTCGGTGCCTATGGTCTATCTGGCAATTCACTTGCAGGTACATGTACTACAAATGTCTGTTATCCGACATGAACACATACTATGTTGTATGACTAATATTGTTGTTTGCCATCGTAAAATATGCATAGAAATATTACTACGCCTCAGCGAAAGAGTTGATGCGGATCAATGGCACAACCAGTTCTTTGGTGGCAAGTCATTTGGCTGAATCAGTAGCTGGAGCCATGACAATAAGGGCATTCAACGAGGAAGAACGTTTCTTTGCACATAGTCTAGAACTCATTGACACAAATGCTGGTCCTTTCTTCTTCAATTTCACAGCCAAAGAGTGGTTGATTCAGAGGCTAGAAGTCGTCAGCGCAACTGTTCTTGCCTCGGTTGCACTCTGCATGGCCTTGCTTCCTCCTGGAACTTTCGCCCCTGGTGAGTATGTAGCCACCGAGAACCTATCAATTTGATATGTTATATTATTTCATGTACCATAATAAGTGTTGTGATTTTTCTATCAGGATTCATTGGAATGGTACTATCTTATGGCCTGTCATTGAACCTGTCTCTGGTTTTGTCCATTCAAAACCAGTGCATTCTTGCAAATTACATCATTTCAGTTGAAAGACTGGATCAATATATGCATATACCAAGCGAAGCTCCAGAAGTAGTAGAAGATAATCGTCCCCCTCATAATTGGCCTGAAGTTGGTAAAGTGGATATCTGCGATTTGCAGGTGAGTTTGGCTTTCCTAGTTTCATACGTCAGTGACAACTTTCAAATGTGCGTGTAATGAGAGATTTTAGTTTCAAGCAGATCAGATATAGGCCTGACACACCATTAGTACTTCGAGGGATTAGCTTCACAATAGAAGGAGGTCACAAGATTGGTATTGTTGGCCGGACAGGTAGTGGAAAAACTACTCTTATCGGTGCTCTGTTTCGTCTGGTGGAGCCGGCAGGTGGGAAGATTGTAGTAGATGGCATTGACATCTCTAAAATTGGACTTCATGATCTGAGGTCACGATTTGGAATTATACCCCAAGATCCCACACTTTTCAATGGGACCGTGAGATACAATTTGGATCCCTTATCTCAACACACTGATGAAGAGATATGGGAGGTAAGTCTCCGATCCTTGTTAATTTGAGCAGTAAAATGTCCCTTTTCTATTACCACAACATCTATTGACATAGAGTTTTGCTTGTACATCATGCAGGTTCTTGGAAAGTGTCAGCTTAGAGGATCAGTACAGGAGAAAGCTGCAGGTCTAGATTCCTTAGGTAAGGTTTGAACACTTTGAGCATGAGATGCATGACCAGTCCAGTCTACTTTCTGTTTTCACAAACACCAGAAATTTTCCATGCAGTTATTGAAGATGGATCTAACTGGAGCATGGGACAGAGGCAACTGTTTTGCTTGGGACGAGCCCTTTTGAGGAGAAGCAAGATATTGGTGCTTGATGAAGCAACTGCATCCATTGACAATGCAACTGATACAATATTGCAGAAAACTATTAGGACTGAATTTGCAGATTGTACAGTTATAACAGTAGCACACAGGATTCCAACAGTTATGGATTGCAATATGGTTCTGGCCATGAAAGATGGCAAGTGTCCTTCCTCCAACTAATTGTCTGAAATATGTTTAGAACCCACACATTTAGTCACAACAACTAAAGCAGTAAACTTCCCCATATAGAGGAAGGATTGTAGAGAAGTGTACTAAAACAGTTTTTGCTGCATTTCAGGGAAAGTAGTGGAGTACGATGAGCCAAGCAAGTTGATGATGATGGAAGGTTCGTTGTTCGGACAGCTGGTCAAGGAGTACTGGTCTCATTTTCACTCTGCACAATCACTTTGAAGCCACTGGCTCATCCTTACTCCTGAGTCCTGATAGCTGCCTCTCGTTTCTGGTTTGGCCTCAGTGTAAAGTTAGGAACTTCTGTGTAGGAATAGAGAAGTATAACCTTTAAACTCTTAAGTTCTTGCATTTACATGTATCCGTATGTGGTTTGTAATCAGGGTAGTATTTAACTTCCCTTTTGTTTCTTTCATTATTGAGCAAATGTAGTTCTCTGGTTCATATCACCTTGTCATACTAATCTAGCTTGCGAATAGCCGAATAGGTTCCCTCTACTGCCATGGCTTAAACTATCCAAAGTTCCAAAAAATCAAAGAATGTTATTTTACCCTCGGCACCTGCTGAGAAACATAATACCATTTGGGAAATCTAAGATAATTCATTGAGACTGCGACACGCAGACCAACTTCATTGTATCGAAGAGAAACAATAGAAAGTGGATTCAAACGTGGCAAACACTTTGACACATGATACTATACCTCCTATTTAGCTAGCAAGATGGCCTCGAGCGGAATCATGACAAACCATATGTTTACATGATCGAGTTGATAAACTGAATCAAACTTTGATTGTCAAAATAGTTAATGAAGTTTTCAATCTTGACTTACAGAAGGCAAGAAATAAAAGAAGAGAAACAGCCGACCATCTTGCTCATTAAGATATGAAACTTCAGTAAACAAAATATCAGTTCCAACAAATTTACAATTGCTTCAAAAAATTTCAGAAACATATCTACATTTAGTAATAGTCAGGTTATATCTGTGCAGCAGGTTTTAGCACGCAAGTGCTGCGTCAGCAATTTTTTATTCCCTTTAGATTTGTATTTGTCTTTCCAAAGAACCTTCCGTAAAAGCTGCTCATCAGGGAAGAAACTTCTGCGTAGCTTGAACCGTTAGTCATCTTGAAACAAAGCCTTGGAAACGGAATCATGGTGGCTTTTCTTATTGTTTCTGCTTCCTCCACTGTCAGTATGAGTATTTCCAGTCATTGGGGTCTCACACACTCGGCCATAGTCTCCATCTCTTTGTCCCTTCCTGTTTGCCGGCTTTCGGAAAGGGTTAAACTTCACTTTCATTGCCTTTGACTGTTTTGGCGCCCAAACTCTCTGCAAATCTGGTACCCAGCTGGTGAAAGATGCAAACCTTCGAGCTCTTTGTCTCCTCTCCTGAGCTTCTATTAGTTTGCGGGTTTGTTCATCCTGGTTTAGTCCTGTAAGGCTTTGACTATCTTTTTCAACCAACCGAAGGGACTCATCTTCTGCTGAAACCCGGCCACCATTTCTGTAACTTTCATCTAATTTATCTCCCTCCAGCTTTCCTCTCCATGACTGATTACTGTCCTCACTGTTGAGTAAAGGATTTGGAGATTCATCCTCCTCATCAAACAACAAGAGGTCCATTTTTGAATAGATTCTATGAACTACTTCCTCAAGGCTGTCAGAGTACCTACAAATTTTTTAATTTCAATTAATGTTCTCAGGATAGGAACTGTTCAATCACCATATAAACTGCAGCAACATTAAAATATTTTGAGAATGGTTCCTGGAAAAACTAGTGGAATAGCAAACACCAGCAATTTCCATCATATATGGATCGAATGTGGACAACTTCTTGGTGTGTTAAGGAAGCTAATATATTACCTGCTTTTTATGATCTTTTCCACGTACTTATCAAGGTTCCAATCACCAAAAAAGCCTCCTTCAAGATGACATTGAATTGTCTCTAAAAGCAAGCAAATGTGTTTCACAAACTTCTGCTTCGTAGACTCCCCAACACTTGCTCCAACTTCTGACTGTAATATCTCCATACGAAACAAAACCTGTAATTCATACCTTTCTCTGGTTAAGGCAAGTGCTATTACTATTTGTGCATTAGGTAATTACACAAAAGGGTAAGCAGAAGCAAGTTACAGATGGAACATGAAATGAAAAGAAAGAGTAGAAGCAAATAAAAGGATACTCTCTAGTCATTTTTCTTGAAGCATCCTCAGAAAAACCCAAAGCCGATACTTGGAAGGAGGGATTACTAGCCCTATACATAGCAGCCAACTCCTTAGGTTCCCTAAGTAAGAGTTTTGTTAGCTCAAGACATACCATGCCAGCTGAAGCATCCTCTTGTTTTACCAGAGGCTTTTGAATCTCTGAAGAGGTTACTCTTTCCCACCTTTGGTATATCCAATAGATAGTTGAATTAACAAGTCGCTCGGCCAAAGTACACAAATCAACTTCTTCAGATATAAGTCCTTGCCGGATCTTATGTGGAAGGTCACTAAAGAAATTTTCCGCAGATTCTGGCCGAAAATCATTTGCATCTTCATCTTGTATTCTAGACGCCCCAGTCAAAGAATCTTCCCCTGCAGAGGCACATGAAGCGATTGGCTGTTCATTTTCTTGGATGGACTCACTTAATCTGTTATTCTCTGCTTCTTTTGATGGCTCCTGATATGGCTCGAAACCTTTTACCTGGGTCAACCTACATTCGCTAGATTTCTTGCTCTGTTTCATCCAGCACTTCAGAAATTTCATTTTCTTTGACTTGTAGGAACTCCTAGAAATGTAAGCCTCCTCCAAATCTATCTGGGGTCCTTCCAAGGCTGCCTCACAGAAGGCATCCCACTTTAGCGCCCGAAGCATACTTAAAATCCTCTTGTCCCTCTTCCTTTTCTCAACTCCAAGTTCATTGCATTTACCAGCCAATGGAGGATTAGACTGAGACCCGGTAACTTCATTGCAGAGGTTCAGATCACTCTCTTGTCTGAAGCTTTCACCGTCCTTTTTTACAAGAAATTTTAGGAAAATTTCTTCAATGGATCTATTTGTCATACCATGAGGGTACAATGCATCTTCCATAAGCCAGAGGAGGGCTAAAGAATGTGTGAAAGGCTTTAGAATTCCCATAAGATTATAGCCTTTGACATTTGAAAGGGAAACCATAGCCAAGAAACCTTCTTTATACAGAAAACTTAACAGAATCTGCCAAATCGGTTGTGAGCTTCTTGGCACCAATTTACCCATTTCAGCTCCTAGAATGTCAAGAACCCTCTCTTCAATAAAGTCACTGCAACCTTCTTTTCCATCATTCTTATTATTCCCTGAAGACTCACAAACAAGAAGGGGATTGGATGACAAACCGTCAAAACTCACAGGCTTATCATAGATTTTGACTGCCTTAACGTGAAGCTTTGTCAGCCCCTCATGAAAATGATTCCAAAACACTTTCTTTTCTTCACAACTACCTGCCTCTGAATCCGTGAAATTCAGGCTAACTCTAGGGCACATTTTTAAACTAACCAGTTCAAGATCACAGAATTTGCATTCCAAAGGCTTGCCACTAACATCTTGTATCTCAAGATTCAATTGTGCATGAATTCTCTTACTCCAATCACTGACATCTAATAATTTAGGTGAGATACCGATCTTCGGATAGATCAATCCAAAGGGAACAAAAACAGAACCCAACACAACACAGTCACTTGAACAAAAACCCCAACCCAAATCCCTAATTACACTCTCAAAACACCTCAATCCCAGATCAAATTGACCACAATCCCCCCTATCTTGATTAGAATCAATTTCGCATTTCACGTCAACCCATGTAAAATGAATATCCCTCCTAGCAAATGCCTGACCAACATTCTCAAAAAACCCTCTAAGCTTCGAAGTAAACACATTCACATCTCTTAAACATTCATCACTAAAACCCACGCCCATAAACTCTGACAAGCATTTCAAATCCCTCAAAACTGGAGAGAACAAAACCACCAAATTCGATCTAACAACAGAACCACCATTAAGAATCGTACCCGTTAACGAATCACAGATCGCGGAGTCCCAAGGGTAGTCATGAACGATCTGCCGCATAGACGTCGCCACATGAGTAGCTTTCGGGTAGAGAGGTTGAACCGAGTCTCTATCGAGTTTAGAGTCTATGGAGGTGAAGAACTGAGAAAGAGAGTCAAGAGTGGCACTTGATTGGTCAAACGAAAGAGAAAGTGAAAAAGTTGGAAGCTTTGACGAGGAGAGAAGAGGAGAGAGAGAGGAGAAGAAGGGCTTAAACGAGAAGAGAGAAGAAGAGAGTTGAGGGAAAGAAAGGAGAGTTTTAGCGGCGGAGAGCACGGTTGTACGGTATGAGTCCGGTTGTTGGAGGTAGAGAAGAGGGCTTAGGTCTATTAGGAGAAGTATCCTCTGTGTTCGAGTGTAGTCGGTTAGCGAGTCCACCACAGCCATTGTCGTCTCTCACAGACAGACGAAAAGAGAGTGCAGTTGTGCAAGAAAAGAGGTGAAGTCAAACGGCGGCGTTTTGCTCCTTCAAAAATTTTCGAAGTGTATTGGGGCGGCTGGTTTTGGCGGGAGAATTTCCCAACAATCCACGTGGGTCCCATCTGATTACATCTCCAGACTCCAATATATACATATATGGGTGTATATATAATATTTTTTATCGCCTTCTGTGAAGCACTCTCCAATGGCTATGGTTCGATAAAGAGTAAAGACTAGGAATTTTAGAACAATGTCCGCAATTTCTGCTTCTTTGTCTACCTGCAGTGATTTGCTCAACGGTTGTTCCTTAACTTCTTCGAAATTCCCTCACTTGCCCCTTTCATATCCTTCACTTTTCTCTGAAATCTCCTTCGTTTACAACAATCTGTGTAGTTATCCAGGAAAGCCCACGAGATTGGTTTCTTCGCAAGGGAGATGATAGAGCAATTTGGTTGGTTGAAAAGCCTGGCTGGCACCGTCAATCCTCCATTGATGTCACTGACCTGTATAAAATCTTGGTTTTTGTGATGCTTTTCATGGATTTCTTCTTTTTAGCCTTGTTGAGTTCGTTGTAAATCTGTGAAATTTTCAGATTGCGTTTAAAAAGTTATGCTTTTCCCCATAGAAACTCGAACTTGAGACTTTTGGACTGGTTTGCATATGGGGATTAAGCTCTACCGGACCACCACCTTGATGTATTTTCTCTGGATTTCATCTCATACGTTGGTTGTGTGTTTTGTAATCATGGTATGTTTGCTAATGGAGGTCTGATTACTTTCGGATTGAAGTCCTGGTTGACGACCACTATCGGTCAGGAGCTATAGGGAACTTAATATATTGAATCAAAACATCATATTGAATTGCCACTGAGAGGAATAAACAAACCCAGGTTAACAACTAAGATAGTCAAGTCCATATTAAAACATGCCAAATTTTCTACTTTGAATGGTCTCAATGATGTTAATGTTCTTGTTTCGATGTTTCCTTTGGATGTGTTATTATATCATATGTAATTAGTCTCAGCTGGAAGGTAGTGGCTCATCGAAGTGAAGTGATCTGGCAAGGAACGAACTTGGTGAGATAAGCCAATAGGCCTGGTTTGGCCTTGAGATATTGCGTCTAGGATTTCGAGTAAAAGAAGATAAGGCTATCATCACTTAGGTGCTCTTGATTAAGATTTTGAGAATTGGTAACATCACTGGACAGTACTAAGATCTCAATGATTGAAAAGAAGATGATCTGGGTAAGTATTGTTGTTGGAAAATTCGGTTCAAGAAGACTTTGTTCAGCAATTCTTTTGTTGGAAAATGATGTTTCCTATGAAACATCACTCCTAGTATGGTAAGTTACCTTAGTAGAGGATATCAATGTTTAGACACAGCTATTTAAACCTTGTACTGCAATGTACAGACCCTAGAAATTCTGACAAAAACACTGTTTCTGGCAAAGGATGCTCATGTTTAGATACCAGTACAGAGCTTGGGATAGCACCACGTAGTGTCTTCACTTTGACTTGTAGTTGCACTGCTGTAGTTGGAACATGCCCATCGCTGGTTCCAGACATTTATGTATCTATAAAAGTTCTCATTTCTCTCATATGTGACAACTGTGCGTTCTGCTTGCTGCTTAAAACTCCTTGTAATTCCCATGGGGTCCCAAGCTCAGATTATGGACGAAAGGACATATTAAGAAAAAGGCAGTCTGTAGCTTCAATGTG
This sequence comes from Erythroxylum incrassatum, assembly GCA_026546855.1. Lineage (NCBI taxonomy): Eukaryota > Viridiplantae > Streptophyta > Magnoliopsida > Malpighiales > Erythroxylaceae > Erythroxylum > Erythroxylum incrassatum. The sequence goes on from JANVCL010000006.1 coordinate 33,967,641, forward strand.
ATTGTGCAGATTGAAAATGAGACCAATATTCCCTCACCAGTTGTCCAAACAGTGAACCTTCTGTCCTTATCAATTTGGTTGGCTCATCGTACTCCACTACAAGTCCTGAAGTTCAACAGAGACCAAGTGATACATCGAGAACATTTTACCCTTTAATGTATATGCATTTTGTTCGAATGTTTCATTCCCAATTTCCAGATGAACAAAGAAAGAAATGCCATTTAAATATAGCTACATATTTTCTTGTTCTATCAAGACGTTTTTGAAATTCCCTGAAAAAATTAACCAAATCATATGCTGAGATGTGCATTAGTCAGACGAGTTGAGGAATGGGAAGAATGTGACTTACCATCTCTCATAGCAAGAACCTTAGTGCAGTCCATAACTGTTGGGATCCTGTGAGCCACCGTGATCACTGTGCAATCTGCAAATTCATTTCTGATAGTTTTCTGCAAAATTAAATCTGTTGCATTGTCTATAGATGCAGTTGCCTCATCAAGCACCAAAATCCGACTTTTCCGCAGAAGTGCACGTCCCAAGCAAAATAGTTGCCTCTGCCCCATGCTCCAGTTCGATCCATCTTCCATGAATACATGGAAAGTACTTTGATTATACTGATACAGAAAGTAAACTAGTCT
>JANVCL010000006.1:33968378-33981094 GCA_026546855.1 Erythroxylum incrassatum
CACTGAAGTTTCAGAATCAGCTCATTTGCAGTTATTGTCGTCCATCATACCCAGGTAATTATTAATTGTCATCTCCAATGTTTGTTTTATCATTCTCATATTAATATGCAATTATTTTTTTGGACAGCCATGAAGGTGAAAGAATAACTCTAGTCCATCATTTCAGTCATGCTTTCAGATGTTTCTCTGCCATACTTACACAGAAAGAAGCATCTCTATTATCTGGTAATCATTCTTCATTTATTTCGTATCCAATCACATGTATCTTGATCACATTTTTAGCATGTTCTCAGCTACTTTTAGTTTTACATGGAAATTTCGGTTAAAGAAGACTTTGTTCAAGAATTCTTTTGTTGGAAAATGATGTTTCCTATGAAACATCACCCATATTATGGTAAATTACCTTAGTAGAGGATATCATTGTTTAGATACAGCTATTTAAACCTTATACTGCAACGTACTTACCCTAGAAATTCTGACAAAAACTCTGTTTCTGGCAAAGGGTGCTCATGTTTAGATACCAGTACAGAGCTTGGGATAGCACCATGTAGTGTCTTCACTTTGACTTGTAGTTGCACTGCTGTAGTTGGAACATGCCCATTGCTGGCTCCAGACATTTATGTATCTCATTTCTCTCATATGTGACAACTATGCGTTCTGCTTCTTGTTTAAAACTCCTTGTAATTCCCATGGGTCCCAAGCTTGGATTATGGACAAAAGGACATATTGACTAAGAAAAAGGCAATCTGTAGCTTCAATGTGATTGTGCAGATTGAAAATGAGACCAAAGAAACAAATGCCATTTAAATCTAACTACATATTTTTCTTGTTCTATCAAGATGTTTTTGAAACTCCCATAAAAAGTTAACCAAATCATATGCTGAAATGTGCATTAGTCAGACGAGTTAAGGAATGAGAAGAATGTGACTTACCATCTCTTATAGCAAGAACCTTCATGCAGTCCATAACCATTGGGATCCTGTGAGCCACCGTGATCACTGTGCAATCTGCAAATTCAGTTTTGATAGTTTTCTGCAAAATTAAATCTGTTGCATTGTCTATAGATGCAGTTGCCTCTTCAAGCACCAATATCTAACTTTTCCACAGAAGTGCACATCCCAAGCAAAATAGTTGCCTCTGCCCCATGCTCCAGTTCGATCCATCTTCCATGACTACATAGAAAATACTTTGATTATATTGATACAGAAAGTAAACTAACCTCACCTGAAGAGCTCAAGTTCTAAAAACTTACCCAAGGAGTCTAGACCTTTCTCTTTCTCTTGGACAGTCTCATGAAGTTGGCACTTCCTGAGGGCCTATATCATTTACAAGCAAAACTCTCTGTTGAAAAGCATTGACAGAACTTAACTCTTGTTTTTTTTTTATAATTTGAAATGAGATTGGAGACTAACCTCCCATATCTCCTCATCAGTATGTTGAGATAAAGGATCCAAGTTATATCTCACAGTTCCCTTGAAAAGTGTAGGGTCTTGAGGTATGATCCCAAGTCGTGACCTCAGATCATGTAGCCCAATTTCTGAGATGTCAATGTCATCCACAACAATCTTCCCTGCTGCTGGCTCCACCAGACGAAACAGAGCACCAATAAAAGTAGTCTTTCCACTGCCAGTTCGGCCCACAATACCAACCTTGTCTCCCCCTTCAATTGTGCAAGTAACTCCTCTTAGTACTAGTGGTGTGTCAGGCCTATATTTGACCTGTTTAAAGCACGTCTTTCAGTTGACAAATATTTCTAAATTGTGAGCTAACGTGTCAATCAGGAAGTCATACCAACCTGCAAGTCACAGATGTCCACTTTACCTACTGCCGGCCAACTGGGAGGTGGATGATTACCTTCGATGACTTCGGGGGCTTCACTTGGTATATGCATGTATTGATTGAGCCTTTCAACAGAAACAATGTAATTTTCTAAGCTACACTGGTTTTGAATAGCCAAAACCAGGGACACGTTCATTGATAAGCCATAGGATAGTGCCATTCCAATAAAACCTGTAGTGATTGCAAGTTATTATATTACGAGATGTTTATATCAATTCATTTGTTAAAGCATTTCAGGACTGAAATGAAGATTTTTAAGACTGTACCATACTTACCAGGGCTGAAGGTTCCATGAGGAAGTAACGCCATGCACAATGCTGCAGATGCTAGAACAGCAGCACTGATCAATTCTAGCCGTTGAACCAACCACTCCCTAGCTGCAAAGTTGTGGAAGGAAGGACTAGCATTAGTGTCAATGAGTTCAAGACACTTTCTGAAAAAGCGCTCTTCCTCCTCAAAAGCTCTAATTGTCATGGAACCAGCAACAGATTCAGCTAAATGACTTGCCACCAAAGACTTGGTTGTGCCATTGATCCGCATCAACTCTTTTGCAGAGGCATAGTAATACCTCTATAGGTACGGAAAACCAAACTCTCAAGTTTTCAGTCTAAGATAAATTTGAATGCTCACAACAATTAAAGATATCTTAATGAGTACCTGCAAATGAATTGCCAGATAGACCATAAATATGGAAACAAACAGAACTTGCCAGGCAACAACAGTCAGAACTCCAAGATTAACGTAAGTATTTAGAGTTGCCCCCGCGGTATAGATCATTGACATTGGAACATCAAGATCAACAATACTCAGATCAGACGAGACCTATAGCGGTGCAAGAAACACAGCATTGGTAGATATTAGTTGTACATCACCACTTTAAAAGATCAACATTTTCTGGGATGAAATTTACCCTACTAAGTATTCTTCCAAGAGGAGTGGAGTCGTAGAAAGTCATGGGAGCACGAAAAAGAGAATGAAGTAGCTCAGAGAACATTGACTGTGCTGCTTGAAGCCCCAAAATGACTGCAAAGACAGATCTAAAGACTAAAACCATTGTTGAGGCGAATCCTATCATCAAGTATACCAGAATCAACCTCAATTTACTAACATGTTGGTTATCAACATTAATTGCCATCCAGGAGTTTTGCGATATTTGACCAAGAACGAAAGTTAAGTGAGCAAGTACACCCAAGGAGAAGTACAAGTAGCCTTTGCTCTGACTGAGATACTGAATGTAGGTCTTAAATCCTGTATCCCCTACTTCTCTCTCTTCCTTCTTGATTAATTGATCACCTTTGGATCCTTCAGGTTGCTCCTCCAGAAAGCTCTTCTTAATCTCCCCAGTACATGACCTCCCCGGTGGAGCAGCAACATCAGTTTGCTTGTCAGAACCTGCTGTTTCTTTATGTGCATTGACAAGTTCTTGAAACTCCTGACTTGAAGCTAGTAGCTCATGATAAGGAGCTTGCCTTAGTATTTCTCCATCTGACATCAACTGTTAACAAAATCAACTTGTATATTAAGGATAATACTTAATCAGTAAAAAAGTCATTGACCATCAATTACAAATAAGTAGCTAAATTGAGTTAAATGTTACGACTGGACTAACCAAAACAGAATCAAAAGCTGGAAGGAAATCAACTTGATGTGTCACGAGCAAGACTGCTTTCCTGGAGAGTGCTCCTATGACATATTCCTGCCAAAATTTTATTCACCATGTAATGAGCTCAGAAAGTAATTAAATTTCTGAGCTCTACAGATAAAAAGTGCTTTTAGGAATGTGTGATTACATTAAATAAGGTGGTAGCTGTTTCTGCATCAACAGCACTAAATGGATCATCCAACAGATATATATCAGCATCCTGATACAGAGCACGAGCAAGTTGAACTCTCTGCTTTTGACCTCCACTTAGATTGATTCCTCGTTCACCTATTTCAGTCATATCTCTATGAGGAAGAAGTTCAAGGTCCTTCACCAGTGAGCATCTCTGAAGTGTATCTTGATATCGTTGCTTATCCATTGGTGCACCGAATAGTATATTGTCCTGTATTGTTCCGTTCTGAATCCAAGCTGTTTGAGAAACATAAGCTATCTTTCCACTGACCTGAACCTGTATGTCCAGACAATCAAAAGACAAGGATAATTTGTCAGTAATAAACAATTATCCGATCCTGCAAATTCAGAACTTCCATACATTCTTTCCCATACTTGTGTGAAGTGATTGTTGAGAAAAATTTTGATGTGCTTAAAATGGGGTGGAAGAGAATATGTCTATGAACTTACAGTTCCCTGTGTATTTGGAACTTCTCCAAGAATTGCTGCTAAAAGTGTTGATTTTCCTGTGCCAACTTCTCCACATACAGCCAACTTTTGACCACATCTGTTCTCCAAATTCACATTCCTGAGTGTGGGGTTTGCTGACTTCTCATCCCATGAAAAGTTAGCTGACTTAATAAGAATTGCAGGACTGATGCTTCCCTGATTCTGCTTTTGTCTGATACTAGAGCTCTGCAATTCAGGCGCCTCAAGAAATTTCGCAATACGAGTAAAGGCTACTTTTGCTTGAATCACTGCTTCAATAACATTAGGCATAAGTCTAATTGGATCTTGTACAATGCGCAGAGTAGCCACAAAAGTGAATACATTATTCGCTCTTAGAGGAACTTTGAGGAAGTAACAAGCTGCAAAAGTTGCAGCAGAGACATAAAATGGAGAAGACCAGAAGAGAAAGTTATTGCAGGCTTTACGTGATTGAACTGCAGATAACCATTTGTACTCCATCTTCCTTAACTTTTCTATAACATTCCTGAAATGGGTTTCCCAAGCATACAGTTTCAACACCTTCATATTAACTAAGGCCTCAGTGCTAGCCTTCAATCTCTCATCCTGTCCTGCCATTAGTCCAGTCTGAGATTTATGCTGTGAATTCGCAAGTGGTATGTTCAGGAACACAGTGATCAATATAACAGCTAAAGCTGCCAAAGTTGCTAGCCTCACTGCATGGAAAAGAATGAACAAAGACAGGCATAACTGGAGGCACGTGGTCCATGTCTGATGAATCCAGTAGGGAAATTCTCCAATTCTGTAGGCATCTACAGTGATGTGGTTCATTATTTGACCACTTGAGTACATCGACCTACCTGCATTAGACAATCTCAGTTGCTTCTTATATATTGTGGCTGAGAGGGTAGACCTCACTTTCAAACCAATAAGCCTGGACCTGAAGTACCATTGTCTCTGTGCAATGGACTCCAAACCCTTTGAAAAGAAAAGTGATATTGCCAATATATAGCCTTCATCCTTGAAACCTGACTTTCCTTCTGCAGCCAAAACGAAGGCATTTAGAATCAAAGGACCAGCTGATAGAGTGGTAATCTTGAGAAAAGCAAATAACCCTGAAATGAGGATCTCCTTCCAATGACATAATATGATTGCCCATAAAATCGACGGTCGAGCTGATGACTCGGTTTGTTTTTGTTTATTCATTTGCTCCAGGAACTGCAAATAACAGCTCTCTGCTCGTTCTGCAGGACTCAAACTTGGTATATCCTGATCCTGAAGAGTTTTCCACCTGCCTTTTCTCATCAAAGGATTCAACCACCAGAATGACATTTTGTGAATCAATCCTGCTTTAGCAAAAGGAGTAACTTCAGCAGGTTCAGGTTTGTCAGGAACTTCATCAGAATCAGCAGCTACAGAAGCATTACTGCAATTTTTTATTTCTTCACGTTGGTATGCCTCGTATGTACACAACAACAACAATATTGCTCCTGGAAATGTTAAAGCATCTAAAACTATCTTAGGTGACACTCCCTGAAGTATAACAGCAGCAGATATGGTAAATGCACTCATAATTCCTGCTAGAAAGAACGCAAGAATGGATAAAAGGCGCAACGGCATTCTTGCGAGACGATTTCCTTGGATGCTTACTATCCAAGAAACCAACAACCATGTACATCCCTGAAACGTCAATGGGAGCCACTTTCTCAGAGGAAGTGCCGTGTGGGTTTTCCGCAAATTCTCTTCCAAATTCCATATGCCCCAACCAAAATAAACCATTCCAAGACAGCCATTGAAGATAGCAGAAAGAATTGGTAACTTCGAAAAAACTTGACTTCTAGATAGATTTGTAACCGTTCTTGATGATGGTTTCTGTGTCACACAGAACAGGAGCAAGACCAGAAGCAAAATGTCAATGCCAATGATAGAGGCCTGATTGGTACAAGAATTTGGTTGACGAAATGACATAAAACTAAATCCTGAGGCCTTTTTCCCAGTGTTTGAACTGATAAATTCCCCACAAAACAAGTTCCATAAACCCCCCATTCTTCTTTTTCTATATTTTCTCTTCAGCTCCTGCAGAAAGGAAAGTCTTGGTCAGAATGTTAAAATTCATGCACAAATCTCTTAGGCATTGAACACACTGTTACTTCTGATCAATGATTCATGAGTTCAGTTGTCATCTCAGAGAAAAGGAAAGACGAGCAAGGAGTCAGAAACACGACCTTCAGAATCTTAAATGTGATTATTCAGAAGACAAGAAAGACCAAGCTCTCGATCTCACAATTGCAGTACATCAAATCATTTGTAAAACAAACAACCTGAAGAATATATGAGAAACATGAGACAAAAATGAGAATTTCCTGACCTTGAACATGGAAGAAAAAAAAGGCAGGTTCTTTTCTTCTTATGAACACACAGGAAGCACATGATTGAAAGATACTAGTATTCCAAAGAGTGAGTGAAGTTGAGAATAATTTAAAGTCAGTCAACGTATACCGAGAAACATTATCACTTACACGCTATTCAGGAGGATACAGGAATAGAATATTAACTACACGTGACTATACGAGAATCCTGTTAGAATCCTGAGGTCAAGGAAGACAAGAACAGTTGTTAATATTTAAAAAAAAAACCAAAAATAAAAATCAACGAAGTGAAGGAATGAGTATAAACAACTCAGTAATCTGTTTTTTTACACTTCTATAGCTTCCAAAAACATGCAAATGAATCAGAAACAAAAAGTTGGTATTCATAACCTGATCTTGGATAATAACAAAAACAGTGTGTTTTCTTGTACTCATCAGAAATCAGTATTGCAAGTGAAGATATAAATATCTAAAAGACTTTGATAAATAGACAACCTGAAATGGATTATGGAGACGGCGAACACGTTAATTGATCAAATCCTTATCTGTCATATATTCTGTACGGGCCATTATGTTTGACAAATTTAATACAGAGGAAGACACTTAGATTCTCAGGCTTATTCTGTCACGTCTAAACTGATAAGAATTTATGAAAAACAAAAGTAATTCTCGAAATCTCGACCTCAATCAACGGGACAACTAAAAAATGTAAGAATCAAGAACCTGATACGTCAACAGAAAGACAGAAAGACTCAAGTAAATTAATTAAAAAAATTGATATGCTTTCCATTTGGTTTTAGCTCACTATGTAGGTGCTCTGTACCTCCTGGAATTTTAAGATTGCAGTTCATGATAGAGCACTCCTCAGAAGTCAAATTTAAACATATTAATGTTGTTACTCATGATTCACTTGTCATTACAGTTCGTAGTCGTTATCATTCGGATACGTATTATTATATAAATCGACCGACAATACTGTTGTCACTGGACTTCTTGCAAAGTGTAGATAATGTCATGCCTGAAATGTTGCCCTTTCTGCAACTTGTTGGTTTGAGTGCATGTATCCATTGTCTTTACTGATTCAGAAACAGTAATGCGTTTCTTGTCAGATCGCCACTTTAAGAATCATTTTCTTGAAAAATATCACTCTTTCGTTAAAAATTGCACAGAAAACGACTGTTCCCATAAAATAATCTCGACTTTCCCACACTAATATCTTGGGATTGAGTGAAGTGACAAGATTACTACAGAGATAGAGCCAGATGTGTCAGAACCTAGTGAGACTCATTGGGTTGATAAAGTAGGGGAATTTAAGAAGACTCTTCAATAAATATCAGTAATTTTCAGTCAGTAACAGATCAGAAGCTAAACAAAGCAACGTAATCCATTGAAAAGCTCAGCGAAAATATTAAAAGTTTTCAGTTTTTTTTTTCATAATCAAGCAATTAAATGACAGTTCATTTGCAAACCTTGTTCTTGTCGAGATAGTCAGTCAGCTTCTGAATCTGCAAAAACCTTCCATGGATGAACTTGAAATTTTCTTTCCTGAAATCACATTTACCAAAATGGATTCTTTCTTAAACCTCCATGGAAGCTGCATCATTTTCTGATGTGCCCCTGCGTGCGGATTTGGTAATCCGTTGGCACAAAACTTGTGACTAATTCCGTCCGAGCCCCAGAATTCAATATTTAAGGGGCATATCTCCTAATGGCGCCAGCCGTTTCGTGTTTCTCTCCAAGCTTGTTAGCTTTGGAGTTGTGGCTGGTTTAACCACGATTAGGTTACTTTTTCAGTCTTGCTTGCCCTCTTAAAGATCTTTGTTTGGTATCGTATCTGATAGGGGTTCTGATTTTCCAAATAGAGATAACGTGTCAGTTAAAATCATAATCCCCTGAAAAACACTGATCTCTTTTTTCCTTCTTTTGAAAGGTCACTGATGAAGATAATCAGTAATTAATATTCTGTAGAGTAACATCAACCAACCGTACTGGGACCTTATTAATTGGAAAATGACTTCATCTCGCTGAATTCCAGTGAAAAAAGGATCCTAGTATTGTTGTTTATGAGGACCTTTTTGAATTACCGGTCAAAAATGATCGCTAATGAACAAAATTGACGTCTTGTGGTCATACTTTGAGTACCAGTTTCAAGTGGACGACTCGTTGCCAAGGGCTTAGGTTCATCGTCAGTGTGAATGCGTTTTCATGGTGCAGAAAGTTTAGCTTGGAACAAGACCCTGGAAATTTTTGGACAAAAAGTCACCGTCATAAGTTTATGACTACTGTGTTTTATGACTTTAGCTCCTCTGAAGCAGTTTTGGTTTGGAAGTTCATGTCTTTCTTTTGGATGGTATCATTGTTCTTCACTTCTTCTGGTGGTTCAATATGGCGATTATTCCTTTACCAGTTGCCTGAATAGTGAAGCTTCTCTCTTCATCAACTTTATTGAAGAAGATGACTACATATCCTAAGCAGAACTTGTTAATGATTCTCTAGAATTCTTATATATGCTTAATGCTTGAGTTAGCGGAACAGAATCAATGTGATTCTGCAGAATGAAAATGGGACCAGAAATGAAACAGATGATGGGTAGGTTGACAATGATCATATAAGAATGTATTATTTAGACAAGTTGAAGAGTGGAGAGTAGGAGTCCAACCATCTCGGCAAGAACGATGATTAACTGTATGGAAACAGAAAGTAGTCGGGTGTTACAGAACTTGCCTCAGGAATCTAGGCTTTCCTCTTTGTCCTGTACTGCATCTGGAAGCTGACAGTTTCCAAGGACCTGCACAATGTACAAGCAAAGCATTCTTTCAAAATCATTGTGGCAGAGAAGATGATCTGTATGTCTAACAATGATTAGAGACTACTTCCAATATCTTCTCATTTGTATGTTGAGATAAAGGGTCCAAATTGTTTTCACACAGTCCCAATGAAAAGTGCAGGTATTCCGGGAGTGGAGACATGTTGACCTGCAAATGTTGGTCAGATCGAGCCTGTCATCTGAAATTTTTTGGCTGTGGGTTCTACCATTATTACCATTATGAAACCATTCTTTTCGACCTCCTTCGATTATTCAACAATACCATTCCCACAAATCACTTGTGTTAGGCCTATATCTTATCTTTTTAAAACCAAACTTCATCAGCAAATCACGCAGGTCATATGTCCACTTTACCCTCTACTGGCCAATTGATCTGTGGATGGGTATCTTGAATATTATGTTGGCAAGTTGATGTTTCAGATGCTAGTGGAACGCTCTCAACGATGTGTTTTGTGTTAGAAATACACGTTAGTGGACTAATATAATCACAACTTAATTCCATATGCCTAACCACAAATTGAATTGTCTAGTGTATATTTAATAATCATAATGAGATGGTTAATTTGTTAATTGCATTTGAGGCACATGGTAATACCCTAATTATTATATGTTGGCCTATTAAACTATAGTCTAAATCATCTAATCAAGAATGAGACAATTAGCCCATTCTACCTCTTAGGATAGAATATGTCATATATATGACATAAGTTGTAGTTATTTCAAGTGATATACATTGTGTGTGTATTGGGTGAGAAATAGGAAGGGGCTTCTACCATCACGCTTTCTTGCACAAGTTTTGTATTTTCTCTCTTTGATAGGTTTTGTTGGCATGGAAATGGTGCAAACCTAAATGCCAAGTGGTGGAGGTATGTTTCTTTAATATTGTTATGCTTTAAATAGAATAGATCTTGGTTGTTGAATGTATTTAATGCTGCATTTATTGTTAGCAATTGGTATCAGAGCACCAAGTCATTTGATTTTAGGGCTCCATTTTCGATTGTTTAAAAAATTTTCGGTTGTGTGAAAAATTGCCGATTGAAATCGTTTTTCGTTTAAACAACTTCGAAATGATGTATTAGTGGTTCAGAAGAGTTGGCTGTTGTTGTTGTGTTTTACCTCTGTTTTGGATAAAGAATCACAGTTTTTGGGTGTGTTTTTCATGTTTTATCCATAGTCAAAATGGGTTTGTTACTTTCATTTCTTTAGAGCACATTTGGCTGAAACAGATATGGTAAACTCATAGATCGTGAAAAATGAAAGAAAACGCCTAAAAAATCGTTGCAAAAGGAGGTCGGAGGAGGGAGAAACAGTTGGGTCGGACCGCAGGTCCGCGGGTCGACCTGCAGACCCAGCTGAAGGTTAGGGACGACGCAGGGGTGGGTGGGTCCCGCAGGTCGCCCGCCCGCCCGACCGACCCGCGTGCGACCCGACCAGGAAGGGCGCGAGTGCCACCCACGCACTCGACCCGGGTTGGCCGAATCGGACCCAACCTGACCCGAACCTGTTTTTAATTTTATTTTATTTTTAATTTTTTCAAAAAATTAAAAAAAAATTGGATTCTTTTTTGGACCAATTTTCTTGTGTTTTGCTTTAAATTTTATTTCTAATTTTTTAATATGTTTATGCATAAGATTAATTAGTAATTTTATCTGATAAGTCTAATTATTTTAATCTTGTTATGGCATAAACATGTTTTTTATTAACAATAGTTAATGCTTATTTTACCTATTGTAGAATTGAGCATGTAAAACTATCTATGATGAGGAAAATTTTTAAATATTAACGTATATTTAAAATTTGTGTTTTTCCTCTAAAATGACGTTAAGATCCATACGGATAATTAATTGTCCTGTCAATAATTACTACTTTGTAGGATGCTTAATATGGTGAAGAAATTTTATTAAGATATTATGAATCGCACAATTTTTCTATCATTTCGATAGTATATTGATGATTTTGTTGTGATATTTTAATAAATTATTCTTACCTATGAATGAGTTCTATATTTATTTAAGGAACTCTAGCATAAATGTTATAGTTGATTTTGAGAATAAGAGTATGAATTGCATAATTATGTTTTAAAATGCATATCATAGTTATTGCTCTTGGTTCTCATTCAGCTTTGAGCAATTCGAGAGTCTCTGCTATCCTGACGTTGAATGGAACGAACCACAAGCAGTGGGTTGAATCTCTCTTGATGAATTTGACCATCATGCGAATGGACTTGGTCTTGAGAATTGATCCACCACGGAAACCTGCTGATGATGCTTCTGAGAAGGAAAGGAAATCTTATGAAGAGTGGGATTACTCTAATAGATGTTGTTTGATGATTATGAGATATCACATGCATGAATCCATTCGTGATAGTATTTTCGAGGCCAACAATGCAAAGGATTTTCTTGATGCTATTAAGAAGAAGTACATGAAGTTCTCAAAGAATGAGAAGAATGAGTACTTGAACATGCTTCATCACACCGTTTATGACGGTGCAAGTGATATTAGGGCCCACATCGACAAGCTCATGGGTTGCTATCATAAGCTTAAGGTTATGGGTATGGACCTTGGTGAGGACTACATGGTATGGTTTGTGATGGGGACTCCTCCCTCTCAATTTGACTCAATTAGATCGAGTTACAATGCTCAGAAAGAGCAATGGACTGTTGAGGAGATGAATGCTATTCTTGCTAAGGAAGAGGATGATATGAAAAAAGGAAAGGCAAGAAGCATCTCTATGATAACGGACCATGGCAATCATCAAAAGAGAAAATTCACTTCTAATAGCTCAGGTGATCAGAAGGTTGCCAAGAAGAAATCTGTAGGTACTAAAGGAAGTGGACGGGCAGGCACATCTTCTATTAGTCAGAAGAACAAGCTCTTTAAAGGGAAGTGCAACTTTTGCAAGGTTTTTGAGCACAAGAAAGCTGATTGTCGAAAACTCAAAGCTCATTTAGAAAAGAAAGGTAACTGCCTAGTGATGGTTTGTTTAGAGTCAAATGTTATTGATGTTCCCTTAAATACTTGGTGGTTAGATACTGGAGCAATAATTCATGTTACAAATTTCTTACAGAAACTGACAAATCGAAGAAGGGCAACTAGATCTGAGCAACATGTATACATGGGAGACGATACCAAAGTCAAAGTTGAATTTTTTGGGACAGTTGAGCTACATTTAAATACAGGGCATCTTTTGGTGTTACATGATGTCGCTTATTTACCCTCTATTAGGAGGAATTTGATTTTTGTTCTATTTTGGATAAACTAGGTTATAGTCTTCTTTTTAGAACTATAAATTTGACTTTGTATCGTGACTCTCTTTTGGTGGACAATGGAATTTTATGTGAAAGTTTATACAAACTTGAGTTGAATGATTGTGTTACTGTTGCTTCTTCCTCTTCTCTTA
>JANVCL010000006.1:33987869-34006690 GCA_026546855.1 Erythroxylum incrassatum
GTGAACTGAAATCTGTGTGAGGATGAATTTCCAAAAGGGAAATTAGAATGGTTTTAAGATGAATCAGATGAGAAAAAAAAGAGAAGAAAAATTCAGACCGGTTTTCTGATAGTTTGAGTTTAAGGATCCCAACGCAACGCCTTGTTTTCTAAGATTGGCACTCTTGGATGTTGGTTTTTGTTTCATTGTTTCGAAACGTTAGTTTCGTGTTGCTTCCGCTTCTGTTTCGGTCCTCTGAGAATTCTGCAAGTGGTTTGCTCCCGCTTTCGTTTTCGTTTCCGTTTGTTAACGAGGTTCGGAATCTGTATAAGTAGTTGGATTTCGGAAACGGGATCCAACATAGATGGTATCAGAGCAAGAGTGGAAATGCTCTGGTTTAGTTCGGTTTTTCGTAAGAGGTTGGATATCCGGTAATGGGTTCCAACACCTTTAGTTAAAGGATCCGCAATCATCAATTCAGTGCTAATGTGCTCTATGACAACTTTTCTTTCCTTAACACGTTCTCTTATAGTTAAATACTTAATGTCAATATGCTTACTTCGACTTCCACTATTGTCATTTTTAACCATAAAAACCGCAGTGTAGTTGTCGCAATATAACCTTAATGATTTAGAAATTGAATCAACAAAGCTAAGCCCAGATATGACACTCTTCAACCATACACCATACGAGGTGGCCTCAAAATATGATACAAGCTCAACCTCCATAATGGAAGTAGCAATCAGGGTCTGCTTGGCACTTCTCCAAGATACAGCTCCACCAGCTAGCATGAATATATAACCAGATATTGATTTCCTTGAATCAATGCAGCCAGCAAAGTCTGAATCAGAGTATCCAATTACTTTCAAGTTCTCAGTTGATCTGTATAAAAGCATGTAGTCCTTTGCTCCTTGAAGATATTTCATAACCTTCTTTGCAGCTTTCCAATGGTCAATACCTGGATTACTCTGATACCTTCATAACATTCCAACAATATATGCAATATCAGGTCGGGTGCAGACCTGAACATACATAAGGCTTCCAACAGCTGAAGCATATGGAATGTTCTTCATGTGTTCCCACTCAAAGTCATTATTCGGGCATTGATTCAAACTGAATCTATCACCCTTGGCTATGGGTGCTACACTTGGTACACAATCTTTCATCTGAAATCTCTCTAAGACTTTGTTGATATAGGTCTCTTGAGATAAACCTAAAATGCCTCGAAATCTTTCTCTATGGATCTTGATGTCAATGACATAAGATGCCTCGCCCATAACTTTCATATCAAAATTCTTTGAGAGAAATTTTTCACCTCATATAGCAAATCCTTATCATTAGTCGCAAGCAAAATGTCATACACCTACAGCATAAGAAAACAAGTCTTACGACCACGGACCTTCTGGTATAAACTGTTGGCATTTAACAACATTTAAATTTGTTTCTATTGTTATTTAATTTATGTTTTAATTTTGTTGGGAAGCTGAAAGTGTGAAGCGTTAGGAATATGGAGAGTTTAGAACTAGAATGTTCTATAATGAGTATAAATTGTATTATTGTTTTTGTTTAATGTTAAGAAATTGAAAAGAGAAGAAAATTGGTAGAAAAAAACTTTGCTTCTTTGTTGTCCTATTTCTAAATAATACAATCCTTCAAAATTGGTATCAGAGCTTTAATAACAATGGCTTCGACAAATCCCATTCAATCACAAGTGCCCACCTTGACGAAAGAAAACTACAGGTTGTGGAGTATCCAAATGGAGGCTTTGTTGGGTGCTCTTGATGTGTGGGACCTTGTGGAGAATGGCTATGGATAATCAAGCTCTGGAAAGGAGGACGAGGAGAAGATTAAAGTAATGAAGAAAAAAAAAAGAAGAAAGCATTATTCATAATTTATCAAGGGAAGAAAGCATTATTCATAATTTATCAAGGAGTTGATGCAGCAACGTTCGAGTTGATTGCAACAGCCAAAACCTCAAAAGATGCTTGGGAGATACTGAAGAAACCATATGCAGGAATCGACAAAGTGAAGAAGATTCGCTTTTAATCATTGCGAGCTCGGTTCGAATCATTACAACAAGAAAACTCAGAGAAGGTTGCTGATTATTTTTCTCGAGTAATCGCCATTGTGCATCAGATGAGGAGTAATGGTGAATAACTTAAGGATGTTCGAGTTGTAGAGAAAATCTTGCGATCTCTGGACTCGAAGTTCGTTTTCATAGTTATGGCGATTGAAGAAACGAAGGATTTGGAGACCATATCCATAGAGGAGTTACTAGGATCATTACAAGCATATGAACGAAGAATACAAAACAAAAGTGGAGAAAAGAATTTGGAGTAAGTTTTGCAAGCAAAGTTGTCATTAAAAAAGGATGACTTATCTAGAGGAGGTTATCAATGAGGAAGAGGAAGAGCCCGAGGTCGTGGTAGAGGACGAGCTTCAAGTTCTAGCGAGCAAACCAACAATCACAATGATACTGATCAGAAAGGTAACAGTCGTGGAAGGGGCGGTGGCCGGAGTCACAGTCGTGGACATGGACGAGGTAGAAACAACAGATCTGATGTCTAGTGCTATGTTTGTAAAAAGTTGGGACACTACTCTTATGATTGTTGGTACAACACAGACAATGCCAACAATACAAGTGAGAAAGCGAACCTTGTCAACAAAGAAGAAATTGACGATGGACTAGTACTGCTTATGTCGTGCAATGAATCAGAACCAATCGAATATGTTACCTGGTTTCTCGACACTGGAGCATCAAATCATATGTGTGGAAGAAAGGAGTTTTTTGCTCGGCTAGATGAAAGACAACTTGGCAACATTACTTTCGGGGATCTCTCAAAGAGGCTGATTGAAGGAAAAGGTGATGTTATTTTTGAACTCTAAAATGGAAGACAACTTTTTATTTCTGATGTTTATTATGTTCCTGAGATTAAGAGTAATTTGTTGAGTGTTGGACAATTGTTGGAAAAGGGTTATGACATAAAAATGAATGATTTAGCTTTTAGTGTTCGAGATAAAAATAACAGATTGATTACTCTTGTGAAGATGACTAAGAACAGGATGCTTCTGCTAAAACTAACACTTGGTGAATCGAACTGCTTGAAGGCAGCAACGTTGAACAACTCTATTCTTTGCATCTTTGCTATGGGCATCTAAATTTTGAGGCGTTGAAGCTACTTGAGAGGAAAAACATGGTGATGGGACTACCAAAGATTGAAGCCCCCCACAATCTATGTGAAGTGTGTATTATAGGCAAGCAGCAAAGAAAGCCTTTTCAGAAGTACAAGTCGAGAAGAGTAGCATCGCGTCTCGAGTTGGTGCATTAGGATGTTTGTGGACCCATTAAGCCTGCTTCTATCGATAGAAATCAATATCTTTTGACATTTACAGATGACTACAGTGGGAAAACATGGGTCTACATGTTGAAGGAGAAAAAAGAGGTGTTCTCAAAATTTAAGGAGTTCAAAAATATGGTTGAAAAATAAAGCGGATGTCAATTAAAATGTCTACGGACTGATCGCGGAGGAGAGTATACATCTTTGAAGTTTGAGCGTTTTTGCAAGGAGAATGGGATTATACACCAGCTCACCATGCCTCAAACACCACAGTAAAATGGTATCTCAGAGAAAAAAATAGAACCATTATCAATATGGTTCGATGTATGTTAAAAGAGAGGAATGTTCCAAAAGAGTTCTAGGGAGATGCTATGGCTTGTGTTGTACATTTGTTGAATAGGTTTCTAACAAAACGCATCGAAGATATTACACCGGAGGAAGCTTGGAGCTTTCGTAAGCCAAAAGTTGACCATCTAAAATTTTTTGGATGTGTTGTTTTTGCGAAAGTACAGGAAGAGAAGCGTACGAAGTTGGAGGATAAAAGTCAGAAGTGCATATTTTTGGGTTATGGCAAAAATTGCAATGGCTACAAACTGTATAATCCTATAACTTGAAAAATTATGATGTCTAGAGATGTGGAGTTTGATGAGCAGCAGTTATGGGATTGGAAGAGCAATAAGCAATCAAAACATATTGTTTTTTATGAAGAGCAGTGGCAGAAAGAATACACATCAGATCACATTTATGAAAATTTATCGCCTCATAGAGATGGAGTTCAGTTCCATGAAGAGTGTTCAAGCAGTTTGAACATTAGAAAGATAAGAAGAATTTCGGAGATTTATGAATCAAGCCAACCCGTTGAGTTTGATTATGAAGATGAGATGAATAACTTGTGTTTATTTGCAGGATTTGATCCATTAACATATGAAGAAGCTTCAAAAGAAAAGAAATGGAGGAAGGCAATGGATGAAGAGATCCACGCAATTCAAAAGAACAACACGTGGGAGTTGACCTCGCTTCCTAAAGGGCATCAAGCAATTGGTGTCAAGTGGGTGTTCAAGAAGAAAAGAAATGCAAAAGGAGAGGTGGAGAGATATAAAGCAAGGCTAGTTGTGAAGGGATACAAACAGAAATACGGTGTGGATTATGAAGAGGTATTCGCACCTGTAGCTCGACTTGAAACTGTAAGATTGTTAATTTCTCTTGTAGCTCAAAGTAAACGGGAGATGTACCAAATGGATGTGAAATTGGCGTTTTTGAATGAAAACCTTAAAGAAAAGGTTTACGTCGAACAACCACCTAGGTTTATAGTTGAAGGCCAAGAAGAAAAAGTTTTCAGGTTGAAGAAGGCTCTCTATGGGCTCAAGCAAGCACCAAGGGCTTGGAATTCTAGAATTGATGCATATTTTGTTCGAGAAGGAAACAACAACTCTATGATTCAAGAGTTTAAAAAATCCATAGAGAAGGAGTTCGAGATGACCGACTTGAGTTTGATGAGATACTTCTTGGGGATTGAAGTGCAGCAAGGTAAAAATGGAATTTTTATCTCGCAAGAATGATATGCTAAAGAGACTTTGAAGAAATTCTCAATGGAGGATTGCCAATCCGTGGATACACCAGTGGAGTGCAGTATCAAATTAACAAAGGAAAGAGAAGGAAAGTTGGTTAATCCAACTTATTTTAAAAGTCTTGTGGGATGTTTGAGGTAATTGACTTGCACTCGGCCTGATATACTGTTTGGTGTTGGTTTGGTAAGTAGGTAAATGGAGACTCCAAAGATTTCTCACTTGAAGAAGGCCAACACAATCCTGAGATATATCAAAAGTACAATTGGTCATGGGCTGCTATATACATCTGAAAAGGAGTTGCGACAAAGATATTTATGGACAACAAATCTGCAATTGCTTTGGCCAAAAATCCGGTTCATCATGAGCGTTCGAAGCATATTGATACTCGGTTTCATTTCATAAGGGAGAGTATCAAAGCAAAGGAAGTTGAGCTTATATATGTGAAGTCAAGTGATCAAGTTACGGGCATATTTACAAAAGCTGTCAAAGTTGAAGTTTTTCAGTATCTGCGGAAACAACTTGAAGTTACAATTGTTGGAGAAACAAGTTTGGTGGGGGGGAGGGAAATGTTGGCATTTAAATTTGTTTCTATTGATATTTAATTTATGCTTTAATTTGTTAGGAAGTTGAAAGTGTGAAGCATTAGGAATATGAAGAGTTTAGAACTAGAATGTTCTATGTGGAGTATAAATTGTATTCTTGTTTTTGTTTAATGTTAAGAAGTTGAAAAGCGAAGAAAATTGATAGAAAACAACTCTGCTTCTTCGTTGTCCTATTTCTAAATAATATAGTCCTTCATAAATACTGGTCCATTATATTCTCTTCAAAATCGAATGAAGTGATAAACTCATGGAATTTTAAATACCACTGCCGGGAGGCTTGTTTTAACCCATATATGGATTTATTAAGCTTGTAGATTAAATGCTCACCATCACTAGGGGAGAATCCTTCAGGTTATTTCATGTAAACCTCTTCCTCTAGTTCACCATTGAGAAACGTCGTTTTTACATCTATTTGATGTAATTCAAGATCAAAATGAGCTACTAATGCCAAGATTCTTTCCAACACTTTAATTCTGATTTTACACTCCAGGGACCCATAACTCGATCTTATAGTCGGGACCATAACATAATGACCGTGTCCTGTTTTTCATGAGAGCTTGGTATTCCTCTTGCTTGGCTACCTTCAACTCAGGTTTGGATAAGGCTTCTTCAACTGTTGTGGAAACCATAGTTTTGTTGATACTGTCACTGTTTTGGGTAAGGAAAGATTTTGGTTTAAAGATTCCATCCTTGGCACGAGTAACCATGGGATGAACAATGTTAGGAACATTTTCACCTCTCACTTGATTCAGCTCATTATGAAGGGGACTGGATTGTGGTTAAGGTGCTTTTGACATGACGATGCGTAGATGCTGATTTTGAGTCGAATGAGAAGTTGAAGGTAGTCCACTTGGTGAGGATACTGATTGTGAGATCCCACATCGGTTGGAGAGAAGAATGAAATACGTCTTATAAGTGTACATGTATCTCTTCCCCATATACGCATTTTTTCGAGTGCGGGAAGAACAAAACTGCGAGGGCCTTGGCCCAATGGACAACTCAAACCGGACAATATCTATAGACAGGTGGTCTGGACTGTTACGTTGATATTGGTCTCTGAAGATTGTGTTCACATTGAATGACAGGTTTAGTGAGTGGTATGGACAGAAACAAAGTAGTTAGGGACTCAGCTAATATATTGGACCTGGGAATATGAGAAAGGAACATGGTTCGAAAAGGAAAGATTTGTTCATTTAACGCAATATCTCAACAAATATAGATTCTTCTTAAGCTATGTAAACAATGATAACCTTTATGTTGAGGACTATATCCAATATAGACACAAAGGCTAGTATGGAAATTGAACTTGTGACGATTGTAAGGTTTCAAGTTTGGGTAGCAAGCACGGCCAAAAGTCTTACAAAAGTTATAGTCAGGTTTCATGTGTGTTAGTTTTTCGAATGGTGGCTTGTTGTCTAGAGTTGGTGTGGGAAGTCGGTTTATTAGATATGTAGCAGTGCACACAGCTTCACACCAGTAATCAAGTGGCATATCAGCTTGAGCAAGCAAGGTGAGTGTTGTTTCTATGATGTGCCTGTGTTTACGCTCAATTTTTCCATTTTGGTAGTAAGTATGAGGACAAGTAAGTCTGTGGTTGATGCCAACGGTTTTAAGGTAGGTGGTGAAGGGAATGAACTCACCTCTCATATCAGTTTGAATGGTTCGAATCACACACCCAGTTTGTTTTTCAACCAAAGTTTTGAAGGTTCTAAAGTGTCTAGAGCTTGAGATTTACGGGAAATGGAATAGATCCAAGTGAATTTGGTGAAATCATCTAAGAAGTTGACATAGTATCTAGCCTCACTGGTTCCAAGTATGGTTGCTGGTCCCCAAAGATCAACGTACACAATTTCAAGCGGCTGTGACGTTTTAAATTTAGAGGTTGGATAATGTAGTTCATGAAGTTTGCCATGTTGACATGCTTCACAGAAACTGACTTTGTAGTTATGTCCACTGATCTTTGGTGTAATTGAGTTAGAGCTTAGAATGATTCTCATAATGTTCTCATTTGGATGTCCTAGCTGTCTATGAATAATTTCTATATTGGTCACATGAGAGGGTTGTTTTGACGAACTTGACTTTTCATTTAAATCATTTGACTGCCATATAGACTGGGTTTTTGAGCAACAACTATCAGTATTTTGTTAGACAACTTCAGAGGATTGAGCACGACATTGAGCATTTACATGTTGCAATGCAACTTCTTGGAAAGCAACTAGAGTGATTTTGTCACGAGACCTGGTTCTGAGTTGGCATTATTGGTTACTGTGAACTTCAATCCTATAGAGACCATGATCAGCTACTCCTCTGAGTAGGTCCTTTCCCCTCTCGTCCTTTATCAGGCAAAATTTTCCATGAAATATCACAGAGCAGTCGGAATCATTAATCAGTTTGGACACATTTAGCAAATTTTTGGTAATTCCAGGAACCACAAGTACATTATTGAGAGGAATTGAGTTCAGGACAACTTTACCAAAGTGTGTTATCTGTAGAGTTTGTCCATTTCCAACTGTGATTTTTTCTAGTCCACAATAATCTGAATTAACACTTAGGTTGTTCAGGTCATTTATGATGTGGCTGGTTGTTCCACTGTCTATGTACCAGTTACTGTCGCTTGAGTAATCGGATTGAGAATAGCTAGGAGCAATGTTTTGGTGACTTGAGTTTGCTGCAAAAACTTAAGAGTATTTTTCTGGTTCTGATCAGTCTGAGCAAAAGAGTTTGAGGGAGTAAATGACTTATCAAACCTGTACCAACAATCGTTGGCTAAGTGTCCATACTTAAGACATACTTGACAAGTTGGTTTAATTCCTGCATTTCCTCTGCCACTTGATTTTCTGGATGTTCCTCTTCCATGATTTCGTTGATTTTGACCAGAGTGAGGATAAAAGTTCCCCTGATTGTTGCTAAACGCAACTTGCACTGACTGATTGTTTTACATCTCCATGGTTGAGTTGGTATGCATTCTAGCGAGTCTGGCTTCATGGCAAAATCAGTGTAAATGTTTCTTGTAAGTTTGGTACTTCTCTGAGTGAGGTGGCTATTGATACTACTGTCTCAAACTCGATGCCTAAGCCTCCAAGGATCTGAAAAACCAGCTCAGTTTCTGGAACTTGATATCCTGCAAAGGCTAGCTCACCTGCTATATCTTTCATTTTTTTCAAAGTAATTTGTTACCGTGAGTTGTCCCTTTCTTATATTTTGCAGTTGCATTTTGAGATGGAGAATCCGAGACTGACTGTGCTTCATACAGTTGCTCAAGAGATGACCGCAACTCATACGACGAATTGCAACCTGAAACTTTTTTCAAGATTCCTTTCAATAGAGTAGACAGAAGCCAACCTAGTAAGGTCTGATCTTGTTTTCTCCAGATTAGAAAGTCTGGGTTGGGAAGGTTTACACTTTCTATGGATTCAGGGCTTAGGGTGACGAAGACATGGTCTGCTTCCATCAATTAATCCTTGAAGATAATTTGCCCGAATGGGTGGTATAACTTGTGCTCGCCAGACTCTACAGTTATTCCAGTGCGGCCCCTGCCCAGGGCCCACATAAAAAGGAGCCCCATGGCCCCAATCTTATAATAGATGTTTTTCATTATTCTACTTTTCTCTTCGTTTGTTGGGTTATTTGTAATTGCCGAAGACATAAGAGTATTAAATATAAATAACGTTGGTGGAAATCATTAGTGAGGCTGTTAATATTTTCGATCTTTCAAGATTAATAAACGTAAGCAACTTCCAAGATTAAACGTAAACTTTTTATTCTTACAAATAATTTTAAAATATTTTGATATATTTTTATCTTTTAATTTTTAATTTTCATCAATACAAATATTTAAGGTATTTCAATCTAAAAATTAGCAGCAAATTTTTTTCCGATTTTGTCTTCTAAATTTTGAGTACAATGTAAAGGTAAAATTTCTTATTTTTAATATATTTTTATCTTATTAAATATTTGAATATGTTATAATTAATTTGTAATTTGTCATTAACTTAGACATTATATTAGCTTATTTCCTAAGTATGTTAATTTATTATATTTTTAGAAACTAGTGTCTCTTTATCATTAAAATTTGCTCTTTGTTTTTTTATTTTTAATATTAGACATTAAATTTTGCTATTTATTTTTTTCCTCTATTATAGATAAAATATTATTTATATATCTTTATGATATATTGTGAAACTATTAGAGTTTGGTTGTGCCTACATACTTCTTCCAGCTCTATACAAATGTTTTTATTCTTTTTTTGGTCCAATTATGTTATAATTGGTTTATATTATGTTTTTTAAAAAGCATTTTGCCTGTAAGTAAAAAAGGAAAAAAAAAAAGAAAACAAACATGTAAACTTATAAAGTGAGTCATTTATATTTCATACAAATATGTAAATTTAAACATATTGTCAATTTATTAGGGTCTTTTTTATTTCGCCCAAGGCCTATAAAAAGAACGCCCGAGTTATTCAACTCCAATTTAGTGGGAATAGTGAAGCTGAATTTTGTTATAGAGAATTGTGATGAGGAGGATGTTGATGAACTGATCGAGGATATTGAGGAACTCAATTAGTGGCATGAAATCTGCGAGAATCTGCACGACAAATACTAATTTGTAACTCGAAATGTAATTAAGAAAACAAGCACAGATCAGTGTCACTGCAATAGACTTGGATTTCCTAGTAGATATTTGTTTTTGTTTTTGTTTTTGAGAAACCAATTATCATAAATTTGGTCAACTATAATTGCTTTAGATATCAGAACAACCGATGCTTAAAAATATATATATATCAGAACAACCATTCACATTTATCAAGAAATGTTTGCCTTGCCATGATTTATGATACATTATAATAAAATTCCATTTAACAACTGTAATAAGTATTACTTCAATGAGAATAATAGTGACGAAGAAGACTGAAAAAAAGTAAGATCCTTTAGTAACGATGTTCTACAGTAATTCAACTTGGAAAATTGATAAGGTGCATATTACAATCAGTTCTCTGATCATACAAGTTTTTTATAACAAAGGACAAGCAATCCCAAGTTCAGTTTGTCAAGTTCAAGTTCATGAATAAAGAAAATAAAAACTGCTCCTAAATCATTATGACCAATCGAACAAGTTGATTACGAAACAATGTAAAACTACAAGTTCATACAATGACTTCGAGTGGCGAACTCGATTCAAGTAGTGCTTGCAGGTTATTTCATAACTTATGAAACTCGAAGAACTGAACTAAATTTATAAATAAATAAAAAAAAAGTTGCTCTCGCCAAGTCAGAAATACATGAGTGTAAAACAAGTGATGGATTTCAATGTGATTCTGCAGAGTGAAAATGAGACCAGTATTCCTTCACCAGTTGTCCAAACAGGGAATCTTCCATTCTCATCAACTTCTGGGGTTCATCATACTCCACTATGTTTCCTGATTAGAACAAAAACTCATCAATGCATTTCTAAATTTCTGTTTTCCAATGAGGATGCATTAAATAGACAAGTTTGAGGAATGAAAGGTCACCATCTCTCATGGCAAGAACCATAGTGCAGTCCATAACTGTTGGTATCCTGTGTGCTACTGTGATCACAGTGCAATCTGCAAATTCAGTTCGAATGGTTTTCTGCAAAATCAAGTCAGTTGCATTGTCGATGGATGCAGTTGCCTCGTCAAGCACTAGTATCCGGCTCCTCCTCAAAAGGGCACGTCCCAAACAGAAAAGTTGCCTTTGTCCCATGCTCCAATTTGATCCATCTTCCACAACTGTATTCCAAAAACTTAGTAGTCTAGCAAGCAACCAAAAAGCTTAAGTAGTCTAGCAAGCAACCAAAAAGCTTAACTAGACTTAGGCAAAAACAGCCAAAGTCAATGGCCAGAACAAAAAATTTTCGAGTTTTGAACTCTACTCGGACTTGCGTGAAGCTTGAATTTTGACTCGAAACCCAATCAAGCTTCAGACAGGACTCGAACCTACAAAAAAATTCATTGGGGCCCATGTTGGTAGTAGTGTCCTAAGCTTACCTAAAGAATCTAAACCTTCTTCTTTCTCCTGAATGGCCTCTCCAAGCTGACATTTTCCCAATACCTACATATGTATAAGCAAAACTCTCTATCAGAAGGCATTAAATTAGAAAGTAAAGTCCTGATTCCTGGAGAACTGACCTCCCAGATCTCCTGATCAGTGTGTTGAGATAAAGGGTCCAAATTGTATCTCACAGTCCCGTTGAAAAGTGTAGGATCTTGAGGTATTATTCCAAACCGTGATCTCAGATCATGAAGCCCAATTTTAGAGATATCAATGCCATCTACCAGAATCATTCCTCCTTCAGGCTCCACCAGGCGAAATAAAGCACTGATAAGAGTAGTTTTTCCACTACCAGTTCTTCCAACAATACCAATCTTGTGACCTCCTTCGATTTTACAACTAATCCCTCGAAGTACAAGTGGAGAATCTGGCCTGTACCTGATCTGCTTAAGAAGAACTTTCTCAGAACAATTAAAACCTTCCCAGATTGTCATTTTTGACATCAAACATGAAAACCAAAACTTGCCTGCAAGTCACAGATATCCACTTTGCCCACTGCAGGCCAATTGGGTGGGGGACGGTTTTCTTCTATGATCTCAGGAGCTTCACTAGGTATATGCATGTATTGGTTCAGCCTCTCAACAGAAATTATATAATTTGCGATGATACATTGGTATTGAATCGACGTAACCAAGGACATGTTTAATGACAGACCATAGGAAAGTGCCATTCCAATAAATCCTGCGGGGTGATAGGATTACTTGTTATGACAGTTTTTCTCATGAGCAGCAACCCCTGTGAGCCTGTCAGAACCTGCTGTCTCCTTGTGTGCATTGACAAGCTCCTGAAATTCTTGACTTGAGACCAATAATTGATGATAAGGAGCAGCTCTAAGTATTTGCCCTTCTGACATCAACTGTTAACAAAATCAGCTCAAATCAATGACTATAAATCTAGCAAAACTGTGGCAGAAAATGAGAGAAAGCATTGGAGAATCTGATAAAACTAATTAACAGGACCATGATTCCTTTCACTGAAATCTGAAATCAATACTGACCAGTACAGAATCAAATCCAGGTAGGAAATCAACTTGATGAGTCACAAGCAAGACTGCTTTCCTTGAAAGTGCTCCCATGACATATTCCTGCCAAAATTTCCATTTTCTTTGTGATCAGAACAACCATTAAAACTCTCAAGTAGCAAAATCTTAAGAATCTCTAATTACATTGAATAGGGACGTTGCAGTTTCTGCATCTACAGCACTAAATGGATCATCCTATATGAGCATCCTGATAGAGAGCACGAGCAAGCTGAATACGCTGCTTTTGACCACCGCTAAGATTGACTCCTCTTTCACCTATTTCAGTCAGATCTCCATGTGGAAGAAGCTCAAGGTCCTTCACTAATGAACATCTCTCAAGTGAATCTTGATATCGTTGCCTGTCCATAGGAGACCCGAACAAAATATTCCCTTGAACGGTTCCAGTCTGAATCCAAGTTGTTTGAGAAACATAGGCAATCCTCCCACTAACCTGAATCTGTAGGTCACAGAAACATCAATATGGTAATTTGTCAGTAAAGAACAATAGAGGAATAACCAACCTCATTTCTGGTACCTATCCATACTTCCAATGCAAAAAATGTTGTTAAAACCCTTACAGTTCCCTGAGTAGTTGGAACTTCTCCAAGAATAGCTGCTAAAAGTGTTGATTTTCCTGAGCCAACTTCTCCACAGACGGCCACCTTTTCACCAAGCCTGACCTCTAAGTTCAGATTTCTGAGCGTAGGCTTTGACGGATTCTCTTCCCATGAAAAGTCCGCTGATTTTATAACAATAGCATGGCTGACTTCCTGAGTGTTCTGTGTTTTCCGAACGTTATTAGTCTGCAACTCGGGAGACTCGAGGAACTTCACGACACGTGTGAAGGCTACCTTTGCTTGAATAACCGCTGCGATGACATCAGGTATAGTTCTGATTGGATCTTGTACCAGACGTAGAGTTGCAACAAAAGTGAATACATTATTAGCATGTAGAGGAACTTTCAGGAAATAGCAAGCCCCAAAAGTTGCAGTGGAGACCAAAGCAGGAGAACACCAGAAGAGGAAGCTATTATATCCCTTTTGCGACTGCACTGCAGACAACCATTTATGCTCTACCTTCCTTAACTTCTCTATTACTCTCACGAAATGGGTCTCCCAAGCATACAATTTCAACACCTTCATGTTAACCAGAGCCTCGGCAGTAGCCTTCAACCTCTCGTCCTGAGCAACCATAAGTCTACTCTGAAATTTATGTTGTAACTTTGCAAGTGGAGTATTGCACAGGACAGTGATTATTATAACCAATAAGGATGCAAAAGTTGCAAGTCCCACAGCATTGAAGAGAATTGCCAAAGACAAGCAGAGCTGGAGGCTTGTTGTCCATGTCTGAAGAAACCAATAGGGAAACTCTCCAATTCTATAGGCATCTACTGTGACATAGTTCATAATTTCCCCACCCGAGTGCATCAACCGACTTGCATTAGATAACCTCAATTGCTTCTTAAAAATTGCAGCTGTGAGCAAAGATCTCACTTTCAATCCAATAAGCCTGGACCTGAAATACCACTGCCTTTGTGCCAAGGACTCCAAACTCTTGGAAAGGAATAGGGTTAAGGCCAAGATATAGCCTTCATACTTGAAACCTAATTTTCCTTCTGCAGCCAAAATGAAGGCATATAAGAACAGAGGACCTGCTGATAAAGTAACTATTTTTAGCAAAGCAAAGAACCCAGAAACAAGAATATTCCTCATGTGGCATAGTACAATTGTTTTTCTAAAAATGTATCGGAGAAGAAGAAACGCTTTTAACAAGTGGGGAACGAAACAATGAGGCTTCTGCTACCTGAAAGTTCCAAACGAAGCTCCAAATGTGTGCTTCCAACCAAACCTATCGTTATATATAGAATCCAACATGTTCCATTTTGCAAGTTGAGCATGAAATAGCAAAACTTGAGTCTTGTCTCTTTCCAGTTACTGTATCTGTCTCAGCGTCAGCTTCATCATTACACAGTAAGAAAGGTGGTGGTGTCCGGGAAAGAAATAAAGACACTTTAACATTCTCAGTCAGCTAACCTGACACTCGTTTATTTCATTCAACGAATTACCTTTATTATAGAAAAAATAAAGACGCTTTAAGGAAAAGGAACAGAACAGTGGCAGACGCTGAGAGGACTGGGAAAGGGAAGTGAGTAAGTCATACAAGTGGTTTTGTCTGGTGTGAGTGTGTCAGTACGTACATAGTTTCAGCTCGCTTCCTACTACATAGTTATGTTTACGTACATGGTTTTGTCTTTAGATTTTTAAGTGTATTTAGATTATCGGGAAATAAAGTTAATAAACAAAAAGCATAAGTTAAAATCTAATGTATCAATGTCAAGAGATCATAGGAAAACTGCAGAGTTGAGCATTTGATGCTCACACTAAGAAAAAGGACTTTTGTGTCGGGTAGCATATTTAAAATCTAAACTACGATCAATTTTTATTTATCTTTAATCTCTTAAAAAAATTATTTTATAAACCACGTAAATAGTATATAGGTTAAAAATTCAAGATACAATTATCTTTGGGCCTATTGATATCACAATAAAAGAAAAGTCTTTCTCAATTCATGTGGGTTAATAACATTACATATCTTAGTAATGTTATCCCATGTGCCCTCTAACCTATAGTTGCCTTAATGATACGTATGTTGATAATTCATAGATTCATTTTCTAAAACAAAATAATTATAAATAAAATATCTAAACCTACACTTATGTATCACTTAATTATGATTCTATATTTCTCTTGTTAATTATAATGTAAACTATTATAATTATATAATTTAATGTCATAATTATTAATTATTATTACTACCTTACACTTGTTTTAATATTAAAAAACTAGTATTCTCCATATGTCCATGCGGTCCAAATGACAAGTCTTAATAATGGTTCTTATAAAAAAAAAGTGGGTTTGAGTTGGTGATGTATATAAATCTTATCTAGAGTGACTAAATATATATGTAGATGAGGAATGGGTGGCATTGAAGATTTGAGAATACCTAGTTTTATTTTACTTCATAAAATAATTAATGCACAAAATTTAATTATAATGTTCCTTTTCTATATTCATCAAAATGAGATTTTTAAGTGTATTTAACTTCTTAGGAAATAAAATCAATATAATTGATATTAGATCGTTATAAAATCGGTTAAAATTTTAAAAAATGATTAAAGAAAAATATCCTTATTCATCAAAATGTTAAAGTTTAATTAAAAAAAGACTGTTAAATAAAAATTGATCGATTTATTTTAGTTTATAAAAATTAATTAGTTAACAAAAACTAACTAATAAACTGGAAATAAATATTATCAAACTAAATAGAACATCAAAATTGACCGATTTAAGATTTTTACTATTAAACAATTCGAATTAGTTCATTTTTTAAAACTTTAATATTCTCATATATATATATATACATATATGCACTTTCGTTCCAACCTTTTATTTTGAATTGGTTTATTTGGTTTTAGACTTTTGATTAGGATGTACTTAAACTTTAAAATCTCAATTTTAATTAGAGATATTTGAAACATGAAACTATTAACACACTACTTATAATAATTAATCAAAATTAGACTCTTAATTCCAAAAATCATAGAATTTAACTGCAGTTTAGTTGTTATTATTGATGTAAATTAAATAATCTCAAGGATAATGCTATTATATTATACTTTTAAAAATCAAATAAAAATCAAGTTTAAAAAGGAACAGAGCGTCTGTTTTTAAGAATCTATTTGATAGATTTTCTAAAAATACAAGAAATTTTCTATGATTGTCAAACCAACACACTTTTTCCCTGTTTGGAAGATAAAAGGCATCAGAATCGTTTCCACAATAAGGACAAGCCAATTTTTCAGCCGTACTCCATCCAGATAACATGACAAATGCTGAAAAATCACTAATAGTCCACATCAAAGCCGCCCTCAACACAAAATCTTGTTCAAAGAGACATCATATGTTTGACCACCATATTCCCACAGATTCTGCAATTCAGATATCAATGATTGTAAGAACACATCATTTTTATGTTTCGGATTAGTAGGCCCTAATATAATCACTGTCAAGAACATATATGTCTCTTTCATACACATCCATGGAAACAAATTGTACGAAGTCACTATGATTAGCTATGATGAATATTGTTGCCCGGATTGACCAAAAGGTTGGAATCCATCCGTTGATAATCCCAACCTAACATTTCGACATTCAACTACAAAATCAAGATAGGTATCATTGAATTGCTTCCAAGCCTGTGCATCTGATGGATGACTCATTATTCCATCTTCTTGTTCGTGTTCAAAATGTCACCTCATATGAGATGCAGTAACATCTGAAGCATAAAGTTTTTGAAGCCTCGGAGTTAACGGGAAATAATACATCCGCTTCCATGAAACTAATTTCTGCTTCAATGAACGCTTTCTAGGCCTAAACCTAGATTGCCCACAAAATTTGCACTCTTCTAAGTCCACATCATCTCCCCAATACAACATACATCCCAATTTGCAACAATCAATCTTCTCAGCAGGCAAACCAAGAACCCTAATAAGTTTCTTCATACTATAAAAACTATCAACCATTTGATTCATTATACCATTCAAGAATTTTATCAAAACTACGTTCAAAATATGCCCTTCAGACTTAATGTTCAATATTCGCGCAATTGAAGACAATTGGGTCATTGTCTCACAATTTGGCCATAACTCTTGGTCTGCTGATTGTAGTAAGTCAAAGAATTGTTTTGCATGTGGGTTCGATTCTTCTTCAAGATTTCCTATATTTTCGTGGAAGGTATTACCTCCTGCATCATAAACCATTTGTCTGTACGGATTTCCAATCTCTTCAACATAATTTGTTCTAAATCAAATCCCCATTTCAAACTCATTGAAATGCACAAACGATTCTGCTTGATTACCCCTCGAACTGCTATAAATGCCAACTTCCCCGTGTCTTGTCCACTCAAAATAATTTGGGACAAACCTTTTTCTCAGCAAATGCCCATTAACTTCTTCAATAGGAAGGCAATATTTGTGTTTGCACTTTTTACATGGACATCTGATCTTCGACCCATCCATATATGCAGGTTGAGAACATGCATAATGACTAAAGGCTTCAACTCCAGCAACAAATTCAGGATTAATGTAACCATAAGTTGTTGATCGTCTATACATCCAAGATCTATCAACATAACTCATTTTTGCAAGGTTGTTAATGTAAAACAGTGAGTTCATAGTTAGTATCCTTCATGCTCGACAAAGTATACAGAACATGTAAGATAATATATGTGACTCGGGACACGTTCTGGTAGTGACTCATAAGCTCCTCGTATTTTTCTTCAATTAGCCTCATAGTTTCAATCATGACGAAATTTCCGTTAACTTTTATAGGTTCAAATCTACTAAATGAACCTATACTAAAGATCTCACATATATGTTTCTCATCATATATGTGAGAGGATTTTTTAAATCATTACAAGTCCTATATTTAATATTTACAACCTTGAATATAAAATAAGTATTTATCAAAATATGAATAATTATTTTAATAAATTGTTTTAAGTCATGGTTAGTTTTCAGAACTACGTGAAGAATGTCGATAATGACAAGTTAAGATAAGCTAATTAATAACGACGGAATAAGAATCAAATAAATAACGACTGCACAATTTAAGGTAACTGAAACTATATTATAAGTTACACTCATCATATATTACTTTAATAATTAACTGAAGTTCATTCCACAAAGAAAGACCCAAAATATACCTAGTACAAAAAATACGTAGACAACAACATATTCACTTACCTAAACCGAAACACAAATGTAGGCAATAGATGAAGCCCAAGACAGATTTAAATACCTAGTAAAGCTGCTCTTCAAACTCGCTACAAATGAATGTACTAGAAACAAAAGAGTTCCTACAACCATTAACATATTTGTTCACAGGTTAGAAAGCTTTTCTCCTATATAACACAACAATTTCCATGAAATATTTAAATCAATCAAGCTCATTAACTATATTTAATCATCATTTACTCCTACGAAGCTCTTAATCCTAAAATAAAAATGGTGATGTCATAATTTACGAAGATCCTATTAAAAATTCGACAGAGTTTTCCCTATAAAATGAACATCCTCCTTCTGTAAGAAGGGTCAATTAATCCTGCAAAAAAAACCGAAATACTTCTCTATCAACCAGTAATCATAACTCATATTGGGTATGCTAACCATATGTCTATTCTTA
>JANVCL010000006.1:34006790-34028758 GCA_026546855.1 Erythroxylum incrassatum
TGGTTATGGCCCTTTTTCCCAGAATCAAGCATTTGTACCTATCAAACAAGAAATTCAAAATGTGAGCGAATTAACTAGATAAAACATCAAATCCGCAGGGAAATAAGTCAAAATCTATCCAATTCATTCAACAAATATCCATATAAATTCGACTTATCAATTATTATTATTTAATAGTTTTGGTTTTTAATTGTTTTACTACGGTTCTTTCCCTATTGCGATTTTTTAATCTATCCCTATTATTTATATTGTTATTGTTATTATTTATTTATCTATTTCTTAGTAACTTCTATTTTATTAAGCTTTTTTCTTGTGTATCCTGTATCATTTTTTGCATGTTGCATTTATACGTGGGTTGATTAGAAATAGTCTCTTTATTATATAGAGATAAAGCTACGTATTATATAACCTCCTCAAATCTTATTCTACTGCGAAATTTCAGACTGAATGCGATGATGATGATAAGTACGACTTTATCAAGATGTGAGACACCTGAGTTAGGGAGCTTAAAATCCTCTATTCTACCAGCCCTGTGCCCTCTAGTTAGGCGATTCCAACTTTTGACTATCAAGGAAAGAGAGCGTTTGTTCTTAAAAATCTATTCGATAGATTTTGTAAAAATACATTATACGAGACAGTTCGTTTGCCCCGTAAACTGTGTGAAGAGCTGGAAAAACTCATGCGCCAGTTTATTTGGGGCGCGGACCATGGCCAATGGAGATTCCATCTGGTCAATTGGGAGGATATCTGCCAACCCCCTGAGCTTGGCGGACTTGGCATACGAAAAATTCGTGAAATGAATGATGCCTTCCTCTCAAAATTAGGCTGGACGTTGCTCACTAAACTTGACTCTTTATGGGTTACTGTGCTCTCCACGAAGTATAAGGTGGATGTCACCCACAGCCCCACCTCCTTCGCTGATTCTGGAGGCTCTATGGTCTGGCGGGGCATTAAAGCTACTTGGCACCTAGTTCAATAGGGTTTACGGTGGATGATAGGTGATGGCAAACGGACTCGATTTTGGTTAGACCCCTGACTTTCGGGTACTGGACCCCTTCTCTCCCATGCCATCAGGACGATTCCCGAATCCCTTCGAAACCTACCTGTCCGGCATTTTGTCACCAGTGATGGTCATTGGCATTGGGACTCCTTTCAACCTTACCTCCCATCGATTATTTGCAGATTCATTGTGGGAACGCCTCCTCCTACGCCTTCTCTCGGACCGGATAAGCTGAGCTGGGGCATCTCCGCCACTGGGCACTTCACGGTCGCTTCCACTTATAATATGAGCATGGATTATGTCGCTTCTGAGGCACAGGGCCTTTGGCAAGTCATCTGGAAGTGGTCGGGCCCGGCCCGCATTCGCTCCTTTCTTTGGCTCCTCGGACACGACCGCCTTCTCGCGAATCAGTATCGGGTCCGATTGCATTGTACCACGGATGATGCATATTATCATTGTCACCGCGTGGAATCCTCACTTCATGTCTTCCGGGACTGCCCTCATGCTCGCCAAGTGTGGACTGCCTTGTTTATTCCCGCCAATTTCTTCACTACACCGCTTCAGGAATGGCTCTTCCACAACCTTCAACGCCATCATCCAGTTCTCGGACATGATTGGGCGACCCTCTTCGGCATTTCGTGCTAGTTCCTTTGGAAATGGAGGAACCAGGCCCTCTTTGACGAGTTTTTTACTTGGCCTTCCTCACCCCGATCTTTTATTTTATCTTATGCAGGTGTTCTCTGCCACGCAGTCAGATGGCACAGACGGGCGATTCCTACTGGCCCCCCAGCTCAGCACGAGAGTCATAACGATTGACAAAAACCTCCGACAGAGTGGATCAAATTCATCACAAATGGCGCCTCCAACCTCTCCTCACTGACTGCCACCGTCGAGGGCCTATTGCGCGACAATGATGGACACTGGCGGGATGGTTTTTCGCACAATATTAGCTAGTGCTCATTCGTGGATGCAGAACTCTAGGCTGTGTATACTGAACTGACACTGGCTTGACAGCTAGGACATCGCTGGATTGAACTCGAAGTTGATTCCATGGTCATGTCCAATCTCCTCTCCTCTTTCGACCAGTGCTCCAAGTCGTTTCATCCTCTTGTCCGGAGACTTCTTGAGCTGTTAACTAGGAACTGGACTGTTGTTCATCGACATGTGTATCAAGAGAGCAATAGAAGTGCGGATTGGCTAGCTGCCTATGCCAATCACTTTGCTGTCAGTGTTACTTTTTTTCCTACAACACCTGGTGAGTGCCACCATATCCTCTTAAAGAATTTTTCGAAAATTTGTTTCCCTATACTTACTATGTAATTGCTTTGTTAGTCTTCCGTTAAAATATATATATATATATACATCATACGGTCCAAAGAAAGACAGAACCTCCATCATATCAAACATCTCTGACACCTTTTTCTCATATCTGACCATATCTCTTGCTTTTGAAAAGGTGAGGAGTTGTTAATTTAATATTTTTACACGTGACTCGTGAGTCACCTTTTTCTCATATCAAACTTTTAAATTAAATAAATTAAATTTAGATTAGCGTAAGAAGATTATGATAATAATTAGTTTGAGTTGTATTTCAAATTTAAAAGTTAAGTTAAATATTTGTGTATATATTATTAATTAATTTACTTCTAATATTTATATTATATGGATATAATCGTTAATTTAATTAAAATTTAAAATTAAAAGAATAAAATTTTAACCATCAAATATTTTTTCTAGAATTTTTTAAAGGCTCGGCTCTTTTTCTCAAAATTAAAATAATTCCGGATCAGTATGTTTAGATTTTAGTGATTTGTTTATAAATATTATACGATAAATACGAAATGAAAGAGATAATAATACTTATTTTACGTTTTTTTTATGATCAGATGGTTGGTATGAAACGTCATTTATTTTGGAAATGGACAGCACGTATTGTCCACGTGCAAGATGTCTTTCAGATGTGCTGGCACCCTGAAACAAATTGATGGATAACAGACAAATTGACGTCAACTTTAAATTAGTATTGTCTCATATCAATAAATAACTTAATTTGGATAACATTAATAATTATAAACAAATCCATGCAACTTCATTTTCATTGTTTTGACTTTTGAGTGTTTAAATTCTCTAAAATAATTATTTTAATTATTCACAAATAATTGAGAATGTAATCACTTTTTTTTATAAGGAAGAACCTAAAGCTGCTACCTTTTGGATATGTATTAAGTAAAATTTTAAATTGGCATAATAACCTGCAAATCATGTTAATCAGGTACTCTACATTAGACAAGCTTTATATGATAGACCCGATTAAAAGAGCGTAAGTTAAAAGAATTCAAACACAAAATCTTTTGGTCCTATACCTTCAACTTTACCAACTCGGTCACTGATAATAGTATGATAACATTGAGTTAAACAATGTATGTTTTGACATGAGTTTGATCATAATATGTATCTTAATCATTTAGTTCTTATTATAAGATATAAAATTGTAAGTTATTTATATAACAAGTCCTATTCAATCATTTAATTTTTATTATAATGTCACATAAAACACATATTTTGATACCATTATTTTTATATACTTTTATCAAATAAATTTAGTTGCTTCAATATATACTTTTATATCGAGTGACAAGATTATGATCGGTAGCGCTTCCTCTCAACAAATTTTAAATATTTTATTTTAAATAAAATTTTCGCACGTGTATAAATCATTCCGGATCTAAAGATTAATTTGACAAAAAATAAAATTGTGAGAGTTAATTAGTGTTTTAAGTTTGAATTAATTCGATTCATTCTAAAATTTATATGTCGGATTCAATTGATCGAATATTGAACTAAATTTGAGTCATCACTTTGGGATTGGATCGGACCGATACATTGGTATGCCTACTTCAAATGCGACTTAAAAGACAAATTCTGGTTCAATCTTTGACTAAAAATTTTATTGGGCTTTGGCCCTAAAAGAACTTAGCATTGTAAATGGGCCTAGCCCATTGAGGCAGGTTTTCAATTACCAGTTGTGGCTATCGGGTCTGATTCCTAGAAAAAGACAAACATGTCGTTTAAGAACTAAGGACAAAATTTGTTTCAGTTGTACGGTGTTTTTCTCCAAGATACGATCTTTCGTACGCTGTTCAGTTTAGATTCTGAACTAAAGGCTAACTAATTCAGTGTTTGCCCATCAACAACCGTTTGTTGAACGATTTTCTTGAGCGTATGATCATTTGAAAAGGGAAGTGAAGAGATGCATACTGATAGTAGAGGATCAACTATGTTGTCCGGATCAAGAATTTTAACACTTGTTCTCTCCATGTTCGCAACTTTAGCCTGTCTCAATGTCACTGGAAGCTCACCTTTATTGCTTATTTCTCCTACTCTTTCATAGTTTTTCACGTTTGAAGATGATATGTTCGATTCTTCCTCTTCTTTTTTTTCCTGATCACTTATCTGGGGTTTGCATGTGGATTACAGGTTGTGGCAGGACTCGCAAAACAGGGTTTATTTGATTGAAGAGCTTGATAGAATAACTGGGCAGGCAAGTTTCTGATTGTTTTGGTCTTAACAGAACTGGGATTTCTGTTTGAGATCGAAATGTGATCGTTCTAGTTGTTGTTCTCTGTTTCCTTTATTGGATTCAGCTACTCAGGAAGAAATTGTATTTGTTATTCTCTATTGCGATTTAGTTTTGGATGTAATGCAAGTTCTTGCATTTGGTTTAATAGTCCATTTATTTGGTTTATTTGGTTAGTTGGTCTATTGCTGGGGTAACATGAATTGTTTTTTTATTCTTTGTTTTCGTGCCTTTTAACATCTTTTCGCTGAGACAGCCTATCATTAATTTAGTCTTACTTGTTACATGCCGAACTGCTGATGTTTAGATGGTTTCTTCTTAGAGAAAAAGAAAACAAGCTGACAGCCCTTTGTATGGAATTAGCTGCAGCTAAACTGGAGGGTTTTACCTCAAAATTTTTGACAGAGAACAATGATGTCCAATCAAAGAAGAGACACTTATTAGTGATAGGAATAATGACAGAGTTTGGCAACAGGAACAAGAGGGATGCGATCCGTAAGGCGCGGATGGGAACTGGTAATGTGCAATTCCTGTCGATTTTCCTTGATTTATTTGTCAGTTTGGTGAGATCCTGTTTGTTTCTGTGGGAAATTAAGATTCATCTGGCATAGACTTTCTTTGTTGCACAATCCTACACGTGGTTGACTATATCACGAATGAGTATAATGCAAACAACACAAAGATATCTTGGCAAGTGTGGATGATTTTTTTTGTACAATGTACAACTGAAAGCAAATATATTGACGGGTAATTGCAGGAAGAACTTACACAGCCATTCTATCTTGCAGCAACTTATGAAATATGCCATCACGTCTGACCAATTTCTCTTTTAAGGAAAAATATGTTGGTATGGATGATGTGTTCTTGAAGACAAACATGTAAATATTTTTCTAACATATTACATTGACATTCTCTTACCGAGACTGCTGACATACTTGGTCTCAGTGTCAACAACTTGTCAACTATATGATTGTGGTTGCATTGCTTAAGTTTTTCCAAATATATTTCTTGCATGAAACAACCTTGATGATTTAGAAAATGCTCGATTATCTTTTAGAATATTGTTTTTCAAACTTGAAACTAACCCTTCACATTCTTAGGTTCTACCTTGGAAAAAAAGGAAGATGAGAGGGCATCATTGGGACAAAGGTAGCCAAAGGTCTGCTCAAAAAAAGGAACTTATGATAGATGCTGAAATTGTTTTGATTGTAATACTTGTTGTCTTGTAGTGCAAATCGATGGGACACTCTGGATAGGGATATTGAGAACGAAAATACACAAACTAATGACTTCGTCATTCTTGTATGTTCAGGCTTGTTCCTAATTTGAAATTGCCATAAACCTTGTGTCTTCTTTTTTCACTTTAAACTTTTATTTTCTCCAGGACAATCATGCGAAGGAGCTTCCAAAAAGAGCTGAACTATTCTTTGTTTATGCTGCCGAAAAATGGGATGCAGAGTTTTATGCTAAAGTCAATGACAATATTTATGTGAATATTGGTTAGTCCTATTGTAGATGTATAAACTAAAAGTTCATGGCCTTTTCAAATTTTGCTGTTCAATCGTGCTAAAAATAAAATATCTTTTCCCTGTGCACATTTTCTGTTTGAAGAAGTCAGTCGCATATTGTGGTTGATGTAAAGACGTTTATCCATTTCTTCATAGATGGCCTAGGAAATACACTGGCTACTCATATGGACAAGCCTCGAGTTTATATCGGTTGCATGAAATGAGGCGAAGTTTTGTCCGAACGGTGAGTTTCTCCTCATGATTTAACTGACAAAAGATAGTGCATTAATAAGAGATGATCAGAATTTGATGTCTTCAGATTCTTTTTTGGCAAACCTAACCACTGGATTGTGCAGGAGTAATAAATGGTATGAACCAGAATGGTGGAAATTTGGCGATAAGAAGTCGTGAGTTACCTTAAAACCAGTTTCATCTTTAAGTTTACTTCAAAGTTGCTGAGAGTTGTAAGTTAATAGAGAACTCTTTAAAAGCAAACCCTCATCAAACTTTATTTCCCCAACTAATTGGAAATACTCTAGAACTCTTGGCACTCCTGTATCCTGCTATTTGAAATTGGAAGCCATTCTCTTTCATTTGACAGGTACTTCCGTCATGCTTCAGGTGATATTTATGTCATATCCCGAGCTTTTGCTAAATACGTATCTATAAACAGGTAACTATTTTCTTGCACAAGTCCATTGCACTAGTTCCATAAGCTAGGAATCCAGGACTTGTATCAAGACATATTTTAACTCACAAATTATGTAGAGTGCAGATCTATTCTGCGTACCTATGCACATGATGATGTTAGCGCTGGATCTTGGTTTATCGGGCTTGACATTAAACATGTTGATGAAGGGAAGCTTTGTTGCTTATCCCGGTCGTCAGGTCTCTCTCTTTCGCTTTGACCAACTTACATACGTAAGACACTGCTTGAACTAAGGCCATATTGTTAAGGTCATAGGAGGGCACTTTTGTGAGGCCATTTCGAGATGCGTAGTTGCTATGTAAATGACTTAATTCACCCTTTTTGTTAGTAAATTGACTGCAGACTTCGTTCTGCAGGTGCTATTTGTGCAGGAGTGTGATTTGATCTGATCCAAGATCCTGAAAGGCAAAGGATACCTCACTTGGACACTCTGGACCTTGTTAACCTCCTGTACACAGGCTTCATAGTAATACAGCTTCGTAACATCTTGTATGTCATAAGACTCAGCTTTTTTAATGTTATGTTGATGATTCTTTTTTGTTCGTGAGAAATGAGAATAGAAAGCTTTAGCTTGGTGTACATTTTCAACTTAGTGTGTTCTTTCCTATTTATCAATTTAATAATAAATCTCGCAAGATACTGTTCCTTTGTTAATTTTAATATAATTATCCTTATTTAAATGTTAGTTGTTCCAAGTATAATTATTTTAAGTAGAGTCAAATTATGATAAGCTATACATAAGTCTGATTTATTAACATATAAATAATTTAGTGAAAAAAATGTTTAACTACTACTCAAGTATAGTTTTGCTGGCCAAATTAATAAAAATTTAATCTTTATTATTATGAAAGTATATTAAACAAGACAACTTGGGAAGTTGTTATTGTTTATATAATTACAACATCTCCACAAGTTTTAGTACTAAATTGTGAAAAAAAAAAAGAAACCTCGGACTTAAAGCTGCCTCTATATTTCACTAATGAACTGAAATTGATATACAAATGGAACTCAAGGATTTAGACCAATGCAGTCACAAGCCAAACAAGGGATCATTTGCACCAAAAATGGAACTGAACTGCCGAGTGTTCAAATCGCCTCCATCCAATGCCGGACCAAACCTGTCGAGCCATTGAGTGGGGCTTGGGTTATCATTCTCCTCTACCCACTCCGAGGTCATGTCAATGTCCTCACACTGAATAGGGTCTAGTTCTACAGGTTTTGTTCTCATCTGTCTTGCCAGCTTGAGATTGTAGTTCACATAGATGAGGTCATTTAATGTTTCTTTGTCAATCTTATTCCGTTTTTCAGAATGAATCTGCTGGAATGTGTTCCAATGTCTCTCGAACGTAAAACTGCTGCAAACCTGACTTAGTATTCGGATCGCCACCCGTTGCAACACCGGTGCAGGATCACCAAATTGTTCCCACCAAAGACCTAAAACATGCCAGAAGCAAGAATTTTACAACTAACAAGTTGTAAAGTAACGAAGCACTGATGAAAATATCCAACCTTTCAAGCTTAAAACTGACAGAAAAAAGAAAGAGATGATCATCCTATACTTAAAATCACGGCTGTGTCAACTACAATGATGACTAATCTGAAATACAAGGGCTGGTATGGGATTGCTATGATACAAATGAGTGAATGTACTGATAAATTTTGTATCTGAGATATGTTAGCTGCAAGATACAGTTTAAAATCTGCAGATAACTCACAAGTGCTCAGAAAGACAGAGAGTTGGACACATACCAGGTGCAATTGTATCCCGGGCTTCCATTGCTAAATTGCAACCAAACATCCCGCTTGCTCGTGTGAAGATGAAAATCTGATTGGTGATGTCACGTCTCATATCAGGAGTAGGGAGCAGTTTTTCAATAACCTTGAAAAAGTCTTCTTTAATAGATACAAGGAACTTTATTTCTGGGTTATATTGGACACTGGGGTTAAAAAATGCAGCTGCTGAGTGAAGTGATGAATGGAGTTGATCCCTCCACACTCTATCTACAATATCCAGAAAGGTCTTACATTTGCTCTCATCCATTATATAGTAAGTCCTTATTGACTCCTTGGCCCTTGTCATTAATTCATACATAGATCCCATGGCAGGTTTACCCCCAGAGACTTCCCTCAGAACTTTAAGAAAAGGTTCAGAAATGGCCACACATTCTTCTATTGCCCTCCAGAAATCTCCATCTTCAACAATGGCAACACAAGCTATGCTCTGTGGTTTATTTGCATATGAGGAGTTTGTAGAAAATTCAGGGCTGCTGAACATTGGTTTCAATCTTGACCTTTGCTTCAACATTGATTGCAGTGACAGAAAATTAGACACATATCTAGTCAAGCCAGTCCTTATTATGTCCTGTCCTCCTGTAAACTTCTTCATCAGATCAAGCATTGATGTGCTGTTATATATAAATTTCGAAATTGTTTGTGCCTGTAAGATGCACCTATTTACCCAATCTACTTTAGAGAACTCCTCCAAAACCAAATTCAGACATTGAGAAGCACAGGGAGACACAAAGATAGTTCCATAGTTTTGCAGAATATGGTTAGCAATACCAGTATAGTTGAAGCTACTATCCATAATTATCTGCACAACATTTTCTGGCCCAAAGTCTTGAATAACGGAATCAAATAACTCAGCAAGGCATTTGGTATTCTTAAAGTAAGATGATGCATCTACAGATTTGTGGAAGAATGTCCTGGATGGAGAGGAAACCAAAAAGTTGATTAAAGCTCTTGATTTGTTGTCAGTCCATGTATCAGCAATGATAGTGCAACCTGTAGTAGCCCACTCTTTTTCTATATCTTTCAGTTGCAAGCTCACTTCAGACTTCATCCTCTCCAACCACGTTGTCTTCAACATTTCTGCTGATGGGCCTGTAAATCCAGCACCGCATTTCGTTATTGCATCAATCATTAACTGGTATGATGGAGACCGAGCAACACTTAAATCCAACTTATTTTCAAAGAAGAAAAGAGCAATGCTTCTCTCAGCATTCTCTTGGTTGCTTAATGAGGAAATAGCCATTGGTGCCACAGTGGGGTAAACTTTTGCAACCGAAGACGGTGCCTCCACAGGTACAAAACTTTTACTTGCAGCGGGAATGCTTCCAGGAGATCTAATTTCTGCAGACCTTTGCCTTTTGGTACCAGGAGTCTCTTTAATATCCTCCTTTGATGCTATAATGGCCCTCACCCTATCAGTAACATCATCTCTCACTTTACTACAAGGATTTACGCCTTTACTTGGCAGTCGGGATAGATGATGCTTCAATCTACTGATGCCACCATTCAAAATTCTTTGGCAAAATCTACATTTCACCTTGTTTCCATCTAATTTCTCAGCATATTCCCAACAAACGTCTTTTTCTCGAACCACTGGTAGCAGATCAATGTACCATCAGAATATGTTTTAGCATCTTAATACTCTCTGATTGAGACAAATGATAGCATATGGTTGAGAAATGTACATTCGAAATGAAGAAATAGCCTATCATTAAATGAAAAGATTAATGGGAAATCAGTGCTTGAGTTCATCAAAAAGGAGATAAGAAGGCTGTAATGGGCAGATTGCAGATGCAAAGTAATCAATTGAAGCCATTACAATACTTAGAAACTACAAGCATGTGGTTAACAATAAAAGAAACAAAATCAAAACTTCACACACTAAAAGAATATAATTGGACAGTATTTCCAGTGTCCGAACTTACTTGTTACAGGATTTTTATCTTTTGACTTCCTCCACGCTGACTTGCACTCGAAACAAAAGCAGAAGACATCCTTAAGAAGTTGAAAAGGTATATTTTATTCTGATGTCTAGAGCATTCATTACCTAAAACTTCAAAAGTTTTCCAGGATCCTGAAAAATGAAACAGGATAGCTGGCCGGAAGTAAAGACAGGCTGAGAGCTGCAAAACAGCTGGATTGAAGTTGTTACTTAGACCCGAACTGCTGAATCGTCGAATAATTTACTCAGAATACATAATTTGCAGATTATTACATACATTCAATGACTCATTCAATAAATATATAAAAGATAACGAGTTCTATAACAGTAACTACGAAATAAAAGGTTAATGAACATACGACAATATTGAGTTTGAAGACTTCTACACGAAGGTCCACGGTTTTAAGCACTAGACCGTGAACGTATTTGACTATACACGCAAAGATGTCAAGAAGATGCACAAATTTTAGTCAAACGCTTTCAGAATCCTTTCATTTAGCAGTATTCCCCAGCCAGTCCACCTGAAGCTGACCATGCAGAGTAAACCAGTACATCCTATCACTCAAAACCCCTCTTCTATATCACCTTATACAGGCTCA
Source organism: Erythroxylum incrassatum (assembly GCA_026546855.1). Taxonomy (NCBI): domain Eukaryota; kingdom Viridiplantae; phylum Streptophyta; class Magnoliopsida; order Malpighiales; family Erythroxylaceae; genus Erythroxylum; species Erythroxylum incrassatum. Next base: position 34,017,917 of record JANVCL010000006.1, read on the forward strand.
AGTTAATAACATTACATTACTTGCACATCAGTACCCAACTCAGTCCATTGTTTAACGAACTAAATCATTAACACCTCAAGTTTTGAATCAAGAATCAAACCAAAACCTGAGCAATTCAACAATTTTCACCAAAGGGTGTTGATAATTTCAGGTTTTAGTTTGACTCTATTTTCATAGACATTTCTCAAAAACACCCCATCCCTGCACAGTCTAATTTTCCCTCAATTTCTCGGCAACCAAACAAGGGTCAAGCATCACAAGTACCAAACACTTGAAAATTCTTCAGTGTTCTGAGATGAAAAAGATCGCAGCTTTTGGAGTTTTAACGAGATAACTAAATGAAATCGTGTATCGAATTAAAAAGGAAGAGAAATAGCGAGAACTTACAGAGACAGAAGGGGAAAAAAAAAACAAAAAGACAATCTTGAGGTTGTCGACGGAGAGATAATCGGAAGCTTGTAAGTTGCAGAGAGAAAGGGGCGAAATTTTCATATATCGTGAGATTTTAGGGTTTTTGTATTGAAATAGTCTCTTATCTTCTCTTCCTCTTGTTCCTATCTATTGTCTCATCTTATCGTTTCTTTATGACTTTTTATTTTATTTTTTTTCCATTTTCATGTGTCGTGAAATGATATATCGCGTTCTTTGATTTGGTTGAGACCGAGCGACATGTCGTTTTTGCTTTTTATTTTTTGGAATTGTTCTCTAAATATGTATGTCAAGATGAAAAAATTAAATGTCATTTAAAAAAGTATTTGGAGGTTAAGTTAATTTAGTTTAAATATTTTTCATTTTTAGGAATGATTAAATTGGATCGAACCAAGCTTTTTAAAGCTTGTATCTAAGAAAATTTTAATTCAATTTTGAATTTAAATATTAGTTTGATTTAACATAATTAATTTTATTAATTTTAAATTATTTTAATATATTATTAATTAAATTAAAAATATGGGAATATTTAAATTTGAGTTTTGAATTTTTAAAATTTAATAACTTAATTAAACCTATTTAATCTAGTCTGAGTTTTAACTTTTCCTGCAAGTAGCATTCATGTAATAAATAAGAGAATTTTATTTAATATCATCTGATCCATTACTTCATGCTTATTCTATTTTATAAAGATTCATTTATCTAATTTTTGTGGGTCTTATTTATTAAATAGGTGATTTTGATAAAATAAGGTAGGCATAGAGTAATGATAAATGATCTGTTTCTTGATATTTTCACCAGGAGCTTTCATTGAGAATAGAGAGGAAATGAGGTATTATTATTATAATTATTATAAGTTTTTTAAATTTATATAACTATATAATATTATTTTAAAATTAAATTAAAAGAATATTATTCAAATTTGAATTATTTTAATTTTAATTTATTAATTTCACTGTCAAACTTATTTAGCATGCATAGAGAAAGGGAGTTCAGATTCTCTGTCCAATATTAAAGTGTCTTATTGTGTCTAATAAATCTCAGTGATTTATTTATATGGGATCCGCATGGGTCTTACGTGGGTTCCACAAAATCAATGACTTAAATTTTATGAGACAGAATAGGACAAAATAATATTGGACAAAAGATCTAGTATCAGATAAAGGAGTCAAAAGACTGGAGAGTCTCATTATTTCAAGACAGTAGGACGTCACCAACCATCTTCAACTAATAAATAAACTCAACTAACCTCATAAATGATAAATGGCCATTTTCATGTGTAACTCTTTTTTCTTTTGCAATTCTGGTGAATTAATACAACAATGAAATCTAATTAAGCATAAAAGTAGAAAGAAACTAGTTAAGAATAGGAAACGATCACAGTCCCTTTCTTTCCAATGATTATCTGATTGTTTCTACTTTCTTGGCTTGTGATTCAAATGCTTTCTCCAGCAAACCAACAGCTCATCCCATCCATTACCATCTCTAATCATCAGTCCTCATTGCACACCATTGTCAATTACTACTCCTTAAAGTTTAATTTGCTTTTGACTCGAATGTTATTTAGTCTGCAGATTCTTCTCTGACATTTTTGGAACTATATTAGTCAGCTTCATCTTTTCTCACCAAACATTCATGGGAGTTTCTTCTCACTGTAGAGAGCTCAGTTTGTGAAAATGGGTTGAAAAAGGTGAGTCCAGAAGGTGTCTTCTGTTGGGTCTCGGTCAGCTTTTCATGCCATTTGCACACTTTCAGTATGTTCTTGTTCTATGGACAGTTCTTTTTCGTATCCTTTTGTTTTCTTTTTGTGTTCTACTCTGTTTGGTTTCTAAGAAACTGAAAAGGGATGTCTTAAAACTCTCAAATTTTACTTCTGTTGCTTTTCCACGTTTGTAGTCATATTTCTCGGCGACAAAACAAAGTTAGGTGAAATTAACTACTTTTGGGTTCTCTGTTCATGCTAAAGCTGGTAATGTTTGACAAAAGTTTACTTGTTGAATTAAACAATCTTTCTAGTCATTGTTTTTAGGCAGAAAAGTTGAGAAATGTGTTGACTTTAATTGACAAACCACTACAAGACATTGGAAAGTTACTATTTTTCGTCTCTGATTCTGTTCATTGTTCTACATAAATTCGTGCAGATGGGACCGAGATTCCTATAGAGGTTATGCTCTTGAAGTGCAGTTTTGATTCAACTCATGCTCGTCCACTTTGACACAGAGAATATGAGATTCATTTTCTCTGTAATTCTCTGTTTTGGATCACTTTCCTTGCATTCCATTGCAGAGCCAGTTGAGGATAAACAAGCATTGTTGGATTTCCTCGACAATATTCATCATTCACATCTTGTAAATTGGAACAAGAACTCCTCCGTGTGTGATAACTGGACAGGAGTGACATGTGACAGCAACCGTTTGAGGGTCATAGCTCTAGGGTTGCCTGGAGTTGGACTTCGAGGCTCAATCCCACCAAACACTTTGAGTCGCCTATCTGCAGTCCAGATACTATGTCTCAGATCTAACGCTTTATCAGGTTCTTTCCCTTCTGATTTCTTGCAACTCAAGAACTTAACTTCACTTTTTCTACAGTCCAACGAGTTCTCAGGTGCATTGCTTTTGGATTTCTCGGTTTGGGAAAACCTCACAATCTTAGATCTTTCTGATAACCACTTTAATGGAAGCATTCCTTCTTCTATATCAAATTTGACTCGCCTCAAGTGTTTGAACCTTTCCAACAACTCTTTTTCTGGCGATATACCTGACATTAATGTTCCTAGTCTGAAGCAGCTAGATTTAGCCAACAATGATCTTAGCGGGATTGTACCAAGGTCTCTTCAAAGTTTTCCAAGATGGGCATTTTCAGGTAACAACCTTTCCTGGGAAAATGCCACCACTGCTCTACGTCCAGCTCTTCCAATTCATCCACCGAGTACCCATGCATCAAAGAGTTGCAAAAAATTGAGTGAGTCTGCTATATTGGGAATGGCTCTAGGTGGGTGTGCACTGGTGTTTGTGATCATTGCTCTTTTGATGATTTGTTACTCTAAGAAAGAAAAGAAAACCGAATTAACAATAAAGTTGCAGAAAAAGGAAAGATCTTTGGAGAAGAAAGATGGAGAACCTCAAGGAAAGGATAACAAGCTTGTCTTTTTCGAGGGTTGTGATCTTGCATTTGACTTAGAGGACTTGTTGAGAGCATCTGCTGAGTTGCTTGGGAAGGGAAGTTTTGGGATCACTTACAAGGCTGCACTTGAAGATGCAACAACTGTGGCAGTGAAGAGATTGAAGGATGTTCCGGTTGCGAAGAAGGAATTTGAGCAACAGATCAGAGTGATAGGAAATCTCAGGCATGCAAATGTGTCTCCACTGAGAGCTTATTACTATTCAAAGGATGAGAAACTTGTGGTCTATGATTACTATGAACAAGGAAGTGTTTCTACAATGCTACATGGTATGACAAAATTTGCATCTTTGTTCAAGATTATCTATCAGAAAGTTGAAAATCCCTTTTTGACTCTAATGCTAATAAAAAGAGGTATTCTTTCAATCATGCAGGAAACAGAGTGGAGGGTAGGATTCCATTAGACTGGGAAACGAGGTTGAAGATCATAATTGGCACAGCACGGGGCATTGTTCATATCCACTCTCAGAATGGTGGCAAACTAGTCCTTGGCAACATAAAAGCCTCTAACATTTTCCTCAACTCGCAGGGCTATGGCTGCATTTCAGATGCAGGTTTGATGACCTTGATGAGCCCAGCAGTTCCTGTGGGGATGAGGGCAGCAGGTTACCGTGCCCCGGAAGTAACAGACATTAGGAAAGCAACTCAAGCTTCGGATGTCTACAGTTTTGGGGTGTTAGTCCTTGAGCTTCTCACTGGAAAGTCTCCGTTGCAAGCCATAGGTGGTGATGAAGTTGTCCACTTGGTGAGGTGGGTGCATTCTGTGGTAAGAGAGGAGTGGACTGCTGAAGTGTTTGATGTAGAACTCTTGAGGTACCCTGGCATTGAGGAGGAACTGGTTGAGACGCTACAAATAGGCTTGAATTGTGTGTCAAGAACACCAGATAAGAGACCAAAAACGGCTGAGGTAGTGGAGATGGTAGAGGCAATCCGATAATCAAGTACCTGTAACTGACCATTTTCTGAAACTAATCTCAAAAATACAGTTTCAACACGAACATCAGTTCAGATAGCTGATGTTTGAACTTCATCTGTACTGCTGTGAGACTTCACACTATCTGATCTTGGTATATTAGCTGTGACATAATTTTGTTTAAACATGTTACAATTATTTTTGAGACCTGGGCAAACTTGAGTTTGGCTATCGAATCTGGTCACAAACATCTGAGCATAATCAAAGAAAATAGTTTCATTCTGGTAATTCAGAAGAATTTGGTTTGGGTGTTGGATAGTTACAAAGCTCTTACTCTGACGACTGCACAGGAGGAAAGAAAAACTACAACCAAGGAATAAAACAGAAAACCTCTCAATCACACGATCAACTAGTCACAATAGAATTTCACAAATGTTCACAGAATCGATTCCGGATAGTCTAAACTTACTTCCTCAAAAATCTTGTTTTGACACCACCTGAAACCAGATAGACAAAAGGAGTGAAAACATATCAAGCTCTAACCATGCAATGGCAATAAATATGTTACTATGTTGTGAGGAGTACAGGCAGAAAGATAATAGAATTACTAACCTTTAACTTCCTCAAATTGAATTTCCTTCACCAACTCAGCAGATGCGTTATACTCAAAGCTGCATTTTTAAGAACGATCAATTTACTCGCAAGTCTCAGAAAAGTGAAGTAAAATCATTCTTAGATATCTCAATTTCGTATGTTCTTTGATCAGGAACATCTGTTCACACAATCAACAACTAGATATAAAAATATGCCTTGTGAGGTCCTGTTAGTATGATAATCAATATTGTCATTACACTTTGATAAGCTGATTCAAATTCTTGCTAGTGTATGCACTTCAACTCAACTCAATTAGACCTCGCACAAAAAATCCACACACATCTGGGCAAGCATACAGTAGCACTAGAAAGTTGACAGCCAAAAATTAGTATGGCCTAGTGAACCAATAGAGAGCAAACAATCCACCATTGACCTTGCATAGTACATCTATGGATGCGCAACAGATCAGCCACACTCTTGCATTGCAAATACCAAAAACGCAGAAGTGTGTTCTAGGAAGAAGAATAAGGGAAGTTGAAGATCCACTTACCTATTGGAGAAGACAACATCGAGCTCATAGTTAGAAGCACTTTTTGTAGCTTCTACCAACACAGTGACGATCTCTGTCTTTCGAGTACTGGCCATAAGTATATCATACTCAGTTGGAATAATGATAGCAAAGAAGTTATCACTCAATTCACTTAAACAGATCTTCTCTACAGCAGCTAGTGCTATCCTTCGTTTAAGGGAATCAGACTCCGTATCCACAAGATAGATGGCAAAGTCTGTTATTAGCAATACACGATGCTTCATCTTCCCCGTACCAGTAAATTTCAGAACTTTATCTGCAAACAGAACCTGGTTGTCGCCTGCAGAAGTCAAATGAAGCAAAGTTTAAGAATAGATTCTACCAACAACCCAAATCTCCCTAAAACTCCAAGTCGATGGATTTCACATTCTAGTATCCCTATTATACTTTCAAATCATGAGTAAAAGAGCCCCAACAGTTGCGCCTCAAATCAATAAAACAACAATCTGACATTCTATAACCCCAAGCAAGCATCTTTATGATAACAATTTCTCCACAAGTCAATGATATTTATAAAATCCCCATAAACCCTAATTGTCATTGTGAAGAAAACAATGAAGTTTCTACTCCACTAAAAAGCAACCATTTTCATGGAGATTCGCGAGGAAATTAACAAATTGATTAAAAAGACCTTGCTTCTGCAGAATCTTGGTCAAGTAGGGATGCGAAGGCACATCAAGATAATCTCCTTTAGCACCACGGTGAAGCGACGCTTTCCTCCGAACCTTGACGCCCATGAACGGCTCTTGATTTTCCATCACATTTCCCTCCGATACTCTCAGCCTCATACCCTTCTCCACCACTACCTCTTCTTCTCCTCCGGCGCCGTTCTGGTCGGATTCGTTGATTTGAATTCCGCGATTACTCCTATATCTGTTCATTTTCACCTAGTCCTTGGATCGACCAAAGCTGGTGGTTTGGATCAAGTTGTTATTTCTGTTATATTATTGTATTATACATATCATATGTATCATATAAAAAAGATAGATTTAATTAAGATTTAATTAGCTTTTTACCGAAAGATATTTAATTATAACATAATTTCATCTGTTTTTAATTTAAAATAATTTAAAATTTTTACGATATTATTTTTATATCTCTTGTCTTACAACTTAATTTAAAAAAAATTGATCATTTTAATTTTAATTTTTATTTTAAATTAAAATGATCAATATTCTAAAAATACGAAATTTTTAAATTAAAGTGATCAATATTTAAAAAAAAGTTAAGTTTAGAGATAAGAGATCTAAGATTTAAAAGATTTAATTAGACTATAATAAAATTAGTTAAAGATTAAATAAAATTTAAAATATGAATGAAAAAGAGTGTCTTTACTCGTACAAAATTTTAAAGTTTAATTGAAAAATATTTTAAATAAAAATCAAAATGATTTATTTTAGTTTATAAGAATATATTAATTAATAAAAATTAAACAATTAATTAATCAATTTTTAATAATAACAATTATTAAAGTAAGTAAAATTGAAAAGTTAGACGGTTCAAAAATTTTGTTATTGAACCGACTGAACCAGTTAAATTTTTTAATCATGAAAATGATAATTAACTTTGAAAATTAAATTTAATTTGCAATGTAAAATAAAACATACCATGCCATACATTAAAATTGAATTATTAATTTTAATACTGAATTATATTATAAAACAAATAATTAAGTTAAAAGACAAAATAATAAATGAAACAATAATCTAGAAATGTTTAAAAAAAAGTTAGAAAACTTCAATTAATTTTTGTTATTCCAAAAAAAAAAAGGGAGAATTAATGAAGTTGACCAAGAAACGACAAAGAGCAGGGACCAGAAAACGCGTTTTGGCTGGTACGCCCTTTTTGACGCCGTCCAGACTCCTGTACGACACCGTGCCAGTCTCGCAGAAATTCCAATTCATCCAATCAGAAATTCCAATTCATCCAATCAGAAAAAAGGATTTCGACCCAAAAAAAAATCAGAAAAAGGAAATAATTAAAAAAAAGGATTAGAAAAATAAATTATTATTAATTATAGTTGCTATAAAAAGTAACCGATAGGTTCGCGATTTTGATCGTCAAAAAGTTCTCTTCTTGGGATTTGCTCTGCCCGCCAAGAACCTATTGCTTCTTCTTCTTCTTCTTCTCATCGATTTTGTGAGGTACATTTCATTATGTTCTGGTTATTTATAATCTCTTTTTTTGTTTGTGTTTCTGGGTTTGATCGAATGTTGTGTGATTGTTTTCAGGGATGGCTTCGAAGCGGATCTTGAAGGAACTCAAGGATTTGCAGAAGGATCCTCCTACTTCATGCAGCGCCGGTATGTGTGTATACATATGTATATACATACTTTTTCCTGTTGGTTCTCTGTCGTTCTGGGTTTGTTGTAGGATTGATGTTGTTAATTCACGTTAACGTTTCGGTTTTGCCATTAGTTGGGGTGAATTGTGTATGTGAAGATGGTTTTGGTGGCTTGAAAAGGGTAAAGAATCCAACTTTTGTTTCTGGGCAACTCTTATTTTATGCGTAGGTTAAGGGTTGTATTGGATGAACTGGCAAAGGAATCATCTTTCTGAAAACTTTGGCCTGTTGTTCTGTTATTTACTTGATCGTGGACAAACTCTTGAGAGTCATTGGTTATTTTGTTTTTCACAGATATGCAGTAATGTAGTATGTTCATGTCAAATTGAGTTTTTGTGGTTATGCCCATTATTTCAGGACCTGTTGCAGAAGATATGTTTCATTGGCAAGCAACAATTATGGGTCCTCCGGACAGTCCATATGCCGGAGGGGTTTTCCTTGTTTCCATTCATTTTCCTCCAGATTATCCTTTCAAGCCTCCTAAGGTACCTGCTTTTTGAACTCTGTTTTTGGTTGTGATTTCTCCACGAGAGGTGCAGTCTTGCAGAAATTTTACGTGTTAGTTAAAGAATGAATCGGTATCTTTACTCAGCAGGGAATGACACAGATAGAACTACGATTGGACTATCCTGTTGCTTCTGTCTCTGTTATTCTTAGCATGGTTGAGATCATTATGTTCATATTTTTCTCTTGAGATGTTCATATCCATGTTTTTTACTTTTTATTATCTCAGTTCTATACAGTAAGATTTTTCTCTTTTTCTGGAGAGCAAACAAAAATTTTCAATTGTGTGCAATACTTTGGTTTTTCTGATGTTTAAGCTTCTTTATAAAGGAAAAGGAAGACTTAAAACAAGTTGAATGACATAGCCTTGGGCTGTTCCCGTGGAGCTTGAGAATAAATGCAACGATTCCTGAATTTCTACAAATGACCAATATTAGCTCAGGGATACACTGAGCATACTTTATGTATATTGTTAGAATGTGATCAAAAGCTTACGGTTGTGTTTCGGAATGCTGTAAGCCACAGTTATGTTTGTTTACGTCCTAATTCAGGTGTAGGGATTTACTTTGCAGGTAGCATTCAGAACAAAGGTGTTCCACCCTAACATAAACAGCAATGGGAGCATTTGCCTGGACATCTTGAAGGAGCAATGGAGCCCGGCTTTAACCATATCCAAGGTTCTTGTTCAATAACCCTATGAGCTCTAGTCTGGGAACATGGAAGTCATTGTTTGTTCATTTTGGTTCAGTTTAAGCCGCCGCCGCTGCCACCACCACCAAGGCTCAAGCTCGTGCCATGGTGGTGTAATTGGGGGCATCGGGGATGAGATTAACAGATACTACAACAGCCCAATTAATCAACTAAAAAAGGACCATTTCCTTGCCATAAAAAACTGAGAAAAAATGGTGTACATGATCCTTGCAGGTGTTACTTTCAATCTGTTCATTGTTGACGGATCCGAACCCTGATGACCCGCTAGTACCAGAGATTGCCCATATGTACAAGACAGACAGGAACAAGTACGAGACAACTGCTAGAAGCTGGACTCAGAAATATGCCATGGGCTAAACCATCCATGGTCGATGCATTTCGTTCGTTCTTAGTTTTTTATTTTTCGTTTTACCTTTTCATTGTCTTTTCCTTATTCCTATGTATCAAAGATGTTCCTTCCCTTCAATCAACTGTCCTAAAGTTGGCCACAACAACAGCCTAGGTAAAGAAGAAGCAGTTCTGTGTTTTCCAATTTGGTTCATGGATTATCAAACGGCTTGAACCTGAATTTGTCAAAACTTCACTTCCTCTCAGCTCCTGTTGTTTGTAGATCATAACTTTTGGAAATTATTATGCAAATATAGCATATGCGTCTGTGTTCAAGGACAGCAACTTATGGCCTTCATGGAAATAAGAGTGACTGGTTCTCTAAAAGCTCACTTCACCTTCAATTCTAGTTTTGCAGATATAGTATGTACGCCTCAAGTCCTTAAGAGTTCAACCGATAGTCCATTTAAACAACTAGGGACTTACTGATTAATCAGTTCGATTAGAATCTTGGGATGTAGTTGATCTATAAAAAGGTATATAAATCATTGAGATTCCTTGAATTATAAACTTCAAGAGAATGAGCTCTTTCAAACATTATTTAACCAAGTGATAAAATGTAAACCAATGATTTGGTATGTTCAATTATAATAATTTCAAATTAGTTAATTTTTTAATTTATTTTATTTTAATAATTTTAGTTATTAAAATCAACCAATTTATTAATTAACTAGCTAATTTTTGTAATTTAATTGAGTTTTGTATATTAGAATAAACCAAAAAAGGCAAAGATAGCCTCTTTTTTAATTATATTTCAATATTTTTATTTTATTTCAAATTTAAGATGGTCTAATATTAATTGGATATTTAAACTTTAAATTTTTTATTTATCGATTTAATTTTTGACCCTATTTTTAGGACAATGATGTAAACTTACATACAAAATTTTCCAAAGAGAAACTATAAAGCAAATTTTTATTATTGCTCATAAATTACATATTCTAAATAAGTTAAAGGAATCTCAATCAATGTTATGAATACTGTACCAGGCTCGGTACCGGATTGGACTTTGGAACGGAACTGTGCCGGTACCGGTCGGTACCGGGTACCGTTTCGGGATATTTTTTAAATTTATAAAATAGTCCTTAAACTTTTTAAAAATTGCAAAATAGTTCATATTGATATATTATACAGTTGTACTGTATACTTTACTAGTTTACTGTTTACATCAACCATGCTTTCAAAAATCTT
>JANVCL010000007.1:1385-24021 GCA_026546855.1 Erythroxylum incrassatum
TTTCCTAAACCAATTTCATCCAAATTCAACATCACATTAGACAAAATCCTCAAAATTAACTATAGGAAACCCATTTCCAACATATTTCAAGCCATCCAAAACAACCAATTTCCAAAAACCCCAAATTACAAAATTTGGGTATAAACCCTAACTAATCAATCATCCAAAATTAAGCCTCATCTTAGCATAATCACTTCAATTAATCATAGGAAAACCCAATCCCATAACAATATCAAGCTATCTAAACCAAGACTTCATCAAAAAAATCAAAATCAAAACTTTCTCTCTCTTACCTTTTTCTCCACCATTTTCGAATTTCTTCAAGCTCCAAAGGAGACTTTCATCTTCTTCCCTCTCTTTCCTCTTGAAAAGCATCAAAACCCTCTAAGAAACCAAGAAAAATCGCAACCCCAAGCTTGTCTTCTTCTCCTCCATCACCGATTCTCACTTCTCCTTCTCTCTTCTCTTTCCTTTCTCTTCTTTTCTTTCTCATTTTCGTGCCTTTCCTTGTGCTTCCACGACAGCCCCTTGTTGTCCTCTTTAATGAGTGATAAATGACTTAAATGCCCCTCCCTTATAAGCTTCTAACTTACCTCTTTAAGTGATGTTCCTAAAATACCCCTGCACATTTCATTTTACTTCATGTTACTTTGGGACACTTTTTAATCATCTATTTGAAGGAATTTGCCACAATTTCCTTCTAGAGAATTGTTCCTCTATGTCTTAATTTCATAATAGCCACAAAAATCATTTAATTTGGTACACTATACTCCGAGTTATAGTCCAAACATCTCGGACTGCCATATGCTGGAAAATTTTCCAACACTTTACTTCCGTCCAAAAATTGACAATCTTAGAGGCTAAATTAGAATTCACTTTCTTCAGATCAATTGTAGCTCTATTTCTCTAGTTCAATCCAATTTCAAGAATTATCTCATTTCGATAACTAGAGAACGAGTTCTAGCTAAAACACCGAAGCATGTTCAATGTAACATTTTCAAACTTCTAACTTTACTTTTCACCTAAAATCCATCTTATATCTAAATCATCATTTCTACTTCTTTTCACTTTCCTTGATTATCCTTTTCTTTACACAACCTAGCTTATAAAAAGGTTCGGGGTCTCACAGTATGATTTTGGTCTTTCCAACTCTTTTGGAATTTCCAGTTAGACATATTTTTCCGCTATTGTTGTCTTTAAGTCACACTGTTTTAATCGAGAACTTTGGATGATCTCTCTTACCTTTGGATGATTTATAATAAGGATGATCCAAATACTTCAAGTCCAAAAACGATTGCAAGAATATATATTGTACAGACTTAATAGGGGTAAAGTAGTATCATGGACACGACTTTCTTCTGAGAGATGAGTAATTTCTAATAGATTTTCTATTTTATTTAAAAAAAGTATATTTAACATTGAAGGAAGATTTGTTATTGAAAGAGTTAAAGAAAGATGAATAGGGTCACTAGGTAAAGAGTCACTCATGACATATGGAAGGATCTCTTCACTCACTTTCATCAAAAATCATGCAATTACTTTCAATAAAACTCATGGCTCTGATACCATCCAGGAAACCCTTGGTTAGAGGGTATATGTTGATAACAAAAACAAAAGATACATGGCATTTTTAGACCACATGAATCGAGACCATTTAGGTAACCTCTGGTCAAAGGGCATACAGGGATAGCAGAAACCAAATATACATAACATTATTAGACCATATGAATCTAGAAAAGCCCTTTATGCTATAACTCTTAGGCTCATGGAATATTTTACCGATAAGCCTTAAGGGAGATGTATCATAGATTCCCAGCCTATATACCAGTCAAGTGGCTTATAGAATAAATTTCCATAAGAGATTGAAGATGAGCAATATTGACTATAGCTTAGATTTCAGATATGCTAGTTGAAACATAAGCCCTTCTTCTCTGATTGGGCGTCAATTCTCAAGATCTACCTTTTAAAAATCTAAACTTATCAATGTTTCCCTGTATAACTTAGACCTCAAACAAGATCTATAGTCCAAAACTTTATGATATATATGATCCTCATAAAAACAAGTGTAGAGCATATTTATCTTTCTGTATGACTGTTGCTTACATTATTCAAAAATCAAGCTTTCAAGAAAGAGAGAGAACTTAGAAGGAAATCATAATACCTAAATGATCTTACTATAATTTCATTTACAATATACATTTATCTCAACAATATACATTTATCTTATAAACTTTATCATATACATATAAATATGTATAAAATAAAACATGTCTTTAAATAATTATCACTGAACTATAATCCACTGGTTAACTATAATACATAAACCAACAATATTCATTTGAAATGTCACATATTGATTGTTCTTATAAAAATATTATAGTCAATTGACCCAATCATTCGATTAATTGTACAAAGAATTTTTTGATATTAAACATTCAACCAACTTAAATCATTCATGCTTCCTCAAATAAAGAGCTGTCAAGTTTCAACAATAGGTTCGTCTAATGATTCGACTAAATAGAAGAAAATTTACATTATGATCCAAGTGTTAATTAAGCTAGTAATTTGTACTACTTTCTCTAAACAATTTAATGCTTCTTATATAATCTCAATCCAAGTTGGATGCCAGACTCGTATCATTATTACCGCCTTTTATAATATCGATAAAAATTTCCTTCTAATAGAAGCAACGCGTTGGCACCTTCCAAGATAAGTATGTTATATTTTCTTGCTTTCGAAACTTCGGTTAAGTACGACAATTATTGGTTCTCGATGTTGTCCCTATATTGAAAGATACTTAAAATTGTAAAGCCTATAACAACAGATTATACGGTCGACTGCATCACAGGCTAGCCCTAACACTCACACCCCAGGCATGGGAAAGTTAGTTGTAAGAGTTTCAACTCTCCTTTGGAGATTTGCCACTTCATCTACTAAAGGAAAACCTGACGATGTCAGAAACTTCATGAAGTCTTGGAGCTTGGAACTTGAAACTGACTTTTTAGCTTCAAGAGTTAATTGCACACCCTCGTGAATGAAGTCTGCAGTTGCCACGAATTCTCTCTCACTAAACCCTCTGGTAGTCATGGCAGGAGATCCAATTCGGATGCCACCAGGTACTAGGGCACTTTTATCGCCTAAAATAAAAAAATAGTATATGCAAGCACTGAGATAATGATAAAGAAGAGAACCAGACATCATAACGAAATGCAGAGATAAATATACTCACCAGGTACCGAATTCTTGTTCAGAGTGATAGAGGCCATGTCAAGAATTTTCTCCACCCTAGCCCCATCAATACCCTATCAAAAGATTGTCAATTGGAAAAAAAAAAGGTTTATTACCTGAACAGTTCCGTCTAACTACAACAACTAACTAGCTAAGTTATAACCCTGTTATCTGAGATGACAAAATAGTGATACACCTGAAAATTCGATCTGTGAAATTTAAATAGACACTTGCAAGTAAAAGAACATTAACAACGATAGAAACAACTAATAGCATCTACCGATCATAACTATGAAACCGAGGCAATAACTCCATGTAGTGGTCACTCCTCTTAAAGGCTGATAAAGTTGTTGGGAAATATTGGGCATATCATATACAACATGTCTAACCAAAAAGAAAGACATGATGTTCCACCTTATTTGTTGCTAGCAAGTAGCTAAATGCTACAATTAATTTTGGATGCTCCTATACATAACCCAGAGAAAACTTACCAATGACCTCAAATCTACAAGAACCAGGTGATTATCACTCCCACCAGAAACTAGTTTGTAGCCCAGTTCAGATAATCGGTTTGCAAGGGCTTTACAATTTGAGATGACCTACAAGCAACAAGTAACCTGTTTAGATAAAGAAGACAAAAGCTTGCCACGTTTGATTACAAAGTTACAGTACCTGCTTCTGATAAGATTTGAACTCAGGTGATCGAGCATGCTTCAAGCAAACTGCCAGCCCACCAATTGTGTGGTTATGAGGACCACCCTGCATGACATATCATAAACATGGTTGACACAACTCACATAGAACCAATCTTTTACAAACAACAAACAGGGAGTAACCTGTAAGCCAGGAAATACAGCATTGTTGATAGCAGATTCCAAATCAACTCCCAAAACAGGATCCTTCTTGAAAAAAATCATCCCACCGCGTGGACCCCGTAGAGACTGAAGAAAAATTCATGACTTTTGCAAGAAATAAGTTATATATGATCAAAAAGAAATATTTAATCAAGTTGTTAATCTTTTTGTAAAAGTTACAAATGATGAGCTGTAGATTGAATTGCATAATGCGGTGATTCTTACGTTGTAAAACATTAGAGTGCACAGCTAACTGTTTTATACTTTAATAGCTGACTCATGAGTTGGGTAGTAATAAGAGGTGATAATTGTATTTCCAGCGCAACACTAGAAATGTTAAGAAAGACAAGATTAAGCTTAACAGTAACTATACTTTTTCAGAAAAGCCTAACAGTAACTACCTTGTGTGTTGTTGTTGTCACAATATCACAGTATTCAAATGGGTCGGCAACCACAGAAGCTGCAACAAGTCCACTTATATGAGCCATATCCATCATGAGAAATGCGCCCACTTGATTGGCAATCTTACAACACAATAATTGCAATTAATAAATTAGAAAAGAAGATTATATAGACAACAAATAAAAGATAGTAGCGATCACTAACAACTCCTATGCACACCTACCTTCCTCATACGTGGATAATCAAAATCTCGTGGGTAAGCACTTGCACCAGCAATGATGAGTTTTGGTCTAAACAAAGCAGCAGTTTTCTCAAGCATATCATAATCAATTAGGCCTGTAAAAATAATTTAAACAAATATCAAGAAGTTTCCAAGCATCACTAACAAATCCTATGCACACCTGCAATAAAGATGTCTCACCAGTAGATTCGTCAAGACGGTATGGCATAGACTCGAAGTAAATTGATGTACCAGACACTCGTCTTTTAGGAGTCATAAATCCATGAGACAAATGCCCACCATGAGATAAATCCAAACCCTAATGTATACCCAGATTGCAAATCAAGGTACTGGCATTTTGAATAACAAAAATAAAAATATATATTGAAAAATGCAAAGTACAACTAACCATTATTCGATCATGGGGATTAAGAAGTGCTGTATAAACCTCAAAATTAGCAGGAGAGCCAGACAACGGTTGGACATTGACACCCCACATATTTCCATCCAAGTGAAATGTTGCCAAAGCCCTTTGCTGACACAGAGTTTCAAGTTCATCTATATGCTCATTTCCACCATAGTACCTATTTATATTGTACAAGAAGCGATAATAAAAGATTCCCAAAAAAAAAAAAGCAAAAAGCTCTTCAAAAGAATTGACTAACAACATTGCTATCTTAGTATAGGATCGAAAAATTCACCTTTTACCAGGCAGTCCTTCAGAATACTTGTTTGTAAGGCATGAACCAACTGCTTCCATGACCGCTCGGGATGTAAAATTCTCTGAGGCAATGAGTTCAAGACTTTTAAACTGTCGACTCTTTTCTTTTTCAATTATTGCATGCACCTCAGGATCTGCTTCAATAAGGCCATAGTCTAGGAAACTGCATTTGTCAGCTGGAAATACAAAAATGGAATTAGTAGAAAAGAATCAATCTCATACCCGTCTTGCATCTCATCAGATAAGTGCAATGCCACAACCAAGTAAAGTGGTGTCTTTGATTTAGTTTCATCGTTTGATACCACTAAAATAGAGTACCAGAGAGTAGGTTTGAGGGTTTGGTAAACTCAATTTACCAAATTTATTGTTTTCTTCAACTGGGACCACAGAAAATCACATAGTTTTATAAGAACACAATTGACCAAATTTATTGTTTTCTTCAACTGGGACCACGGAAAATCACATAGTTTTATAAGAACTCAAGACAAACATGCTTGGAACATTACATCAAGGGTAGAAAAGAAGATAATGCTTGTTTATCGCAATGACGTAAAAGAAATCACAAATATAAAGCAAATAAATGATAGTATTCTTTCATTTCCATGGAGATATATGAACATCTGCCAAACAAAATTTCACTTTATTCAACAAAGGAGCAAACAAAACTGAGAATAGGCATTTCTATTTACTGCATATTCAGACATATGAGAATAACAAGCATATCCCTTTTAAGAAAAAACAAACTATCAAAACAATATAATACAAAAGATAAAACCTACTAAGACAAAGATAATGGCTACCTCCAATTTTAGAGAACGAGGATGACAATTCTGTCTTTCTGATCAAGCTACCTTCAAGTTGAGAAGCTCTACAGGGCCTCAAAGAATTAAGCTTATCTTGAGATGGAATACTGCCGCATCTCTTCAAGTGGAAGAGTGATTCGTTGGTCCAAATAGGATGTTGCTGACATAAAGAACCCATCACTACACTGGCACCACCACAAGCCTGCATTCTAACTTCTTACACTACAGATCTGCATACGTGCCCATTCAGGGAAATATCAGAATGGAAGCATGTGTATGTTCTTTTAATTTCATCCACACCACAACAAACTCGAGAAAAATAGGAGTGCTTATGAACAAATAAGCAAAGTAACAACTATTTTTCATGAAAATCAAATAGAAAGCAGTACCAACTCCAAATAAACATTCTTTCTTTGAAGAGAGTTGTATGACAAGATAGTTAATCATGAGTATGATGTGTTAATCCGCATTATAAGGTGAAATTTTTTTCAAAGAAAATCAAATAAACTCCTGTTTAGAGTATTAGAGTGGTCCATGGGTGCGAGTTTGAGGCTAAGGTGAAAATGAGAAAGTTATTGGGAGTCCTTGGGCTATGTTTTTGTACGGTGCTGCTTTACAGTAACAGAATAGGGGAGAACCAAGAGAAGAACAATGGAGACAGAACAGTAATAAACAGGATGATTGGTGTTTGTTCACTCATAGTAACAATAGATGGTCAAATTGGTTGTTTCAAGTGAGCAAAACAGAGAAAACTTAAGTGAAGAACACCAGAAATTCCTTGAGAAACAATAATCATAATGAAAAGAAATAAGAGAAGAAAGCAGAACTAGTTGCTGGCAAGAAAACAGAGAGCAAAAGTATACTAACAAATACAAATAACCTTTGAGTAGATATGAGGAACCAGTGAGCAGAAAGGAAGTGGTTAAATGCGAGAAAACGACAAGGAGTGGAAGATGCGTCTGTAATGTTTGCTATGGTGAGTGGATCGTTGAAGAGAAAAACATGCAACTTAGGTTTGTTAGAAACTTGTATCTTTCCTCGTTTTCTTTTAAACTAGCACTTTTACTGAAATGAAAAATAAACTTTTAGCCTTATAAACAAAGAAAGAAAGCTTCAAATACAAACATAAGCCCAAAATGGCTAACTAGTCCCTAACGTTTTTACGGATATACAAAATAGACTCTAATATTTCATAGTAGTCAAATTAAATCTTAAAGTTTATCAAATGTTCAAACTAGACCACAAAGTTTGGAAACCGTCCATATTAAACTTTGAGCACTTATGTCATAAGGGCATCGTCAGTAATATTGACGTAGCTCGTTAAATGCTGACATGGATTTTTTTAAAATTTTCATTGATGTGGGACCCATCGTTGCTGATGTGGCCATCAAGGTGAGTCCCACATCAGCTCCAAAAACGTTGAATCTCTCTCCTCCCTCAGACGTAGCATTTTTGGACGGATACGAGACGAAGCGTTTTGTGGAAGGTAGATGCAACGTTTTGTTGAAACCCCTCCTCCCTTACACACACGTTTTCCTCTTCCCTAATTCCTAATCCCTAATCCCTAATTTTTCATCCACAGACATCACCATGCAGCATGCTCTTCTTCCCTAATCCTTAATCTCCCATTGATATTTCTAATGGACGCGACATTTTCTTCCCTAATCCCTAATCTCCCATCTTCTTCCCACACAATCTCCCATCTCACGCTTCTTCCTTCTTCTTCCCTGTGTGTTCTTCCTCAGACGACATCTCATCATGGTAGGTCATTATTGTCTGCCTTTTATGTTTTATGTGATCCCCTAACTCTATTTACTTTTCTAAAACTTTACATTCAATCATTTTGTTATTCATCTTTATCTTAGTTTTTCATTATTTTTCTTATCTTTGTTATAATTTTTTCCCATATAGAGACATCTTTCTTAAAGAGTTGGTGTGCTTAGAGTAAATATAAGATTCAACAATATTGAAGGACATTTAATATTTTAATTTGAATTTTCATAAAGCTTTAATTAACTACTTGTTTTTCCCCCAAAGATTTCTAATTTTTGCAATATTTAATAAAGTGAATATTAATAATTATGATAGTTTTCCTTAATCCAATGATTACTTTTACTTCTATTTCAATTATGTTTATCTTGGTTCTTTATTATATTTAGACTAATTTCTTTAATTTATATTTAACTTTTCATTATTTGCGTGGAGGTCACTCTTTAATGAAATATGACAATTTCTTAGATAGAATGTCTTAAGACTTGAATTTTCTTAAAGAGTCATTTATATAAGTTATAAAGTTCACTTGCATATCTAGATTATATGATTGTTGATATGATGTTACTACTTTATTTCTTCTAGTTATTTTACACAAGTTATTCCACATTTTTCATGTCCTTAGTAGTTGGCACTAATGATTATTGGACTATTTACTTTGAATATAAAACATATGTATGTTTTTAGAGTTCAAGTTATGTGTATATTTTTAAAATCGAAGATGTATTTTATGTTTGTTTTGAGTTAAACGATATACTTTTTATGATAGTAGTTGATAACGAAATTAAGTTGGAAGAACAATTTATTTTAATATAAAATTATTAATTTAATTTTGACATATGTTTTTATATATTTTACAAATAAATAAAGGGAAGTTTAAGCATTCTTGATAAATCAGTCGCTTCAGGAAGATTCAATAATCCAACTTAAGCTCATGTTAGATTGGTTCCTAAGATGAAGAGTCATACCATTTGTTTGTATTATAACAAGCATTTAAAAGGTAAAGGAATCACTATATTAAAGAAGTATTTAGTTAGAATCAAAGGTGATGTAGAGCCTTATAAGAAAGTTAGTCATCACGTGAAATAGCAAATGAAAACTTTGCTTGAAGAGTGTTAGTATAAGAAAGACAGAAGGCAAAGATTAAACTAAGAAATTTGTAGTGGAATTCTTTTTGCAGTGGTCAGGATGATACTGGAGATTTTGAAGGTGGTATTACCTCTCAACATGAAATGATTATTACACTTGATGTAAGGAAGAGAAGATAAGTGTCTAACTTTTTTACTCCACAACATCTTTTAAAACTCAACCTTCAACCTGAAGTACCTTACAATATAAAGAAGCAACTCATAATATGGAATGTCAATAGCAAGATGGTGGTATGATGTAGGTATATTATTCAATGATGCTCATTCTTATTATTACCAACCTATGGTAGATGTTATTTCCTCTTACAATTTAGAATATAAAGCTCCTTCAATTGATGACTACAAAGTTAATCTTTTGAATATCTTTATTTATAAATAAAGAGTTATTTGGATGAAAGAAGAATAACTTGGGCAACTTATGGGTGTTCAATCATTTATGTGCTGGAAAATAGAAGATATGAACCTATTATTAATTTTTTGGTTTATTCTACTAAGGGAATAATGTTTTAGAAGTTCACTGATGTATATGGTCTCATTAGAAACGTTCATATTCTTTTTTAGACATTTGATGAAGATGTAAACAAACCTGGACTTGAAAATGTTGTACAATTTATCCCTAGTAATCATTATGCTATAAAGCAACTAGAAAAAGTTACAAAGCAAGTATAATTCTTTTTATTGGACTCCTTGTGCTACATATTGTATTGATATGATGATGAAAAATATAGGAGATCCTAGATACTTTCCTATCATTGATGGAACTATGCAGAAAACAAGAAAAGTGACTGAGTTCATTAACAATCGTATATGGATCCTAAATTTGATGATAAAGAATTCCACTAATGGTAGGAATTTTTCATCCTGCTATTATATGATTTGTGAATAATTTCTTATCACTTCAATGTTTTGTTCAAATGAATAAGGAGTTGAGATAAATGCTTATAAATGATAAGGGGGTTGTATCTCAGTATGCCAAGTCTAATGCTAGAATAAAGGATTCTAAAATTATATTTGAAGATCATGAATTTTGACCTTAATGTCAAGTTTTCATATGAGTTTGTGAGCCTTTAGTGAGTGTATTTTTTCTAATAGATAATCATGAGGAAGAAAAAATAAGTTATTTTTATAATGCCATAAAAAGGGCGAAGGAAGCAATCAAGGCTAATATGAAAAATAGGTCTTATTTGTATGCACCTTATCTTTTAATCATTAATGAAAAATGAAAAAGATAACTTTACTCTCTATTGTTTGTAGCTAGGGCATTTTTTGAATCCCAAAGTCCACTTTAGACCAAGTTTTATAAAGATAGTGAAGCTAATAAGAGAATGCTATTAACTTTCACAATAATTATTACACATGAGATGATGCAAGATCTTCTAAGCTTACAAATAGAGGTTTACAATGATGCTTCTGGTAATTATGGGATGCACATTAGAATTTGTTATAGAGACATACCTAATCTAAATATATATTTCTTAACTTTGTTGCTTTCTAAAATTAATAATTACTTTATTTTATTTATTGGTTTACTTTTATTGTCTTACAGTTGCTTGGTGTGACCAATTCAGAAGTGGTGTTTTAGAATTAAAAAGTTTTGCAATTCAAATTTCAAGTCAATGTGTGAGTAAAGTAAGATGTGAAAGGAATTAGAGCATATTTAAATTCATCCTTTCCAAGAAAATGATCATATTGGAATAGAAAAGATTAAACAATTTGGTTGCATTCGATACAACATAAAGCTTCGAGAAAGATATGTTATTATAGTTATTAAGTTGTATATAATTTCTTAATAATTTAATTTATTGTATACTGTGAATTTTAATAAAAGTATTTATATATATCTAATTTGCCTTGCCTATATCGATCTTTTAGTTAAATGGGTTTTTGAGGAACTAAGTTTGATAGATAAGAGTAACTTTGAATATAATCTTGGATGGTAAAATATTGACTTGCATTTGGTTCAATGAATTTAAGTTATGATTGATAAGTGTGAATTGCATCATGTTTTAGGGTTTAATTCGATAGGTATTTAATTGTTAATTTAGTCATTTAGTATGTGTTTATGTTATAATTATGTTAATTTCTTAATTATTTGTGTTTAAGTGTTGTTATGGGTTAGTATAAGCATTTGAGCTTAATTATTATGCCTTTGAGGTACTTTGATGTGTTTGTTAGTATTTCAGGGTCAACATCGAATAACGGAGAAATTTTAGAGACACTTGTCATGGCCCATTTGCCACGATCGTGACAAAAGCATAGGACTTGGCCCACAATCGTGGCCTTCCTGCCACAATTGTGATAGAAGGCTGTGGCTTATGTTGGGTAGATGCATAAACACCCAGAAAAGGTCAAGTTTTGAGAGAGTTTTTGGACCTTTTTGACCTCGGGAAAACCCTAAGACTGCCCAAAACACAGCAAGTATATAAAGAATGAGACAAAAGAAGAGAGGAGCTTCTTGCATCAACCACCATTGAGAAACCTTAAAGAGAGTTCGTCGAGAGATTGAGAAAGAGGCGAAGGAAGAGAGACGTGGAGAAGAAGTCGACACGAAGTACTTCCCAGAATAGGAGGTTTCCCGACGTTACTGCCTCCTTCATCTGTTCAGATCTAGTTTCTGGTGTATTTTATTTATGTATAGAATTGGAATAGCTGTTGAGATAGGATTTTACGAATGTTAAGGAATGTCTAAACTCACCTTCGGATTGTTTTTATCTTTGATTCAATAAAAATTTGATTGTTTATGTTATTTGGATTCATTGTGGTTAATTTCTACACTTGCATACTTTGGTGATAGACTAAAGGGGTGAATTGAATGAAAAATAATTAAATTGGGCTAATGAGAGTTAGGTGATTTAATAAGAAAGAGAAATCAATCAAATTGGTAATTGTGTGACGAGAGATCTCACATAGGTTCCCATTAGTCTATTGGAAAACTTTAGATCTAATTAAGGTTTGGATCAATTGTGAATTGAGAAATTGCAATTTTCTATAATCTGATTAGAGTTTATAATTTAGGGTTATTGGTTATAAATAGAGAGAGAGTAATCAAACCTAGGATCGTCTAGAACCAATAATCTGACAATTCATAATTAATTAGATTAGTGTTGAAGATAAGTAAAAATTTCCCTTTCTCTCAATTGGTATTTCCTTAGGTTGATTCTTGATGTGTTGTTGTAATTTTCTGATTTATTAATATTTCTTAAATTGAATTGTTTGATTGAATCGATTGATTGAATTGAATCATTATTTTAGTTTAGTTAAATTTGAATTTCTGCGATTAGATTTGGCCTTAGATTTTAGGATTAGATTAACCCTCCTAATGGGATCGACACCTTAGTTACTAAGCGAATGACCTGTACGCTTGTGAAATATCGAGGTTAAAATATTAAAGCTTACATATATCGGAAAACCACGATAAAGTTTTTGGTACCATTGCCAGGGAGGCGATTAGTTTAGTTCTATAGTTTAAGGCGTTTAGTTAGTTTTTTTAAGTTTTGTTATTTCTTTTCTACATCTGAAATCGTGCTCTTGCATGAACATAAGAGCCACGAGAAGCTCGAGTCGCACAGCTAAAACATTAGGTTTAGACATCATTTGACTAGAACGAAACATTAGGAAAGCTCGATATAACGAAGAAGAAGAAATCTTGAAGATAACAATGGCTGAGGAATTTCAGCAAGATTTGGACCACGAAGCGAACTAAGGATGTCAACAAAGAACCCTTATGGACTTTATGAGACCAGGGTTCAATGCGGCTAACCAAGGAGTAGCTAGGCCACTCGTACAAGCCGCATTGTTTGAAATCAAACCAGCTCTCCTAAACATGCTTCAACAGAACGTGTAGTTTTATGGACTAGCAAACAAAGATCCCAATGCACATATAATGAACTTCCTCGAAATTTGTGATACCTTTAGGTACCATCAGATGTCAAAAGATGCGATTAGAATTAGGCTCTTTCCTTTTACCCTTAGAGATAGAGCAAAGGCTTGGTATCATTCTCTTAGCCCAACCAAAGTCACTAATTGGGATCAGTTAGTCCGCGTCTTCCTAGACAAATACTTTCTCCTGACTTAAACCACTAAGATCATCAAGGAAATTTGTAACACACCACTACCATAGTGCATATGCCCTAACATCCATAGATTATCCAAGAATATACGCTATGGGAATGGCATGTTAGAGTAATCACATTCACTTATTAAGGCATCATACATAAAACAAATATTTAAGAAGATCAAAGCTTCCCATTATATTCATAAACATGAACATACATTTTAGCATTACAGTATATAGTCCACACATATACATTACTAAAAATATCTAAGAGTTTGCTACTCTTTATATGATGTTTTACATGAGGTGAAATGTTACACCTTAAATATCCTATCTAGACTCTTTAGTGTCAGCTGACGGACCTTTGAGCCATTCTTGCTCCAAAATCGACAATACTAGGTTGCTGACCGAGCGTCGTAACGCTAATCAAAATTAAAATAACTAGACTACTACTGTAGAGTGGCGAGTCTAGGTCGATCCCACAGAGAGTGCGTGTAAAGTTTAAGAAATGAAATTAACTGGTGTTTACACTAAATGGGAGGTTTTGGATTTTTGGAAAAAGAAAAGGAAAATAAAACTAACTAATTAAAACTTATTAAAGAAAACATGCAAAAATAATAATAAAATGTGGGGAATTTGGTAGGGACCCGGTTCTTCGGTTAAATCTCGACCTAAACCCTAAACAAGTATATTTTATTAATTTGTTGTTTTTTAACCTCTTATAGCAACTATTAATCGTGGGTTAAAAATTAAACCGAGTTTTCCCTTAGGTTTTGTTTAATTAAGATGCGATCGTTAATTAAACCTAACCACCGAACAACCTAGGATACGATCTCTAGATTTAATTAGGTAGTAGCATTACGAATTAGGAAAACCAATTAATCAAGGCAACAACCACATACGATACGTCATTTAACCTAAGTCATGTTATCCCTAATGATTACGAATCATTAGTCGCTACATGTGAATTCTAACATAACAATTACGGATTATATCGAAATTCTAGCAATGGGTTCACAATTAGCAATTCAATAAACACATTAAAATTATCAAATCACAATACTCAATGGGTTCATACACAAATAACCGAATAATAAAGAAAATCCGATTATCCATACACAATACCTAAAATTAAAATAGGATATCACATTCAATTCCTAATAAGAGAAAGAAATAACAAAACAATAAAATATACTTAACCCGAGTCGTCGGCGTCGATATTACCTCTGAACCGACATCGAGACGTTTAACACTTCATAAGTTTTTTTTTTAAAATTACTTTAGCCCCCATCTTCATTCTTAGCCAAAAGCCCCTTTGATTTTATCCTTAATTTACTTCAGCCCTCGCAAGCTCCAGCCAACTGCGCCTGTTACGTTTATTTTCTTGCGTCTCCTACTGTTGCCTCGTTGATTCCACGCTGTAGCTTGGTCCCCTCTTGTGCTTGCGTGCTCTTCTAATGCTGATTTTTCCCTGTTGTGCACCTCCAGCGCCGTGCATTCTGCTTGCTTCTAATTCATTCCTCCTGTAGCTGTTTCCTGTTGTCTGTTCCTGCACCGCACACCCTCTTTTATACGTAACCCTCATTTACTTTTTTACGTCACATACGTTGTTCAGCTTCCTCTGGCGCCACTGCAGTGAGTGTTGCATGATTTTTTTCGCCCCCCAAACGATGCCACCTCTGTTGATTTAATTTGTTGCCTCCAGCTACTTAAACGCAGTGAAATGCATGCGTTGCTACGTTTAGCAGCAACTAAATGCTTTTTTATTTTTTTCTAAATAGCAACAATTTTAATTCTTTGTATTTTGATTTTTCTTGTCTTTCTTTTTTTTTCTTGCTCTATGAAAATAAATTTTTTTTTTGGAAAATGACCCAAATGTAATGCTTCTAGTCACTTTAATTTCTTTGCTCCCAAATTGTACCTAAAATTAAATATGAATTAAAGTGAGTATTTTAATCATTTTTGTATCATTAATCGCTTAGTGTAAATAATTAAATATATCAACAATTAAACACATATCAGTTGTCCAACATTTCCAAATCTTCCTTTTTTATTTTCATTAAACTTAATCTGTGAACTGGATTGGAAGATTTTATGCATATTGATGATGTTTTAATTTCATTTTTTTCTTCACTTATATCAAATTGATGATCATACAAAGAGAGATCTTGTGTGAGAACTCGATTATCCAATAGATTGCTTAAGAACTAGTTGAAAATGTTAGGCTGTTTTTGTTATTTAAAAGATTGCAAATCTAGAATTTTGTTATCAATTAGGGATTATTAATTGGGGTTAAATGATTAGGTCTTGAGAGAGAATAATCAAACCCTTCAAAAATCTAGGATCGACACCAAATTGAATAAAAAAGGTTAAGGGAGTCAAATGATGACAGAACAAATCCTATACTTTCATACTTAATTATCCTTATTTTATTGTGACAACTCAATTGTTAAGTGGTTTAGTGTTCAATTTTCTTTGATTGTTTAATTTCTGAATTTATTTTCTTTTAGATCATATTTTGCAACCTTAGACAAAGTTAAGTTCATTTAGTTTTAGCTAATTCCTCGTAGGATCGACACCTCAATTACTACAAGTAAACGATTAATATATTTGCAGAATATTGGGGGTTTTACATTAGGTAAAACTTGCTCAACAATTTTTTGGCACCATTGTTAGGGAATTAGTTTAGGAAATTTTGAATTCCTTTATTTTAAGGAATTTTTACCCTTTCTTATGATTGTAGTACCCAGTCACAAGAAATTAAAAAAATAAAAAAGAGAAGGAAGTTTAGATGCAAGGTAAAAGACATATCAATTTGGACATCACAAGGTGAAAATCAGGAGTCCAAAAAGTTAAATGTTAAAAGGAGATAGAAAGAATGATGATTGACAAAATACATTATGGGGAGCAAAGGGGACTTATGGACTTTATAAGGCTAGGGTTTAATACCTATCATCGAGGAATTATATGACCACCATTGCAAGTGAAGCACAATTTATTTAAAGAGGTGGCAAAAAATAGTTGTTTTTGGATATCAGAACGAAGTAGGTAGCAGTCAAACTTCCCAAATCTAGAAGGAATGATTGCGGTAGATTCAATGACAACATTGCAGGCTAAAATTGACAACCTCACTAAGGAATTGAATAGTCTGATGACCGCCTCTTTTTCTCCATTCAAAGTAATTTAGCAAGGATATATGGATGAAAGAGTCATATTATAGCTAATTGCTTTCTAATGTAAATCAATAATGAAGAGTAATTTGACTTCAATGAAGCACAATTTGGTTGGAGAAGTAATCATCCTTATTTGAACACGTACAATCCTAGATGGTAAAACCACCTAAATTTCTTTTGGTCTAACAAAGTAAGGATTCAAATAAGAAATCAAGACCTACTAGGTTTCAAATAAGATAAGTCCAGTTTATAGGATTGAAAATTAGCCAAGATCGTGGATAAGCTCATAAGCATGGATGAGGCCCAAAAGAGATTGGAAGGGAAGTTTGAGCAAGTAACAGAAGATTATGCCTCTTCTATTCATAACTTAGAGGTTCAAATGGGCCAGTTTTCCATTGAATTCTGTAAAAGAAGTGAGAAATTTTTTTTGAGCAATATGGAAGTATTTCCAATAGAGCAATGTAAGGCGAACACTTAAGAGTGGAAAGAGCTATAAGAACCAATGAAAAGACAAGCTGAGACCCACCTTATAAAAGACCAAGAGAGAACGAAAAAGGATGAAGAAAATGACAATGACCCTCCTTATATTCCTCCTTAACCTTACTTACCAAAAAACACCATTCCCACAAAGACTTCAGAAGAACAAATTGGATTTAACATTTGCAAAGTTCATGGAAAAGCTAAAGAAATGGTAAATTTACTTGTCTTTTGTGGAAGTGTTAAAACACAGGCCTAAGTACGTGAAGTTCCTTAAAGAAATATTATATGACAAGCAGACTTAGGAATATGACCAGGCGGTAGCTATGATGGAAACTTGTAGCTCCTTAATTACCAGCCATATGCCCTCAAAGTTGAAAGGTCCAAAGAGCTTTATGATACTCTATGTAGTTAGTAATTTAGAGATTTTGAAATGTTTATGCGACTTAGGCGTAAGTATAAACCTTATGCCTTTGTCAATTTTTAGGAAACTGGGGCTAAAAGATGTAAAGCCAACATCTATGCATATTCATTTAGCAGACCAATCGATTAAAAAATTGTTAGGTTGGTGGAGGATACGCTTATAAAAGTGGACAAGTTTATAATTTATACGGATTTCATTATGCTAGACTTTGAAGAGGATCAAAATTATCTGCTAGTTCGTGGTATACCATTTTTGAACACTCGAAAAGCTTTAGTAGATGTCCATGAAGACAATCTCATCCTTTAGATTGGAGATGAACAAGTTAAATTCAATATGAATAAGGTGTTGAAGAATCCAAAAATTATCTCCTTAATAAGCGACTTTTTTACATGGGTGATTAATCTTTAATAACATTTTATTAGATCAAGAAATATGTTTAGATATGAACAGAAAGACACGAGGTGGAAATGTAATGGTCAAGTTAGATACGACCAAGGCATATGACAAAATGCCTTGGTTTTACATTATTAAATTATTGCGTCGCTTTGGGTTTCGGGAGCAATTCGTAGAGTAGGTTTGGAAGCTGATTTTAAATTGTTGGTTTTATAGATTGGTAAATGGAGTGCCTTCAGGATATTTTCACTCATCACGAAGCCTGAGACGGGGTGATCTATTATCTCTAGCACCTTTTATTATTTGGACTGAAGTTTTGACAAGAGTGCCAAATTGTCTTTTACGAATGATGCATTAACTTTTACGAATGGACTGAGATCGTCCCTCACAACAGTTAGGCAAACATTAGTAGAATATGAAAGATGTTATGGCCAGCTAGTTAACATTGATAAAAGTGGTTTTTATACGGGTAGATGCGCTCATATAAGACAACATGTAACTAGCTTCCAGCATCGCCAGTCCCTGTTGCGTATCTTGGATGCCCTACTTATTGGGGAAGAAAAAGGTCTGAGTTTTTCAATGGATTGGTAGATAAATTAACTCAAAAAATATCTCATTGGGAAAGCAATCTACTATCAATGGGAGGAAGAATGACTCTACTTCGATTAATATTACAATCTCTTCCATTACATGTCTTGGTTGCAGCAAACCCCTGAAAAAATATTTGTAACTTTTCTGTGGGAAGTAGGTGATAAAGGGCCTAAGTATTGTGTCTAATTTCTATTGATTTTGCTAGCATTCATATCTTGATTTTGGTTACAAATTATTGTGTTTTAATCCAAAGTTTAAATGAATTTAGTGAAAATAACGTGAATATTGCATGAATGTTAAGTAAAGTGTCCTGTGAATGTTGCATGAAACAAGAAAAATTATGCATGAAAGTACGAATATGGATTTGAATTATGCATGTAACATTAATTAATTAATCCATTCATATTAACAGAGTGACACTCGTGACTCTCGCTATCACAGACGTGACAGAATTTTATTTAATTGTCTTAATATCATATATCATTTATAGGGTTGACTATGTGAAAACAAAAACCTAGACTCATACTACCAATAGAAAATGAAGAATGTTGGAGGTAGACACAAACACAAACAGGGAGAAAAGACGAAGAAGAGAGACAAGAAAGAAGGCTAGAGGTGAAAAGAATAAAAGACCAGTTGGTGGTGAAGAAGAAGAGAAACAGCAGCTGATAAGGAGAAGGTAGAGCTGAAGCCAAGAGGAGGATCCGTTCATGTGGGTGATAGAGAATAGAGGCAGAGAGCGAGTGTCGAAGCTAAGGAGTCAACAACATCTTAATCCAACCACCCATTTGTTTGCTACCTCTATTTTATCTTTGTTGCATTATGGAACTCCTCTGTTGAACTTGTTTCTCTTGTTAGAGCTTTGTAATTCACTTCGGTTATTCACTCTATTTATTGCTTTAATACTTCTCTATTACTAATAAAGATGGGATCGAGGTATATGAAGATCATGAACCTTGTTTATTCCATGATGGGTTGATTCTTTTTCTTGAGAATTGATGAATCTAGTTTAGTCGACTATACATACTTGAGTTACTATTTTATTGTCTTATTATTTTTTATAGTTTCTAAGCTTATTAGATGTAATAGTGTGGCCAAATTTTGCATCATTTAGGTACTAAATGAATGATCGAGAGAAGAAGTTTAATATTGGAACAAGAAACTATAGATTATCGAGTTAAGAATTAGAAATAAGTTAACTTAAGTGGGTAATTATTAGTGGGTTTCCATAATTAATTTCGATAATAAACTTGTCCAATATGAAAGTTGGATTTAGTTTATTATTTGAACTAATTTAGAAACCAATATAAAATTTTAGCAAGACAATTATCCAATCAATTCATCTTAGTCTTGCACAGGAGATTGAATTAGAGAAGTTAATTTTTTAAGAGTTTCCCACTTCGATTAATCAATTCATTCTTGTTTCCAGTTAAATTAGTTTACTTTTTAGTCTTATTGTGTGATTTTCTGTAAGGCGTTACTCAACAAATCAGGATAAAATCTTTAGGATTGCATCTTTTTATTTATTTTTATTCAAGATTAATTTAAGTAAACCAATTTCACCTCATTGAGAGACGAACCTAGGTAATCAACTGTAACTATCTCGTATACTTGCGAGTAGGATAGCTTAGGTATTTTTAGAACTTTGTTTGGCATAATACTTTTGATGTCATTATTGGGGAGGTGTTTATTGTTTACAGTTAATTTAATTTTGATTGTTTTGTTTGTTCATGCATACATTTTTGTCATGTTCTTTCATTGAATTGTTTTAGCAATTTTTGTTACTATTTAAGTGTTGTTTTTATTTTGTTTATGCGAGGAAGGAGATTTTGGGAAAGTCCTTTATTGAAAACATGCATCAGATAAGAGGACGTCAAAGGCACTTTAAAGAGAATCTCAAGGAACCCAAGCCTGAAGGTCAAGAGATGGGTGAAAGGTAGCTAGTAATGAAGGAGTATGTCATCCCAGTAATTGGTACAGCCACTTCATGCATACGTTTGGGAGAGGCAGCTAGAAACTATGAATTGAAGAGCATCTACTACAACATGCCACCATCTTTCTATGGGGTTCCCAATGAATAACCTTTAAACTTAATTCAGTAGTTCTATACGACTCTCTAGACATTTCCTCTAGATGGCTTGAACGAGGATCAACGTAAAATGAGATGTTTCCCATACACATTGAAAGATCGAGCTAAGGCATGGTTGATGATGCTTTCGTTTGATTCATTGGCCACATGGGAGGAGGTGTACAACAAATTCATGGAAAAATTCTATTCCCATCAAAAGATCTCTGAGTTGTGGATGAAGATAGGTACCTTCACTCAGATGGAGGGATATTCATTCCATGAGGCATAGGAACACTTCAAACTTTTGCTAATATAGTGTCCATATCATCATTTTTCACTTTACGTACAGAACCAATTCTTCTATAATGGATTAATACAATAGTGTTAGTACATAGTGGACAATACAGCAGGAGCAACTGTGGGAAAGAAGAATGTTGCAGAGACAAATGAAATGTTTTAAATGATGGGGGCAATTCTCAAAAAAGGAGTACGAGGGGGAGAAGAGCTAGAGTTCACGATGTGAACTCGAACTAAGAAATGGCTATGCAATTGGCTGAGATAACAAAACACGTGAAAAATGCTAACCATAAGACTACCCAAAAATGTTCCAAATCAAGAGGTATGCGATATATGTGGAACTTATGGTCATAAAGCTAATGTATGTTCATATTCTTTTGAATCTCTTGCAAGTGAGGAAGAGTAAGCATACTCACTTAATGATTTTCAACTAAGGGTGCAAAATGATCCATATTCGAACACCTATAATCTTGGTTGGATAAATCACCCCAATTTTTCGTAGAAGACCAACAATCCACTAATGCAGCCTTAACCACATTATCAAAATTTTTAGAGGCAAAATCAATTCCAAGGGCAATCCTTAAATCAAAATCTACCATGAAAGCCTACTTTAGAGGAGAGTCTGAATGTGCTTATTCAAGTGACCACTTTGAATCAAGAAAAGAACAATAAAAGATTCGACTCCTTGGAAGCTTTTGTAAAGAGGATTGAGATTCAAGTAGGGCAACTCGCTGCTCAAATGCAAAACAAATAAAAGGGAAGGTTACCCAGTTAACCCAAACAAGCCCAAGCAGTTACTATTCTGAGAAGTGGTAAGGTGATTGATAATTATGTTGAGATTCTTTCTAATCTATTTCATACACTTAATCAAGAGGAAGAGTGCCTCATCAAGGAAAAAGATGAGCAGTATAAGGTAAGCAACGGGCACAACTCTTCAAGTCACATTCAGAAAGGTGAAAAACTTGGACAAATAACCAAAGGCAATAGAGGACCAAGACTGCATAAGGTGATTGATCCTTATAGACCACCAATTCCATATCTAATTCACCTTAAGGATTTAAAACAAGATAAGTAGTTTTCTTATTTATATAACATCTTTTCTAAGGTTAATATTAATCCGTCCTTCTTGGATGCGATCAAGAACATTCCAGCTTATGTGAAGCTCTTCAAGGAACTAAGCAATGAAAAATGAAAGTTTGAGCCAAACAAGAAGGTGATAGTTTTAGAAGGGGAAGTGCGATTTTTAGCAACAGTTACCCCCCAAATTGA
Source organism: Erythroxylum incrassatum (assembly GCA_026546855.1). NCBI lineage: Eukaryota > Viridiplantae > Streptophyta > Magnoliopsida > Malpighiales > Erythroxylaceae > Erythroxylum > Erythroxylum incrassatum. The sequence continues at coordinate 23,278 of JANVCL010000007.1, forward strand.
AAGATCCATGGAGTTTTATTGTGAGACTACCAGTGGGTAATGGTGATGAGGTTAAGGGTATGTTTGACCTTAGAGTAAGCATAAACCTTATGCCTTACTCTGTTTATGTGAAATTGGATCTAGGATAGTTAAAACCTACAAACATGTGTTTGCAATTAGCTAATAGGTCAATCTCATTATCCAAAAGGAATAATAGAAGATGTGTTGGTAAAGGAAGGAGGATTGATTGTCCCCGTAGTCTTTATTGTTTTAGATATGGGGGGAAGTAAAAAAAAACAAGAAAAAGGGAACACCAGACTCCTAGGGAGGCCTTTTATGGCCACTACCAATACCTTTATTGATGTTGGAGTTATGTAAATATAGTGCCCTGGAAAGCAAGTATATTTACATGTCACTTAATCTTCTTCGATTACAATTTTGTAATGAAAATATTTATTATTAATAAAACAAAGGAGTTTGGTTTTTATGAGCATTATATATCTGGTCATGAGGTACCGAGATTCTTTTGTAATTAATATACATATACATAGAGACGTATGGGAAACATGTATATTATAAGAATCTAAAATAATAGATTCACAATTGAATAATTACGTTGGTCGCTTGATTATGGTTTAGACTGTAGTGTTGCGATTTATCTCCATGTAAGTAAAGGATTTTACTTCATGGGAATGATGAGTTTCATATCATGATAGTAGTTGACTATCGATAATGGCACTATTAAATGAATCTGGAATCAAGTAT
>JANVCL010000007.1:24121-35392 GCA_026546855.1 Erythroxylum incrassatum
TCCGTGAACTCTGTTCTGACTGAGCCCTATGGGCCAGTATTTGTGTAAATGAGCCTCGAGCTCAAAAGTGATTCAGAGCCTTAGGCTCAACGTTTAATGAGCCCTATATGAGACAGTTCAGGCAGTCAGTCACAACAAAGTAGCAAATGGAAAGTGAGTCTCATGCGCATTACATATGCATAATATGAATGGTGAAGTGTGTTGAATGTGAAATGTGAAATAAAGTGGGATGTATGAACTATGTGTTACGTGATTGGGTGGGCCATCGATGATGGTCACTCACTGAGTTCGCAAAACTCACCCAAAATTTGCAATTATCTTTCAGGACTCAGAAGAATACCCCATTAGGCCAACGGGAGTATACCTACAACATTCAAGTGAAGGATAGAGGTTGGGATCAATTCGCGTCTGCATTGCATTTCTCTAATTTGTATTTAATTGTTATTCCACAACTTTTGTATAAATTTATATTTTGAATTGACTCAAGTGTTTTGTAATTGTGAAAGGGCCCAAATGGCCATATGGGAATTTTCTAAATTGCCTTGGATGATTGAAAAGGGCTTATGCCCTATTTGGTTATTGACTTATGCATGTGTGTTTGTGTTTTAAAAAACAATTATACCAATTTTCGAGTGATTGAGTGCTTTAGCACGCCACCTTCGCGGGGCATGGACTCGGATATCACTGTCGATGTCGGGTTCGGGCCTTGCTGGAGTGGGGTGCTACAGACTGCATACTCGAAAGAATCGAACATGTTTATACCATGAATCAATTTGTACCTATCTTGGTGCAACTAGCATAACTTTTTCTATAGAGGTCGGATTGATTTCATGTTTAGACAGTTTGAAAGAAGACTTCGAGATCTACAACTTTTGTGAAGAACTCAAAGGGAGATTCGGCCTCTAAAAACATAAAAAAATGGAACAAAAGATGACAATACAAACTGAGACAATGCAAAAAGTCAAACTAAGATGGTCAAACTAAACCGAAGCAAAACTAAGACGAAACAGAGTCAAACTAAGTTGAAGTAAAAGTCAAACTAAGATAATGCAAACTAAGATGAAGCAAAGTCAAACTAAGACAAAGCAAAAGTCAAACTAAGACGAAGCAAAGTCTAACTAAGACGAAGCAGAGTAAAACTAAGACGAAGCAAACTAAGGCGAAGCAGACTCAAACTAAGATGATTCTAAATCACTTTCTACACTCTCCAGAGCATCTGCCCTCATAAGGACCATAACTTTCGACTTAGATGTCTGAAAATTTCATGCTATATACCGTTGGAAAGATAAAAGAAAGACCTACAACTTTTTAGAAGATAACTTTGCCTAAATCAGCCCAGAATTTTTCCCTGAAGTCAGTGCACGAATTTTCCCCACAAATTCATCCGACCTCCAAATGAAGTGATTCTTAAAGCAACGGATTCCTAACATCTTTTTCTGTCTCTCTATGAAAATTTATATCTTTTAGTGTTGTTTTGAGAAATTTTCCATTAGAGTAAGTGAGAGGTCGGTTGGGAGAGCATGATTAAGGTATGAACACGCTTTAGCTTTTTAAGTTTATCTTGAGTTGTAGAACTCCGATTGAGATGATTCTTGATTCAAAACAAACTACAGACTTAGAGCTACGATTTCTTTGAAGAAGGCTAGTTGTAATTCGGGTGATTGATTGATGTGGGCACACTAACTTGGTGGAATAATGGCAAATAACCCTGCAGGGTAATAAGCACAAGGTTTATGAGTCCGGTTGTTGGGCTTCAGAAACTGGGTCCAACACCCATTGCACCCCTCGTATGGCCAAAAAGTAACCAGGCAGTGTACCATTAAGGGCTACAGAAAAATGTGCAGATTTGAGACATGCGTCAATCTTACTAGTCGTACAGTCAGGAACACCAATAATCTTCAGTTCCAGTAGAATGAAATCCCAACTGATTGTATCGAAGGCTTTACGAATATCAACCTTGAGAGCACACTGTGGAGGTAAGCGATCAAGGTGATAATCGTACATTAGCTCCTAAGTAAGAAAAATGGCATCCACAAATTTCCACCCCGGAACAAAAGCCATGTGAGCTCTCCCAATCACCTCTGGTAGAACAACTTTAAATTGCAATGACCTTTAAGATGCACTTATAAAGGACATTTTAGCAAGAGATTGGTCTGAAGTCATTCAGTATCTGTGGGCTCTCCACCTTAGGAACCAAAGTGATCTTAGTGGAGTTCACACATTGAGGCATAACAAAAGTAGAGAAAAATACTACACTGTCGCCCTGAAATCTACTCTAATAATAAACCAACACCTCTTTTAGAAAAAAGAGGTGTAACCGTCAGGCCCCGGAGCCTTATCCTCAAAGATGGAGAATAAAACAGTACGTGTCTCCTCATCTAAAATTGGGCCTGCCAAGGAAGGAACCATATCCTTTGGGATACGCCAAGTGAAGAATCTAGCAGCATTAACTGAAGGTATCAAGGGGGAAGAACTAAGAATGCTTTGAAAATAATCCACTACCATCTATCCCAATGCTCCCTGATCTATGATAACAGTGCCTGGCTCATCCAGTAATCCATGCACCCTACCTCTGACTTGTCTGTGGATCAAAGATCTGTGAAAAAATAGTGTTTTGATCACCCAGAGTAAGCAACTAGACCTGAGATATCTATCGATAGAAGGAATCCTCATTTTGAACCAATCGGGAGTATTGACGAGCGAGGTCGCGCTAATAACACCTAAATCCGGCAAGAATGGGGAAGCATCTGAGGCTGCCTAAGCTATAGCCCATTGGGCTCGTGCGGCTCTAACTCAGGTGGAAATGTGACTGTAATCTTGAAAGTGTAAGGACTTCAACTCCTACTTCAGCAAACCTAGTCGGTGAGTCAAACAAAACATCAGATCCCCTCTTACAGGTGCAGCCTAAACCCTTCTAACAATTTCCAAAAAGTTGGTGTGATCAACGTAACATTTCAGAAATTTGAAAGGATTAGGAGGCTGTTGTCGCGGAACTCTGAACTGAATCGCCATAGCATTATGATCGGAGATATCTTGCAGTAGAAACTCAGTAATGGTTCTAGGCCAAGAGGAAAACCATATAGAGTTTCCGAAACTCCAATCCAAACGTCGAAGAATAGAACCCTGCCCCTCTTGACCATTATGCCAAATGTATCGCAAACCTTGGTAAGGAATCCATAATAGCTTTACAACGTGTAAGCACTGCCCAAACTCATTCATATGGTTGTACCATCTAGTATCTCCTCCGACTCTGTCAAAGTGACTCAGAATGACATTAAAATCTCTCAACACTAACCAAGGCATAGAAGTAAAGCGCTTAGCTTGCATTCAAAGAAAATCCCAAAGCTCTCGCCTAGCGTCTAGGTTAGTGGAACCATAAGCTACTGTCAAGCCAAATTGATCCGTCACATTACTTAAATAGTCCCATCCCTAACAGGTAGCAGAAACTACACACTCCAAGTTTTGAGAGGCTACCTTTATCTTCAAGAGACTAACCAAACTAAGATCATGATGTCGAATCCAATCTTGAACCACTCACTGAGTATTGGAGCCATTAAGGCCCATAATATTCCAACTTCCTATCATAGGAAATGGAATAACAAAAGAAATGTGAAAATCAACTAAAGGGGCTGGGCCCCTCACTCCCTCTATCCTTTGCCAACCCCAAAAAAAGATGAGCAAGTGGAGCTGACGAGCCATCAAGTGAAAAATCGCCAAAAGTGCCAGCAAATTTAGAACCGTGACTATTACGAGGAATAGATGCCTTTGAACTTAGAAGACAAGGCATCCGACTAGGAGGAGTCCTCACCTCTACAAAAATAGTTGGACTAGGTATCCAACTTAGACTAACCCGTGTCTGGGAAAAAACAATCTGTCTTAACTCTGAGGATTGACTAGGTAGTCGAAGTGGAGTAAATCGCTCCACAGTAGCAACATTGTGAGCATGCTCTGAGGTCCCCAAATCGTCACGAGTAGGAACTTGGATTGCTTCCCTAACCATAAAAGGGGAAGTTGTAGGAGAAGGAGCCACAACTCAGGGACTCTGGTCCAGTACCACCTTTCAGGTGGTGGGAGTAGCAACCTGAGGTGCTGCAATAGTTGGGGGGACACAAGAATGGCCATCCACTCATACTCCACTTGGACACGGATCAATTCACCGCTCATACCACTAGCAATCTCAATCTCATAAACAGGCTCAACTGTAATAGAGAGCTCAACTCAAAGTCTAGCAAATGAGAGTCGAGTCTTGTCAGAATTGTGTTGATCACTATTAAAGGGTCTCCCAATCCTGCTGGCCAGAAGACCAAGACATCGCTCATTTCATAAAGGAAGCAGTAGATCATGTAACTGTAACCAAATTGGCACTCTGGAAATTTGTGATTTGTCAAAAACAAAATGAGCGTGCCACTGCTTTAAAACCATGAATTTCCCACCGAAATTTTACGAGCCTTGCTCGAGGATCAATTGTAAAGCCTCCTCCGATTGAGATATAACATCCTCGAGACCAAGCATCTTCCAGGCCCTCATCGCAATAGATTGCATGGCAAGGAAGGGCATACTATGCCCAGGAAAGAAACCAACTAAGCATCGGGTTTATTGATGGAGACTTTCAGCTATATAGTCATCCGGAATCTCTACGGGCCCAGTCGATGTGCATGAGGTATGTCCAAAATCGAAATCTAATATTGGAATTGGTGATTTGGACTTTCTCAACTCAAGAGAATCTGAAGGTTTTTTCACAGATTTGGCAATTTTCTTCCTAGGTTTCCCTATTTCCTCATTAACATGCACTGCAAGGGCAAAATTGGAATTAATCAAAGGGATAATTTTGTAAATACCTTCTCTGAGGACAGATGAGGTATTTTGGCATGGCTTCACTTTCATTCCTTATTGTGGGATAGGAACAGGCGATGGGTTGGGCTTCACTGTAGCCAAACCCATCGGACCTAGCGGTGGGAAGGGTTCCTCCAGCATTGCAGTGGTTGTCCGCAATGAAGCATGCCTCCGATCCATGTCTCCCCACTGTGGTTCTTTCCCATCCCGTGGAGTGGGAGAAGATGATGGTGTTGTCGCACACAGAGGAACAAAAGTCGGGTCAATGCCGGGTCAACCTTTACGCCTCTACCCTTTCCCTCATCACCAAAGACAGCATAGGAGTGGCTAAGGGGTTGCGATAGCCTTCGATGAGTTTCTGGAACAATTGGGATTGGCAGTTTAATAGGTGCTGCAGTGGAGGGTGGATGGGGTTCGAGCAAGATTTTTGTGTTGTTTTGCGATCCAATGGTAGATCCAAGTGTGGGGTTTTGCAGATCAGGAGATTTCGAAGCTATAGGTGTGATTTGGACCGGAAGGGGATCGGCGGAGGGAATTCTGGCAACTGAAGCGACGGTCAGCGCCTTGGTGGCGGCCTAACGGGGCATAGTGGACTGTTGTCTGTTAGCGGTGGCCAAAGTCAAAATTTTCTTTTTCCGGGACATACTAACAAAGCAAAGTTGAGATTTTTTTTTCTTTCAAAAACTCCCTCCCCCTCCCTCCATCCATCTTAAGTTACATATGTTATTGCTTGAAAAATACTTATTATATAATAAAAATAAATATTATATTTAAGAAAATATTGTTAATTATTTAATTTTAATTAATCTAGTAATAATTTATACTATTATAATTTTGAAATTAAAAGCAATTATTATTATAAAAGATAGCTATTTAAATTTTATATTTTGTTATCTTATAAATAGAATTGAATCTGAATGATTACTGATAAATTTAAATAAAAATAAGCAATAAATGTAAAGAATGATTTTAAATAAACTTTTTAAAATTAAAAGATACAAAATGTTACTGGATATCGCCTTTAGTAATTAACAAAGTTTGGACACCTGATAAAGAAAAACAGGCTGGGCGAAAAACTTTGTACAGATAAAATAAGTGAGGTCAAAAAAAGAACAAATCGAGGGTTGAAATGAGAGTCCGCTTGGTGGCACAATTTCCTCTTTTGAACGCTATTATATTAATTTATACATACAAAAATTTGAAATAAGAAGGAAAGAAAAGTAAACGCGGAAACAAATAGATGATTTGAAGGACGAGAAAAAGAGAAAGAAAGCCCAGATGAATTTGTAATCATAGTGTTAATTGCGTGGAGAATATCAACTGATTCGTTTCTACGTTTGCAAGCAGGAAGACTGTCGTCGGCGACATCTCCACGGCCCCAACTCCGACTAATTCACTTAAATACCAGCAGAAACTACTGGTGCCTTTCTGTCTCTCTCAAATTCCGTTTTATAGTAAGCAAAATCCACGGTTTGGCATGCTACAGCACAGAGGCTCTAAGCGGCCTTTCTGGGTTTTAGAACTTCCTTTTCCTTGTTTTGGTTATCAAATTAAAGTTACTTTTCTTTGTTTCTACTAATTTCTGTAAACCTTGATTAGATTTTGTTCACCCATTATAGAGTTATATTTTTCCTATTTGTTCTTTAATTCTGGCTTCGACCTATATATGTGTTTATCTATATGTATGTTGCAACTCCGATGTTCACCTGTTTAATCTGGTGAATATTTTCTTTCACTTGAAAATTATGCTTTTCTTGCACGAATTTCTAACAAGAAAGTGAGTCAATTCCTAAACGTCTTCTATCTACACATTCCAGGGCTTTCAGAGGTCAGTTATCAACTGCGATCACTTGCCAGTTGTACTCTCATCTCATGATTTACCAATTGTTGTTGGGTTTTGTTTTACTTTTATTCGTTGTTTGTTTTTCCAAACTATTTCCTAACTGGACAAGTTTTCTTCCCTGCCTTTGGTTGCTGCTGTGTGTTTTTTTTGTGTGTGTGTATTTCACATCATAGGAGCTTCATTTGACTTCATTGCTTTATTATTCTGAACTGTGCTTTTCTTCTTTCTTTGGTGCTTGAACCTTTTCCTTTTCCTGTTTATATTGCTAACTACGAATAGGGAGCTTGACAATGCTGCCGCAAGCATCTGATGAGTTGGAAAAAGATGACGGCGCGTCAAATTCTGAGCATCCCATGAGCGAAGAGAATGAATATGTTAGACTTGTTGTAGCCAGTGAATCAAGGGTAGTTGAAACTCACAATTCACAGCCTCAAGCTAGTGCAAATATTGAATCTTTCATTTGGTGGATCAAAGTGTTAGCATGGGTCATTCTCGGTACTATATGTCTACTCATTTTCTTGAAATGGGGAGTTCCTTTTCTTTTAGAAAAGGTACATTCTCTCCATCACATCCTTCAAACTCAGTTTAGCTTTGATCTACAGCATAACAGCAGCATTTGATGTGTACAGGCGTCATTTCTATTTTTCTTTGAATTACTTTTTATTTTTAGTATATCTACTTAAGAACAATTTGACATATAATGTAATTATATTGCTGATGCGGGTCTTTACTTCAGCAGCTTCCTTTTCCTCCTTCCATTTCCCTACATTTCTTTCTTATCTAGGAATCTTTTTTTTGTTGTTTTTGAAAATATGAAATTGAATCTTATCTAGGAATCTTTGACGTCAACTTCAATTAGGTTTTCTAGACTGTTAACGAACTCAATATTGATGTTCACCTAATTTTTCTGTATAATTAAGACGTGACTTTAGTTTCTTTATCAAAATGCATGTTACAACCCTATACTCTTTGTGACTAACCCAGAATCTTGTGTAACATGAAGCTGATGCACACACCCACTACTAACCATCTACGAGTCATAATCAAATCTGTGGCTGTTCAAGTGTAATCTTTTAACACTTCAAGCTCCATCTATTTCATTGTAGGTTCTTTACCCTGTCATGAAATGGGAAGCAACTGCCTTTGGTCGTCCAGTCCTTGCCCTTGTGCTTGTTGCTTCTCTGGCATTATTCCCTGTGGTGTTACTTCCTTCAGGCCCTTCTATGTGGTTGACTGGAATGATTTTTGGATATGGTCTTGGGTTCATCATAATAATGGTTGGAACAACAATAGGGATGGTTTTGCCTTACTGGATTGGGCTATTTTTCCGTGACCGCATTCATGTGAGTTTCATGACCGTTAAACCATGACGATGAATTAGACAATCTGTTAGTCATGCTTGAAGTTTTCTGTCACTTGACTCTGAAAAATCTGTTGTTTAACGTGCAGCAATGGCTAAAGAAATGGCCCCAGAAAGCTGCTATGCTAAGACTTGCTGGAGAAGGGAGCTGGTTTTATCAATTTCGTGTGGTTGCACTGTTTAGGGTTTCACCATTTCCATACACTATTTTCAATTATGCAATAGTGGTAACAAGCATGAGATTTTGGCCCTATTTATGTGGTTCAGTGGCTGGAATGGTACCTGAAGCTTTTATCTATATTTATAGGTGGGTTCTAGTGATTTTGCCTCAGTTGTTTTGCCCACTTCATTGAATTTGTGTTCAAATGGAATACTCAAGATATCTGCTTCATGTACAGTTTAGTTGGCACTGATGATTTAGTTACCAAGACTTTGCTAATGTGGCTTGACAGTGAAAATTTTGAAATGTCAGTTCCTATTCGTTTTGATGATCCATATTTATCTCCCCATTAAACTATATGTTACTCTTTGTGCAGTGGTCGGTTAATAAGGACACTAGCTGATGTCCAGTATGGTAACCATCACTTGACTGCCGTGGAAATCATATATAATATCATCTCCATCATTATTACAGTCATTACTGTAGTTGCTTTCACTGTCTATGCAAAAAGAGCTTTGAAGGAGCTTGAAACAGCCGAGGCTTCCGAAAAAGCGCACAACTCCTGCCAACATGATTATGAGATGGGGAAGGCTTCTGCATGAAATTTACAGAGAAATAGGTTTGCATCATCTGTGATCTCATAACATATGGCTAAATCAGAAAATATTAGTACGTGTAGCAGCAGTTCTTATTTCTGGTGTTTGATCCTACCATTGTAACATGTTATAGCCTTATTTTGACATCTGTGAATTTTAGGACCCTGATCTATGTACCTAGGCAAGTAGAGAATACACGAAAAGGAAAAGAAAAAGTATGTCCAATAAAATTCCTCCTTCAATAGCAGCATTCAATGCATCTCGACTTCTTCACTTTGGATTAAACCTTGTCCGATTCCATACTGAAAGAAGAAAGGAGTTTTTTGTGTGTGTACAATATGGGATGTTTGCTTGATGGTTTATTCTGCCTGTGAACTGCTTTTAGTAGTTTAGATGTTGAGAACACAGGCTGAAGCGGCAGAGGATATGAAGAATTGCAATTTTATCTTCATTGTTAGATATGCATTACAATATGTGCCCGAAAAGAAAAGAATTCCGTTGTCACGTTAGCTAAAACTTTAGGTTGTACAAGAGAATACTTTTCGAAAACACCCACTAAACAGAAAAGAGTACTGTCTTGACAAATTGTCAAATACTTGAACCTATTTAATATTACGTCGTAAAACATAGTTAAATATTTAAATTGAAAGTTAGTGATGAATCAAATCCTAAATTGTACGGAAGCACTTTTTTCTTTTTCATTTTTGGGTAAGTCATAAGTGAAATATATTCATTTGAAGGAGAAAATTAATGTACGGCCAGGCCACTAAGGCTATACAAGGCATAAAGCCATAAGACTAGATAAAGCAGCAAAAGGAGGCTAATAACTAAAACAGGAAACACTGTTGGAATGCAATCCTAACTGGAACTAGGAAATAAGGCTTCCAATTGTTGAAATTCTCCAGATCGCTCGACAATGTCAGATTGAGTCGAATGAAGATTATAAATTTGGGCTAATGGGTTCTGCTTCCTTATCAGAACACTTGACAATATCTTGATGTCACAAAGGAGCAATGCCTTCTTCCTTTCCTGTGATAATTGCTCTAATCCAGCTCTTGACACATTGAAGGAGCTCCCTACTTCATAGACACAACAGTTGATGGTGATTTAAGAATGCTGGAAGTTGGCTTGTGAGTGTAAAATAAAGTTGCAGCCCCAGTAAGTAAAATTTTAGCGGGTGTTAAAGGTACATTAACCAGGTAGGGAAAATATGAGTATACTCAAAGAACAGGTGATAGTAAAATTTCTGTAACAAAACAATTTATAGAAGAGATCTGTTACGTACAAGAAGAACAAGTAATAGAGTCCGACATGGAAGATAATACAACAATAGCCGAAAGAGTGATAGGAAGAAGACAATGAAAGAGAGGAGGGAAAAACAAGTTCATTTCATCACTAACGGTAAAAAGATGGTCTCCCCTTTCACAGTGCACTACCTGTAATCTTATATTATATTTATCTACAGCATAACTTGGAGCTGTTTTCGTCTTGGAGTCCAGATCTCCTGTTCAATATTATGGTGTGTTATTGTGTCCAATAAATCTCAGCCGTTTATTTATGTAAGTCCTACATGAGACTCACGTGGGGCCCGCAAAATAAATGGCTGAGATTTCATGAGACAGAATAAGACAGAGTAAAACTGGACAGAGGGTCTGGTCTCTTTGTCTTGTACTTATGTGACATTGTTTCCTATTTTATGACATTATTTTAATTAGTAGCTGTTAACTCCGCGCTTTTATCTTCATCTTCCCGTAACATTACCTTTCCCTTCAAGAATGTTGTCCACAAGGTTTGGCTTAGAGAAACGTTTTTGAAGCTCAAATAAAGATTACCATGTTGCCGCTTCGCATTGGTCATTTGTCCAATGTACCACTATCTGAGTTATAGGTTTATTGTGATATTTTACAATCCTACGAACCACGATCACTTTTAGCGCCTTGTCTATACATTAGAGTGTTGCAGGTAGTTCTTATGATCGTCATCTCTCTCTTTGTTATATATTTCTTTGGTGATGCTGTCGCCTGCAACCAAATATAAAATAATTCACTTCCGTTAAAACAAATTAATGTAATAGCGGTAAGCGGATATCGTTCCTACGAGAAATTTTACGATTATGAAATTACGAATTTGAACGGCACAAATAACGAAAATGAAAAGGGGGTTTTGTTTAATCACGAAAATAATAGAAAATCAAAGGAAAATCACAAATCGAAAGCAATAATTAAATCTGAAAATTCAATAGGAAAAATATCTTAGTTTCAGGTCACCGATATTACTATGTTATTATGGATCTTCGACATAAAATTGCAATTATCAATAAACATTCATTGGGGGAAATTTCTCTTAAGTGTAATGACTAGAAACATGAATCCTAGCAATCTTATTAAACAATAACCTAGGAACGATCATAGGTATAATTGAATAATAGCATTAAGAATCAAGAACCAATGAGTAAGTGAAAGACATGTACGACATACAA
>JANVCL010000007.1:35492-51188 GCA_026546855.1 Erythroxylum incrassatum
GATGAAAAATACGAAAATCCTAATTGAAAATCTGCAGAAAACGTAAAGAATAGAACAAGAAAAGTGCGGCAGCCCAAAAATCCCAAAATCTATGATAACCCTCTTCTAAAACCTAATATGTATATATATCTATGCGGCAATCATCCAAGTCTCCTTCTTGATGCTAATCTCTTCATTATCTTCTCTTGATTTTGTCCAGATAAGGTGCTTTTCTATTTTCGTAAGTAACTTCTTGGAAATATGGGAAGAGAATCTTTAAAGATTGTGTTTTGTTTGAAATCAACTTCTGGAATTTTATCTGCAGATTCCAGATTTCGTCCTTAGGCGTGCCCATGCTTAGTCACTGAATTTCTATCAAATTGGGGATTTCGAATTTCCTTCCTTCTTTTGCATCTTTTTGATCCTATTTCGTCTCTAAGGTGTTGAAAATCATCTACAAACAATTATAAAGCAATTCCATTAAATTCGGACAATAATTTCAACACATCAACGAATATTAAGTTCAAAATAAGTGCAATTTAATGAATTAACATTCTTAAGATGAGATACATAGAACATCAAATGAATGAGAGTCTCTTAGAGAAGCACCAATTTATATGTCACCTTATCCACCTTCTCTATGATCTAATATGGACAATAATATACGTAGGGAGAACTTATGATTAGTCCTCTTTTATAATGAATATTGCTTGTAAAGCTGAAGTTTTAAGAATACCACTATCAGACCTTGAATTCCTTCTGTATCCTTCTATTGTCTACCTACTGTTTCATCCTATTTTAAGCTTTTTTAAGATGAAACTTTATGGTGGCTAGAATTGTTTCCTTATCCTTTACTATATGGTTTACCATCCGATTCTTAGAATCCTCAGTGAAGTTAGGAGCATAAAAAGGGGAAAGATAACCATATAGTATTTCAACTTTGGAGGTGTTAACTGCCATATGATATGTAGTGTTATACTACAAGTCTGCCAGTGATATCTACTCAAACTATCAATGGGAGCGCCTCTACAAAAGCATTGTAGGTAAGTCTCCAAGATTTTATTGACCGTCTCTTTCTGCTTTATCAAATTGGGGTGATATGCAGTTGAGAAGTTAACCTTATTCTTTGTAACTTGAAGGTTTCTCTACAAAATACTCTTAAAAAGAGAGAATCCATATCAAATACTATGCTTTCAAGTATCCACAGAGTTTAAAGACAAGATCTAAGAATATGTAGGCTATCTCAGATGCAGTAACAGGATGTTTGATGGCTATAAAGTGGGCATAGTTACTATATCTGTCCATTGTCACCAGAATACTTTATTTTCCTAGATATTGGTAATCCCTATAATACGATATTCATAATGATCTCTTCCTAATACCCTCCTGTAGAGGTTAAAGTTTCCTAGGAGATGTAAGTTTCTCATATTTATTCCTTTGCATATAAAGCATCCTTTAATATAGTTTCTCACATCTTTGTTTTATACATTCTAATAGAATACGTTTTGTATTTTCTCAGTGTCTTCTGTAACTCTTGAGTGGTGTCCTTGTGGCTTATTGTGACTTTTGGAGATCAATTTCCTTTGTAGGTCACTGTTAAAACCGATTACCAATATTTCTTTCCACCTCAATAATGCTTCTTTTCACTTATAATTGTTGTAGTTAAATTCTCTTATTATTAGCTTCCCAATGATATCTTGAATGATCATATCGTGCTTCCAACTTTCTTTACTCTCATCTAACTGTTGTGTATGGATTTAAGAGACTGTTAAGGTAAGCAATTTAGTACTAGTTATCCTTAAAAAAGTGTCTGATGATTTGTTCTCCTTCCCAATCCTATATACAACCTCAAATTCATACATAAACAACTTGGGTAGCTATGTTTATTGAAAAGGAGTGGAGATTTTCCATTCAAGCAAGTACTTGAGACTTTAATGATCAATGTAGAAATTTAATAGTCTTCCATTGAGGTAGTGGTGCCATTGTTTAATAGCTTTGATCATTGCAATAAATTCCTTCTCATAAATGGAGGGCCTTAAATGCTTAGCAACTAATGTCTTGCTTAAACACGCAATGGGGGTGTCTTTCTTATTGGAGAAGAGCTCATATGCATGTGCCACATGCATCTACTCTATGATTAATGGTTGGGAGAAGTTAGGCATGACTAGTATTGGAGTTGTCACAAGGACCTCTTTTAATAGTTCAAAAGCTTGTTATTGCTTCTCTTCCCAATTCCACTCCTTGATTGCTTATTTCTTCAATAACTCTGTCAGAGTTCTAGCTATGTTTGCATAGTTCCTAATAAAACTTTTATAATAGAGAGTAAATACTAAGAATCCGCTTAGATCCTTGATTTAATTTTGTACTAACCAGTTATGGATGGTTTCTATCTTATTTTCACTAATAGCCACTCCCTTAACCAAAATGGAATGTCCCTTATATTTAGTTTTCCTTGCCTAAAAAACAAATTTGTTGCCTTTAATGAAGAACTGATAAGCTTGAAGTTTTTTTGTAGCCTCTTTAATAAGATTTAAATATTGACAGAAGAAGCTATTGTATATTAAAATTTCATGGAAAAATAACAAATTTCCTCAAGATTGACTTAAAAATCTCATTCATTAAACTTTAAAAAGTTGAGGGGATGTTGGTCAATTCAAAGGGCATCACTAGAAACTTATAATGGCTCTCATAAGTTCAAAAGTTGTCTTAGTTTTGTCTTCCTCATACATCCTAATTTGGTGATAACTAAATATTAAATGAAGCTTAGAGTACTATCTTAATACATGTAATTCATTTATAAGCTTTAGAATCTGGGGGTATAAGGAACTTATCTTAGAATATGTGTTTATTGAGCTCCCTATAATCAAGACACAGTCTAGGAATTATCTTTCTTCCTTATAAACACCACTAGGGAGGCATAGCTGCTGAGGCTATTTCTGATAAAACACTGTTGGATCAGTTCCTTGATTGCCTTCTTCATTACATACTTATACTATCCTAAGTATTTATATGGTTTTATATTGATTAATTATGTCCCTTCCTTTAATCTAACTATGTCATCTTATGCTCCTTTAAGAGGTAACTTATGAGGTTCCTTGAATACAACCCCAAATTCAACTAATAATCTATATAACTCATTGAATGTACTAGATTGCTCCTCTATCTTAATTTGCAATAACTGATACTCCAAAGGATGTGTCAATTATATCGTGTACAATCCCCTAACTATAGACCCTTTTAGTATCTTTTTCAACTCCTTGATAAGACTAAGAATTTTTGTTTGGATTCCTTATTTATGTCATCACTTTTTTTTCTCCCATTTAAACTTTATAGTTTTGATTTTAAAGTTGCATAACACATTTTTCAAGTTTGCTAACCATTACATACCCAATACCTTATGCCCTAAGGCGGTAACTAGTGCACTAATTCAGAATGACTACCTTTATAAGCTCCATACAAACCCTCTATAGTATTAATGATAATTCAATTTAAGCCTACCTCCTATAGTAAATTTGTATAACATGTATTATTTCTAAATTACCTTGGTTCCTCCTTACTATTGCCTTATCCAAAAAATTATATGTGCTTATATTGTCAATTATCAAACTTGCAATCTATAACCTAACTTTTGGTTCCATATTATTATTAGTCTGGCCTAAACTTTGAGGTGGCTTACTATTTCCCTTAAAAAGGTAAGGAAGTAGTGTGAACAACTATCATAGCTTCGTACTACTTCCTCATCAAATAGTATCTTATTAAAGGAAGCACGATTCTAGGAGTTTCACTATAAATTCTAATTCTAGCATTAATCTTTTTAGAAAGAGCCTTATTAGATACTTATTAAAGAATGTCAATTTTTAGATTATTTATTAAATCAAGTACAATATTCTTACATCGGTCCCTTTTATTTAAGTTCCTTAAAGTCACCTACTAGGTCTTTGAATGTCTCTTTATTAAATCTTTGTCTTAACCTGCTAATAAACTCCTCCCACTCTATGGGTTCCTTTTTGGGTTGATTTCTCATTCCTAGTTGATACCATTCTTGAGCTAGTCCTTTTAAATGCATAGCTGCTATTCCTACTTTGAGATCATCAAGTGAGTGATCAAGCATAAAAAAATGTTTACACTTTTAGAACTATCTTTTAACTTCATTTCCTTTAAAAACTAGAAGGTCAACCTTGCTAAATCTCGTCGGCACTATATACCCCTCCTTTCCAAATAAAGTTTTTTAGAAAGTATCACATTCTCCTTCCCTGATGAATTTTGGTCCTTTCTAAAGTTTTATTAAACTGATGGAACATAAACTTTAATCCCTTAATTCTTTTCTTTTTTATCAATTATATTCTAATCATCCAATAATAAATTCTTATTCTGTAAATGATTTTTTTAAAGCCTTTATGCTTTCCTCAATTTTTCTTAATTTCTTATATTTGATTCCTTCAACCATAACACAATATTTTTTAGCTTCATCTACTCTAATATCAAGTTTCTATATGCAGAAAGAATAAATAATAAAGAGAAAGTTTGTGAATAAAAGGTAATATAACAATATTTGAAAGAGCAATAGGAAGAAGATAATCAAAAAAAGAGAGAAGAGTGGAGACAAAATCATTTCGTTATTGATTTTCATGTTAGTTCATTACAATAGTATAAAGATGCTCCCTCCTTTAATAGTGCACTATGTGTGACCTTATAATATATTCATCTACTTAAGTGAAAGGTAGTATTTCACATCAATATAACTTGGAGAAACTTTTGTCTTCTACTTATATGACACCATTTCTCTGTCTAAATGATATTGTTTTATTTTCAAAATAATAGCCATAAACTCCCATGCTTTCATCATCATCCTCCTATAAAAAAACTAAGTTAAAGGAAGCTTAATTTGATTTCTAATTAATGAAAAATTAGAATATAAAGTTGGCTTTAGGTATATATGCTTTAAACTAAATCAATTTATTATAAATAGCTTGTTAATGAGTAAAGTGGTGGTGTCTAAAGAGATCACTAGCATACTTGTTTATGAATCCTTAGGAAAAGTGAGCTAACTATAAAATAATGTCAACTTTAGTGTTACTAAGATCATATAAAAGCATAGTTATCAATGATAAAAACAGAAGCTTTAACCTAGCCTATCATTCTGTCGTTATTTTTTTAAATTGAAGTAATTTTCATTGACTATAGTTGAACTATATAAAACATTACATTAAGTTCACCCCATAGGGAAAAAAACTAAAAAACATCATTACATAGGACTAGCTCAAAATATACAAAACAAATAAGTCAAGCATAGTAGCAGAAGTTTACAAATTCCATCTCAACATTATTGTGGTTGACAACTCATTAGTTGCTTCCTTTGCTATAGTAAGAACTCTTATTTCATTAATAGTGTTTGATGCTACTTGATATTTGGTTATCTCCTCCCCAGAGTAAATTCTTCTATTTCCCTCCCTTCATATATTGTACGTTGTAATTATGAAAGTTGCCTTAAACAACTGCCCATCCTTTTTTTATTGCTTGGAGATTCGAATGATCCAATTCAACATTGCAGACCACTCATAAGAAGTGCAGTAAGCTTCCAACTTATGTAGTATTTGGCTCCACACTACTTTCGAATATGCACAATTGAAGAAAAGGTGATTCCTGTCTTCAACTGATAGCTTGCATAGCACATCGAAGCTACCATACCATCTGTTTTTGGTACTAAAGTTGTTCTTTTATAACTAACTAGGTGATAATTGATGCCCTGGGGCTTAGACTATTCTTCCAAAGAAGATGAGACCATGGCACCATTTGAAATTCAGTTTGGAAGATACTATAATAAGATATGTTAATCAATAAACCCATTGTATTGTGTTTCCATACAATCTTATCTTCATAACTACTGCTACTGATCCCTAATAAGTATTAAAGGATCTGATCAAAACCTCTAAAGTTACCAATCCATCTCCCTTCAATAACGAATAATGAGACTTTAACAATGAGAGGGATACGACTTTTAAGATGTGCTAATTCATTCCTTTGAATTAATAGACTGTATTCAGTCAAATTATCATACCACAACCATATATTGTCTCCTTTTTCTAATTTGTGATAAATCCATGGGTAAATGAGCTCACGAAGCTTCAACATCTACGTGAGAACCCAAGAACAACCCTTGATCATTGGCAGCTGCCATATCTTTATTTTTAAAAATAAGTTACCTTTTTCAGCTCATAAACTTGGGTGGAACTCCTTTTGCCTAAGGTTGACACTTGCTTCTTTCTCAGATGGGAAAGAAATTTGTCTCTCCTTAGCATTCTTACCACTCATCTATGGGTGTTAAAAACTTCTTACATTACCTTTCTGGCTCTTTTTTTTTTTTATCATTTTACCTTTTCAAGCTCCCTCTTTGCTTGCTCCCTTATCTTCAGAGACATTCTAATCTCCTAAAGTTAGCAATCTTCCACCACCTGAACCTTAGAGGTTGGCCTTCTAACAAAACTTAGCGTAAGGTTGTGAGTGATAATGGTAATCAAGATAAGCTCACATGTTTCCTAATTTTCAAACTTAGAAGAGTTTATTCATTTATACCCCTAAAGGTTTTTTTAAGTAGTGCTACTTATTGATCACCCTCTATGATAGGCTATTTTTTAGACAAAATCCTTAGACGAAATAAGAGGCAGTGTTTAAGTAGTATAAACTAGTTTTGGATAAAACTTTGATAATTGAAGAGAATCTCTTCAATCTCAATTTTAATTGTGAGGCTAGCTTACTAAGTATCTTGGAAAAAGGGTTTTGATACATCCCTGGTAGGCTTATAATGTTAAAAAAATAGAGACCTAGTTTGCATATGGACAAAAACAAAGGAATATATATATATTCCCCTAAAATATTGGACAACTTCATGCTTGAGTTACTAGCAAGTGCCTTCGATAAGCCGTTATGCCTTGATTTCTCACTGACCAAAATTGATAGAATTAAATATGCTACAATATGTCTAATAGCTTTTATGTAATGATGCCCTTAGCAAAAGAGTTTCTTGATTACTTGACGATTAACAGATTAATGTAGTATGATGAGATGGAAATCATTGTAATCTCAATTTTATAATAATGGAAGCCTTTTAAGTCCTAAGAAAAATAATGGAGGTTGATGAGGAGAATTTTTAAAATATGTAGCTAGAATTAATGGATTTACAATTTTCTCCTCCTATAGAAAGTGTGGACCAAGTTCAAGTTGATGGCATTATTGAAACAACTAACCATGTCCTTACTTCGTCTAAAATAAATAGTTTGGAATCATTACTAAAGTCCAATTCCAAGGCTCAACACAGAAAATTTGAAGTTAATCTTTAACTTAAGAGCATTTCCAAGGTTATTCTAAACTCTTAACCTCTCAATCAAGATCATGATATGGCTTACGTTAGGGTCTTAAATTCTTTTCCTAAATACAATCTCTTGAAGAGTTCTAAAGCCTCTTTAAAAGAAATACTAGTAAGCTCCATCTCTTTATCTTCCCTTCTTACTAAAGAAGAGTGCTTTAATAAGGAAACCTTTAATTTTGGAAAAGGCACAAGGAAACCTTTAATTTTGGAAAGAGAAGGCATATAAAGAAGCTTAAAGAAAAAAAATTTGGGGGGTTCTCTCCTGCACCTCCCTATTCTTAATTATTAGTCTAGAATATTAAAGTATTTAATAGTCCTATTAAACAGTAGATAATTAGGGATCTTATTTATGTTAGTAAGCCTATTCTCTTAGACCTTTTAGAAACCATAATAAAAACTAGTTCCCTAAGTGACAATCTTTGGTTTGGGTAAAAATTGGATCTTTTTCTCTAACCGTCAATTTCACAATAATGTGAGCATCAATGTTACTTATAACTTATATGCTATTTAAGTCATTGAATCATATATCACTAATCAAATGTTCAATTAGTTACCATTTCCTCTCTAATTACATAGATATCCATTATATATGTTTCAAACTTATCCTTTTTGAGAAAGCACATGTGGAATAATTTGAAAAGGATCCAAGCTAGGAGTTAGCAACCTTAGTTACTCTTTGGACCTAAATTACATTATGAGCTTATAATAGGTTAAAGGTAGCATACTTAACTTAAGGCAAATAATAGTTGAACTTAGCTCAATTATTTCTTATATAGGGGTATTAATTTAAACTTTTGTGGGCAATTCTTCACTTGGAATAGTAGAAAAATAGTGATTGGCTCTTTAGAAAGAAGCTAGATAGGGTAATCGTAAAATCACTCCTCTGAGCAAATTCCCATCTAGTCATGCCAATTTTTGGTAACTGATTATGCTATGATCATTTCATTATAGAGGTATTGGATTTTTCCACTAGAATTTCTATAAAAGTCCCGCTCAATGGAACAACTATCTAACCAAAGTTAAGGCTTTGAAAGGCTATTAGAAATGGTGAATATATTCAAATTGTTGGTTGCAAGGTTTAGGAGCTAATGAGGAAACTTAGAGCAATAATAGAGGAGTTTAAGAAACTCATTAAGAGTTTATTATAAAAACTAAGGACAATGTTAGAGCGAATAGAGGTTCACTTACAACTATTTAGAATGAGATCTGTATTAACCCGTCAGATAGTTTGCTTAAAATTTGGGAATTATATTTTGGATTTTAAAATCAATAATTCTATACTAAAGTAAAAATCAAGGATCCAATAGCTTAAAAAGGGTGATAGTAATATCAAAATTTTCCATAACTTAATTTTAGAAAGAATGAAACACAAATATTAGTGTTCTAATAGATGCTATAAGGAATATATGTTTTGATTAAGAGGAGATTAAAATTATATCCTTTAATTACTTGAAAAACCTTGTCATTGAGGAATCAAATTGTGAATCCTCTGTGTAAGAACTCAGTAGTTTCTTATCTTCAAGATTGGATCTCTCTTAGGCTGAACTACTTATTAGGCCTTTTAATGCTTCTGATATTAAAGTTGTTCTCTTTAGTCTCAATACCAATAATGCCCCAGTTCTTAATAAGACAAATATTTTTCTTATCCCTAAAATGGCAAACCACATGCTTTTTTGTATAAATTCAAACCAATCCCTCATTGTAATGTTATTTAAAAGGTTATTTTTAAATTGCTATCTTTAAGATTAAAAGGGAGTCTTGAAGCATCCTATTAATCCTTGCCAAACTGAACTTACTTTAAGAAAAAAAAATATCAAAGGTAATATCCTACTTGTCCAAGAATTCTTGAAGTATTACAAAACCAAATTCTCGATCAATATTTGCGGCCTAAAGATTAATTTCAACAAGGATTTTGATTTTATAGATTAGAAATTCATTATTAAATATCTCTATGCTTTTAGTTTTCCCATGTTATTTATCAAATGAATAAAATTTTGCATCGCTATAGCTTCCTTAATCATTATAATGAATTGTAAGACAACTAGGTTGCTTCAAGGAGCTAAGAGTCTTAACCAAGGTGATCTTTTATCACCTTGCCTTTTCACTCTTGGTATTAAGGTACTTACAAAGCTCATGGTTCAAAATTTAGAGTTAAGTGGCATGTTCAAGTATCACTATAAATGTAAATAACTTAAAATCTTTTACATAGAATTTACTGATGATTTACTTCTTTTTAGTGTTATTAATCCTCACTTTATTGCCTTATTTATTAACGCCCTTAACTCATTCTCTAATCTTTTGGATCTCTCTATTAATTTTAGTAAAAATATACTTTATATATTACCTAAAGATTAGAGTATTAATATTTTTTACAACATTTCAAGTCTCCTACCCTAATAAGCTTGACAAGCTCTAAATAGATTATATCTTTAGCATAATTTTTTAGAGCATTATATTGGTATTTTTGGGCACATTTATTGGATTTAGTGCTTAAAATTATTTATATTTTGTTTCAAGTCTTATTTCAAAGGATGAATTTAGAGAAGATTTAAGTCAATTTGGAACAAATTTGGTACACTTAAAGAGGACTTAGAACATGATAATAATATGGTAACATGATACTACTCATGTTTAAAATTACTACATTGTGTTTCTTAAGTGATTTTTACCCAAGTATCATGACAACAATATGCCATCGTGTTTAGGCCATGTTCAAGATAGGAGCATTTTATTTCTCCTAGTGCTTATGACATCCTACCGTGTTCAACCCATGTTCACCAACAAGGTGGTAACATAGGCCTATGTTCTTTCTTATGTTAAAGGTGATGTTTTATATGTAAGTTTTAAAAAGGCATGTGAAGCAATACAAAGCCTAACCTAATCTCATATTAGGGTTGTATTTGACAGAAGAATTAGGATTTCACGTGTTTAAAAGAGAGAGGTGGTTGAAAACAAGAAAAATATTTCTTGGAGATCAATATTGTAGGACATAATTAACTAGAAGCCAACTAAAGTTAGATGGAGATAAAAAATTGTAAAATTGAAAAAAAAAAGAAATTCATCAAGATTCAATAAGAACTTCAAAGATTTAGGAACCATAAAGTTGTTTTCTTTTTCTTTTTTATTTTTGTGTAGTTTTTATTTATTTTATCATGAACTAACTGAGAAATATATCTAGTTGGGATGGACCTTAGGACTTGATATTTTGAATTGACGCTTTAATTTAATAAAATTTCTATTTTTCTTGAGATTTGTTCACGTTTCTATATTAGATAGATTGAACGAACAAGATTTGAAGATTTAATAATTAGATTTATACATTGAGATTAAGAGATTATATACATGATTAGATCATAATATGAATAATTAGGGTTATATGGGTTGTTAAAGATAGAACTACATAATCTTTCTGGATAGGTTGAAACCTGTTATTAGAATTCACAAAGCAAATTAATGGGTTTTAAAGTTATTTTGATTAGAAAGAGATTATAGTCAGATTAATTTTAGAATAAAGATTGCATCATTTAAGAGAGATTATATGTGTAACTTAAGAATTCTTATCAGACTAAGGAGCTATTCATTAAGCTAGAGTAAAGTTAAATATTAGAAAGAATTTTGGAGAAAGTCTTACCTTGATCTAGTTTAATCATTGGTTTTTTAATCTTATTCGTTGCTTTAAATTAGTGCTTTAGAATTGTTTGTATATTTCCTTTAAAATTAATCATTCCTTTTATTACATTAGATAATAGAAAGACAACCATCACTAATAGTCACAGTCTCTATGGTTTCAACACTTGACTACCTTAGGCCATATTATAAGAATGATAGGTACACTTGCTTATGAGATTTATTTATTATTGTTCTATGTGTTTGTTTATTATATTTTAGGTCTAAGTTCTTTGTTTTATGGCTAACAGTAATCACAAAGCCTTATTAGATCCTAAGAGAGAAGAAGAAAGAACTTCACTTCCGAACTTAAGGGAAGGAACCAAAGATAACTTAAGGATATGAAATTACAACACGCGAATGTAATTGCAGAGACTTTATAAGATACTTGGGAGAGATGGAAGGAGTGGTTAAGGAATTGCCAATATCATAGTCTTGAATTGGGAATGTAGTTGGTGATATTCTATAGTGGGTTGAGCTACCTAACCAAGTAATTGTTATATGCTCCTTCAAGGGGAGCTACCATCTTTAAGACCCTTGAGAAATTACAAAAGCTTATGAATAATATTTCCATGAACCACTATTACCGGGACATTCTAAGATCGAAACAAAGGACAATGAGATCTAAAGTAGGGAGCATTATAAAAGGCGTTTATAAATAATTTTCTATTTTTGATGATTCGTTTAACTTCTATTGATAAAATTTAAAGAAAGTGACTAAAAAATGTAAGGATACTAACTTGGTGCTTAATTGGGAGAAACATCATTTCATAGTGTAAAAGGGGATAGTGTTAGGTCATAAAATCTCAAGTAAAGGTATAAAGGCTAAGGGAGCAAAGATAGAAACTATAGAAAACTTGCCTTGACTAACATCAGTAAAGACAATTAGAAGAACTAAGGTACAATGCAAGTGATTTCATAGTTGATGTAATGCTTCAACAACATAAGGATACACATTTTTAGTCTATATACTAAGCGAGGAAAACCCTGATGCATGTTTAAAAGAATTACATAACAACAAAAAAGGAGTTGCTAACTGTGGTTTTTGCTTTTGATCAATTTGAATCTTTCCTCATTATATATAAATTTATTGATTATGCTGACCACTATTGAAAAATATGATTAAAGGTTATTCATAAAGGACCAAAAGCTAAGGAAATTATATAAGACATGGTTAATTTATAGCTTGTATTCTATTTCCAAAAAACCAATAATAAAAAGTTTAGATAGAAATTAGATCTTTAACAATTTGGTACTTAAAGAGGTTGTCAATTTATGACCTATAAGTCACTAGAATTTTTTGTTCCTTTACATAAATCCAAAATTTTTCTTTAACTTGTGGGTTAAGGACAATAGTAACAAACTGTTAGGTCCTTATAATAAGACTAGCTTATAAAAGACATTAGTAAATAAATATAGTATAGTCGATTGATGCCTAAAACAAATATTTAGTGTTTATGAAATTATCTAGTCTAGTGAGCTTAATCATATTCAATTAATTTAATGCAAAGCTTTTGCTGGCCAATGATCAAATTACAATAATTTTTCATTTTTTTGATAAGAAAAAGATAGGAGTCATAATTCACAGGGTTTTTTTGTTCTAATCATAAGTGGAGAAATAAATCAACACTTTTACATCATCAAAATCAAGAGAGAAAGATTTCCTTTGGAGATGTTTATGAAGTTGAATGTAGTAAAGGTTTTACCTTGTTCTAACTGATCAATTTTTAAAAAATTTCTTATATAATTTCTTTATTCTAATTGTATTTTGATCATAGAGGAACCTAAAAGGAAAAGGCCAATATATGGTAGAACATTTGGCTTCTCTCTTCTTTATTTATCTCTCACCTTCTTTTTTTTAGTTCAAACAATTCACCCAGTTTCCTTTCCATTTTAAACAAACTGACTCATATTTAATTTTCCCTCCCTTATTCTTTTACTGATAGTTTACCGTTAGCGGTAAACTATTAGCCTGACAAAACCCCACCCCATTTCCTATTTCATATATAACCTTGCTTAAGAAACTTTTTGAATCCTCTATCTCGCCTCTCCTATAAATATCAACTTGAAGCTAGTAGTAGATGTAAATCATGCAACAAGTGAAAAGTAAATCAAGAAATAATTATAGAGCAAAGTGGTAGGGGACCTAGATTCTTTTAGGAAACTATGTTAAATTCCCTTTTTGGATGGTGCACTAATTTCTCCATAACCTAAGGAGTTATAAATGGGATTAAAGAAGTGGAATGTGGCCCTGGTAGGATGCTTTTTGCACATACGACTTACATTTACTCTAGTGAATCAGTAGGAGAATGCAATATGGGGAAGACTTAGTTTAGGGAACTCCTTAGTAAGTGAATATGAATTTTACATCTTTAGGTTCACTTTATATGAAATGGCACAAAGGGGTGATTGACCTATATCCATGGCATGTTCAAGGGAAGCTATTACTACTCAAGAAATGACAGCGTGGAGTTTCTCAAGATAGAGATAAGCTTAAGTCCATCCTAATATGTTACAAGTTCCCTAGGACATCCAATGGTGATCGATAATAATACTGCCAATTTAAAGAGGATTGTTTTTGCTAGAGTCTATGTTGAAGTGGATATATAGAGAGACCTTCTAGATCCCTTTTAAACTTTGAAATTAAATGGAAAGGATGAAATAGTGGAGGACTCAATCAAGGTGTACTACCCTTGGAAGCCATTCAGGAAAGGCTTGGTGAAAGCTTAGCGACCTAAGAATTAGGAATCCTAATAACTTGAGGATACTATTGTGAGGCCCCAAATTATACCTTAGTTGAAATGTTACATGTTCATGAAATTACATGTGTTAAAGGTGTTAAATTGTGCTATGATTTGAATGTGAATTTCATATGTCTAGAATTTTTGTCTAATGGATTATATTTAGTGATTTGGAATTAATTGATACCACTAAAGAATTGAGGTATTAAAATGTACATTTGGATTAGGAAAATTGTTAAGTGGCAAGTCAAGTTGGTACATGGAAAATTAGAATGACTAAGCCTACGAGTCAGTGACATTTGGCATAACTAATGCATTGACATTTAGTAACATTAGTTAAGTGACAAGTAGCCTAATTGAGTTATGGCATTTGGCAGCATGATAAGAAGATAAGTGGCTCATTCTTATGTTTGCCATGTAGGAAACCCCATAGAAGGACATGTGTCCCTTAAAAGTTAGGACACCTTACAAAGTAAGAGCTGAATCACTCCAGCTCATTTGGTGTTTCTGCTGCCTTCTCACTACTCTCACCACCGAAATCTCTCACTCCCTCTCAACTTCTGAAATTTTTTCTTGATTTTGGATCATCATCACTTGGAATCTTTAAAAGATGCTGCATCAAGGAAGCTAGATCTTGTTGGACCTTGATCTTTTAGTGAAATTTAGAATTATTAAATGAAATTGAATGAGTGTTTTTGTTTATGTATTGTGTTATAGATGAAATTGTGCTTTAAGAAAATTAATGAGAAAAGAATTGATTAGTTTGATGACTTTGATATTTGAGTAGATTTGTATGAGTTATGAGAGTAAAGTGATTGAGTTGATTGAAATGAAAGTTAAAAATTAAGAAATAAAGAGTGAAAGTGTGAGAATTTGTTGAATTATGAAAGTTTGACTTTTTGGAGATAGAGAGTTGACTTTTTGATTTAGGCAGAATTTAAAAAAATGAGCTTCATGAAAATTGTAGATTCTGTTGAAAGCTTTCCGTCGCCATAAAGTATGACAGTTTTCAATAACAGGATTGAAAGTTATGATCTTTCGAAGTTAGGTTAATTATTGGCACATTTATTTTGTTTTTGAAGTTAAAATTAAATATGAATTAAAAGTTTCTTATATCGAACAAAATTAAATTATTAATTATTAATTTCAGGTGTTAATTGCGTGGTAACAAGAAAAAGAAAATATTAGTAATTAGTTGATTAATTATAACATAATAAATTGATATAATTTGCAATTTACAGCTTGATTGATAATAACAATGACAATAATAAGCAAATTTATTTCTAATTAATTGTAATATATTATATATATATATATGTACATATACATGACAATTCAGAACTTTATTAATAACAACAACAACAACAACAACAACAACAACAACAATAATAATAATAATAATAATAATAATAATAATTTGATTATTTAATTATTTGCACATTTATTTTGTTTTTTAAGTTAAAATTAAATATGAATTAAAATTTTCTTATATCGGACAAAATTAAATTATTAATTATTAATTTCAAGTGTTAATCACCTGGTAACATGAAAAAGAAAATATTAGTGATTAATTGATTAGTTATAACATAATAAATGATATAATTCACAATTTATAGCTTATTAATAATAACAATGACAATAATAATAAAAATGAGAGAGAGAATATCTAGGCTTAGAAAGAGAGAGAAAACATAGGGGATATATATAAAGAGAGGCTTATTGGTGTGGAGGCGGCTGAAGAAACAATTTTGAGGGACACACACAGAGAGAAGTACCGTTCTTATCCTGAAAAAGCTCTGCTTGGGTCGAACCTAAAAACCCGAACCTGAAGCACTCTTTTTGCTTTGGGAGCAAGGAACTCACCTCTATCTTAACCCACACACTTTGATGATAACCAGCAGTCACAGGGGCGACAGTGATCTATTGGTGGCTTTTAATGAGAGA
>JANVCL010000007.1:62443-72735 GCA_026546855.1 Erythroxylum incrassatum
AAAAGTTTCTTTGTGTTGTGGGTTTCGAATTGTTAACAGTTGCATGTAGAGGTTTGAGTTAAGAAATTAAAAGAATACGAGCTCAGGTCTATTCATCACTCACTTTTGCTTCCGTACGAGTTTTCCTTAAAAGTTTCAACTTTCAAGTCTTCCCTCCCCACTTTCGTTTCGTGTTTTCGAGTCCGATATTAGGCTCCGGTAACGGGGTCCAACATTCAAGGTGTGGGCAACGTCCTCTTTCTGCTGTGATATTTCAGTGGTGTTGCTCCTCTTCCGTCTTTCTCGATTCATCCTTGTCCTCGGTGGTGACCCTCAACTGGTGCTAGATTCTCTTCTCTCGTTATCAACTGTTGGGTTATCCGTGAAGCTGAAGCTGTAGTTCGGTCTCATTAGGTGTGTTTGGGTTTTTGATTTTTGGTTGCAAATATGACTGATTTCGTGAGCTACCATTGTATTGAATTGTTTGTGTTGAATCTGGGTTAAAGTGATTTGGGAGCCTCAAATCTTCTTGACTATATTTCTGGCTGATTACGGGCTGAATATTTGTGGTGACCTCTGTAGCTTGAGTCTTATTTGCTGCTAGATTCTGTACTGATTGGTTCGGTATCTGGGTATTAGAATTTCTACCTTGTTGATTCTGATTAATCACCATTACAGTATGGGTAAAAAGAAAGAACAGTTGCTTTATTCAATTTTGGAGAAACAGTCAGCAGCTCCTACGCGAAGCTCTAGTCGCTTGCAGTCTCTTCCAGGCTCTGATAGAAGCTTTACAGGAGCCGGATCATCTTCGGCAGTACCTATCGATATTCCAGATGATCAGGATCAAAATGATCCTCTTGATGATGTTGCTCGAGTAATTAAGGCCTTGGTAGAAGACTCTTCGTCAGAATCTGATGCACCCCCTTCGCCTCATTCTGTCCCACATTCGGTCCCTCCTCCAGATCCGAGAAAGTGCTTCAAGATGAAATGTAGCAAATCAGTACGACCACCTAGATTTCATCCTACTGCCAGATTGCCAGGAGATAGAGCAGTCTCTTTCAAATTCTTCACTTCAGCTGCTGAGGAAAAATGGAATACCTTGTCAAACACTGGGGTCGTGATGGATCAACCTATTAATCTGGATGAATTTCGAAGTCAGGGTCTGCACACTCTTCTTACCGAACGCTCCTTGCTTCATGCCTCCCTGCTTCCTCAACATTATGACTCTGTCCTGGTAAAGGAGTTTTATTCTAATATGAAAAGTGATATTCTTAATATGAATGTTGTTTCTTTTGGTGTTGTTTATGAGGGGGAGGGTCATCAGTTTTGATGCAATTCGGCTGAATGTGTTTTTGGGATTTGACAATATGGTTGATAATTCTCTATATGATGATGAGTGGGAAATTTCAATCGATCAGATTGCCATAGTCTTAACTGGTGGTAAACTCACTGCCTGGCCGTCGACTTCTGCTCTTCGATCTTCCATGCTTACATAGAAATACTTTGTTTTGTTCAAGCTGATAGTCACCAACTGGATGCCAAGTACTCATGTGGTGACCATATATCTAACCCAAGCCAAGCTTCTTTATGCTATCGGCACGGGAGTCCGCTTCAATCTTGGCCGCCACATCATCGACTCCATGTTGGCTATTGAGAGTAAGCCCCACTCTCTCTTATATTTTCCATGTTTAATCTCATAATTTTTGTATTCCAATGGAGTCCCCAGGCTTGAATCAAGTATCTTGGAAACTGTTCCCCTAATGAACATTTCACCAAGGAATTTTCGGCAACCACAGATGGTGGACTTGCCATATGTTGCCTCGGGTCCTTCAGATGCCTCGAGTCCCTCCACCATCAATCCCAATGTTGCTTTATTCTCTGAGCTTGAGCGCATTGAAGGTGTTTTGCAAGCTACAACTGAAGCCGTTCGTCAATTAAAGCACCGAGTTCTTCAGTCTCCGAGTGCTCCTTAATTTCTTTTTGTTATCTCTTGTCTCAAAGGGGGACACAACTCACAGATAAGCAGGGTCTTTTTCTTCTTTGGTTGGACGCTAGGATTTGGTTTGGAGTTAGCTTATGGTGGCATATGTACTTGAATATTGAATTGAGGGGGAGCATCAACTTTTTATATACCTTTAAATGTCCAATTACTGCCTACTTTTGTGCTGGTTTAGAAGCTGAAACAAAAATGCCAAAAAATTGGGAGATTGTTAGGATTTATTCTAAATATATCCTATCTTTGTTTTTGGCATTTTTATTGGACATGGGAATTATCATAAATCTTGAAGATGTGTTTTAATTGGAGATTGCGTATTGGAGATTGCGTTTTGAAATTGGGATATTGACTTTGCGTGGTCAATGCGGAATTGGTGTCATATACCACATAATTAGAATTGATGTTTGAATGAATCTCTATAGTCTAGTTTTGGAAAGGAGTCTATCAAAAAGAACCTAACACGTGTGGGAGTATGACTGTGGTCGTATGTGTTATGTGTTCCAAAAGTGAAGTGGTAGCTTGGCTGCGTACATGAGCTTTTGACTATATTGGAGAACAACGTATGATTATGGGATTTTGGCTGCTGCTCTGTTTTTGCTTTTTTGCTGGGTTGATTGCGTGAGGTTCTTTGTGAGCAGTCTTTTTCCCATTCACAATTATGTTACTACTGTGGAGTTTACGTATGGTGTGGAGTTGCTGATTTTCTAGGCCCTTGAAGTTGATTGCTAGTTGCGGCACAAAAAAGACTTTGTTACTGATGGGTGCATGACTTATTGGTGTAGCAACTTGGCTATACTGGTGAACAATGTCAGATCTGGGGATTGTCTTTTTCTTGTTTTATTTGTTCTTGCTTTTGAGAAAAAAAAGTTAGGAAAATCTTCTGACGAGGTTAACATGAGTTGGTCGTGTTATTGGGCGTGAAAACTTTTCACGGGTAGTTAGGTTATGGGTTAGTTACATAGATTGAGTGGTACGGGATTAGGTCAATCTTGTGTAATTTTTGCGGACTACAGTGAAAGTGATTAATATGGGTGAAGGCCCCGCAGACGTAGGTAAAGTGTATCGAACTACGTTACCAAACGTCGATGTCTTTGTTATTTTGCATTCGTGAGTTTTTGCTTTGCTTGCGCGAAGAATATTTTTAGATAGTCTGCGAAATAATTCACCACTTAGGTATTTTCACTTTCAATATTTTTTAATGTTCATAGAAGATAGCAGTGATTATCTAGTTGTAAATATCAGGAGCAATAAAATTTAAGAAGCTTAACTCATTCATATATGCTAAAAGCATGGATGTGATATATTAAAACTTAGTTAATGTATTAATAAGAATTGGAGTTCTCCGATTGATAAAACATTCCTAATATCATGAAGTTATTTGTTCATGTTTATCTTTTCCATGTTTGTAAGATTATGTCGTTAACGTGAAGTAATAGTTTCCAAAAATATGATGGTGTTTTTGGTTACTGTAGAAATGGAATTAATTTGATGACCATCACATAGACATTAATAAATCCGAATCGGCGTCACGACCGAGCATTTGTAGGCAATTAGCACTTCCAATATAATAGCTACAGTCCAGAGCTAGCCTGGATGAGCTGTTAACTTGTCCCATGCATTATGATGCTCGTAGGTCCCAAATAAAACTTAAATGAAACAAGATCTGGAATTACCTAAATTTTGTTTTAATTTTTGCTTGGTTGGTTTATTCACTAAAAAACTTCTAAATAAAAAACAGACGTAACAATTTGAAAATAACTATTTGAAAATTGTAACAAACATAATAATAAATGATCAAAACTAATAACTACTACATTACTAACTAGACCTATTTAAAAGCAAGCACATTGACATATTTAACAAGCATACTAACATGCTCATTTGACCGAGTCTAAATTTGTTCTTCCAATTCTTTAAATTCAATAGCATTGTATGTAACGAAAGGCTTGACCAATAATATGACACGTAGTAATCAAAGGCTTGATTAATATGTAGACAAGTTCCTAGTATTAGAAATATCTGGAATTTAACTTTGAAATTCTTGTAGACTTCTTAATCTCATCATTGCCAACAAAATTATTAATAATGAAGGGACGAGAATGATATGGCCGGCCAATTGTACAGTTAGCATATGTAGCATACGCGAGAATTCTTAAGATTGACTCCAAAAGAAAAGCCAAACAATTGGTCAATCTAAAATGATACTTTGTAATTTACAAGCAAATATGATTAGCATTGTTGTTGGGGTGGCAGTGAAATCAACGTAGATGGAGTGGCTTCTAAGACAAGATAAATCAATTAAAAGACTGGAAAAGGGGTCAGACCAAGCCTTTTGTTTCCTTTATCTTTTCTTTCCCCTTGTCAGTTAAGCTGATAAACCTCGTCCTTCCTTCTCATCAGTAGTACTGTCAATAAGTGTTGTTTTTGCTTTCACATCAACGGTTTAATTTGTCGTTGGCTTGCAGCAAGCAATGGCAGCTATCCGGTTGCTCTATCTTCTGGCTTTCTTCAACGTAGGAATTGAAGTCACTTTCTGCTTTACGGACCCTCGTGATGGTAAGCAATGCACCTTATTCGTTTCTTGTTCTTAATTCACGTTCTTGAACGTGCCAGCAAAATAAATTATAAATAATATATGGATCAAAGAAGGCTTGAAGGAATTCTTGCAGCTGCAGCGCTCCAATCCCTGAAGGATATTTGGGAAAATACTCCACCAAGCTGGCACCACTCTGGCGATCCGTGTGGAGAAACATGGGAAGGTGTGACATGTAACAATTCGAGAGTGACAGCATTGTGAGTGAGCATTCTCTAAATCCAGACTGGATTATTGTCTGTTCTTGTAACTAATTTTTCAGATTAGAATCATAGAGATGAGGAATTCTACACAAGGATAACCTGATGTATGTGAGCTAGTCTCTCACATCTATTAAGTTTTGTTTCAATATATATATATTCACACCAGTTGTAGTAAAAACTCCTGGGAATTTCAAATTGCAGCAATACTATCAGCTAATTTGAGAATACAGTAAATAATAATGTTTCAATAAATTTGTAACAGAAATAGTCGTGTTATTATAGTTTTTTTTTTGCATTTTTTATTTATACATATAGTCTATTTTTAATTAAACTAAATAAATTATATGAGTATCCGTCAGTTCACACATTTATTTATACAGGGGGCTATCAACTTTGGGCCTCAAAGGCAAGCTCAGTGGTGACATCGGGGCCTTGACGGAATTGAGATCTTTGTGAGTTTATTATTATTTATGTTTTATTTGCAATATCAATATGAAAACCTTATTTATTCAGTTTAAGTTATGTTGTAGGGACTTGTCACATAACCCAGAGCTCACAGGTTCCCTCACTCCACGGTTAGGTGATTTGAAAAAGTTGAATACTCTGTAAGATATCCAATCATAATAACAATTAGTTTCCAGTTGTTTTCATTTCCATATTCAACAAATTCTTTTAATTTATGTTGTTCAGTATATTAGAGGATTGTGGATTCACTGGTAATATTCCTGATGAGCTGGGCAACCTTACAGAGTTATCCTTCCTGTAAGAATTTATTAAGAAGCATCATGTGAGTAATAATAGTATACATACCATAGTATTAGTATTTATTATTTGTTGGGTAGGGCTCTCAACTCAAACAACTTAACCGGTGGAATCCCCTGCTCTTTGGGCAAACTCACAAAACTCTACTGGCTGGACCTAGCTGACAATCAATTGACAGGGGCTCTTCCAATCTCCACGTCCAAAAATACCCTGGGATTGGACTCCCTTCTTAACTGTAAGCACTTGTGAGTATAATTTACCAATCCCAGCTCTAGTATGTCATTAATTAAGAATGAATAATTACACTGAACCGGAATTACTATATGACCATGCGTACCTGCGTTGCGTGCAGCCATTTCAATAAAAACCAACTTTCAGGTCCAATTCCCCCAAAACTTTTCAGCAGTCGCATGGTTTTGATACACGTGTAAGTTGCTTAATTTTCAGCTGTTTTCAGTTTCAAAATGATTTTATATTGATTTGTGATTATTATTGTTAACAGGTTATTCGACGGAAATGAATTTAGAGGAAGCATCCCATCTACATTGGGACAAGTTCAGACACTTGAGGTTCTGTGAGTAAAACAGCGGCCACCATTGTGATTTAGGCTTATTTTATTTTCAAGTAGCTAGGCCTAGGGGATAGAGATTATTATTCTGACTGCCAACGCTGATTTGGTGCACAGTCGACTTGATAGAAATGGCCTGACTGGAAACGTTCCGTCGACCTTTGACAACCTCGTGAACATGGTCACATTGTGGGTTGCATTCATTCTCCATATCCATATTTTACATTCATTCGCAGTCATACAACAAGTTTGTTATACTTTTTCTCTGCCTTTCAGGAATTTAGCACACAACAAACTGAAAGGCCCGTTGCCAAACTTTACTCGCTTGAATACCCTCAATTATGTGTAAGTCCATCACCTGGAAAGTCTTATACATGCATTTATTTTTTCAACTTCGCTTATAAATGTTTTATTGAGCAGGGACCTTAGCAACAACTCTTTCTCCCCGTCTATTGCTCCTGTTTGGTTCTCAACCTTACCATCGCTCATTGCTTTGTAAGTCTCGTCCGTCTCTCACACCTGAGATCTTAATTCTGTAATGTCTTATGCTCTACTTGTCCCATCCATTCCAGGGTTGTAGAGTATGGACCACTTGAAGGTTCTTTGCCATCAAAAATTTTCAGCTTTCCACGACTAGAAACAGTGTCAGTTTTTACTTTTTTTATTATTGAATATGAACTTTTTGATAGTCTACACGGTTGTTGTTAAATTGAAGAAAGTGTTTTTCCAGGTTATTGAGGAACAATGCATTGAGTGGTACGTTGAATATGAATGACAGCGTTGGTCCTAAACTTCAACTAATTGATCTGCAGAACAACCAGATTTCCTCTGTAAATCTCACTGCGGAGTACACCAATACATTAATGTGAGAAATCAATTCTAAAGGCGTCAATGTATTTCACACTTACCTTCTTCATTCTTAATTTTGAATATGATTCATCAGACTTATAGGAAATCCAGTGTGCACTGCCCTATCAAATACCAATTACTGCCTTCAGCAGCAGTCTACGAGGCCTTATTCGACTAACCTAGCAAATTGTGGTAGCAAAACATGTTCCCTAGACCAGAAGCTTAGCCCTCAAAGTTGCGAATGTGCCTATCCGTTAGAAGGCACATTTTACTTCAGAGGAATCTCTTTCAAAGATGTGTCCAATGTTAATAGATTTCATGCCTTGGAGATGAGTATTTGGGTAGCATTACGCCTACCTCCTGGTTCAGTTTTTCTTTCCAGCCCTATTTTCAACGCGGATGACTACCTTCAGG
The DNA here is from genome assembly GCA_026546855.1 of Erythroxylum incrassatum. Classification (NCBI taxonomy): domain Eukaryota; kingdom Viridiplantae; phylum Streptophyta; class Magnoliopsida; order Malpighiales; family Erythroxylaceae; genus Erythroxylum; species Erythroxylum incrassatum. Next base: position 69,808 of record JANVCL010000007.1, read on the forward strand.
TGCAGGTTTCACTCTTTCCTGCCAGTGGAATATACTTTAATAGGTCTGAAGTTCAAAGAATTGGGTTTGAACTCAGCAATCAAACCTACAAGCCTCCATCAGAATTTGGTCCTTACTATTTTACTGCATCTCCTTACCCTTTTCCAGGTAGGATAAACATTTGATTTCTTTTCCTTTGCTGGTGTTTGAACTGCATTTCACCAAAAAAAGTGTTGTACATGTGTTAGCCGCACACGGGGCTCCTGGTCTGAGCACTGGTTTAGTTCTGGGGATAGGAATTGGCTGCGCTATTTTGGTTTTGAGCCTTGTTGGAGTAGCGATGTATGCTATTCGCCAAAAGAAACGTGCCGAAAAAGCCATTGGATTAAGTAAACCATTCGGTAATCAAATCTATACATAAGATCCCTCTTGAAAACTTTTCGCTTAGGTTATTAACATATGTTATTCAAACCAGCATCTTGGGCGTCAAGTGGAAAAGACAGCGTCACTGCGCCACAATTAAAGGGCGCAAGATGGTTTTCTTATGATGAACTTAAAAAGTGCACCTCAAACTTCTATGAGAACAATGAGATAGGTTCAGGAGGATATGGCAAGGTGAAACTCCTGGATTTTCTGATCAGGCTTTTCCAAGTTGATTCATGATATTCCTGATGATTCCGTCTCATCTTCAGGTCTATAGAGGAATTCTTTCTGATGGCCAAACGGTGGCAATCAAAAGAGCTCAGCAAGGATCAATGCAGGGTGGACTTGAGTTCAAGACTGAAATTGAGCTGCTATCACGAGTTCATCACAAGAACCTTGTTAGCCTTGTGGGTTTTTGTTTTGAACAAGGAGAGCAGATGCTGGTATACGAATATATGCCCAATGGAACACTAAGAGAAAGCTTGTCTGGTATCTTCTTAGCCAATGCATTAAATATGTTGTGTTTGACCTACCTTGGCAATTTTAATCCCTGTACGTGTGTATCTGTTATTCTTGGTAATATAGAGGAAATAAATTTCCATTGTCTGGACAGAAGATAAAAGAAAACGGATGCTATTGCCAACTATATAATAAAAGTCTCTGGTGCAGGGAAGTCCGGCATTCAGCTTGACTGGAAAAGGAGACTCCGGATTGCTCTTGGCTCAGCGAGGGGACTAGCTTACTTACATGAGCTCGCAAACCCTCCTATAATTCACAGAGATGTCAAGTCCACTAACATCCTGTTGGATGAAAATTTAACGGCCAAAGTTGCAGATTTTGGTTTGTCTAAATTGGTATCAGACGGTACAAAAGGGCATGTTTCAACACAAGTCAAGGGAACCCTGGTGAGTATCTCCAACAATTCTCATAAGGAAATTTGTAACTTTTAATGGCTTAGTTAACGTGATGGCGGTGGTTATTGGCAGGGTTATTTGGATCCAGAATACTACATGACACAGCAATTAACCGAGAAGAGCGATGTGTACAGTTTTGGCGTTGTAATGTTAGAACTGATAACAGCTAAGCAGCCCATTCAAAAGGGGAAGTACATTGTCCGCGAGGTGCGCATGGCTTTGGATAAGAATGATGAAGAGCACTATGGTCTAAGGGAAATCATGGATGCGGTAATTAGAAACAAGGGAAATCTGGTAGGATTTAGGACGTTTGTGGATTTGGCCATTCAATGTGTTGAGGAATCAGCCGCAGACCGTCCAACCATGAGTGAGGTTGTCAAGGCAATAGAAATTATACTGCAGAACGATGGTATTAATACAAATTCAACATCTGCATCCTCTTCTGCAACAGATTTTGGATCTTCCAGAGGTGCCCTTAGACATCCATATGAAGATTTACCTAAAAAGTATGTTAACCAAAATGATGCATTTGATTACAGCGGCGGCTACACCCTTCCAGCAAAAGTGGAACCAAAATAGACACTTCGTAAGATCTATACGCTTAACCATTCTCTTGTCTGATTATCCTTTTTATGTAACTGGAAGCATATTATTTGTCAAATTTTAAATATTGCTCAACATTTCTAAACTACATTCTCAAATGTAATATATAGACTTGAGACTATTTTTTTCTTTTTGTCAAATTTTAAATATTGTTCAACATTTCTAAACTACATTCTCAAATGTAATATATAGACTTCAGCCTATTTTTTCTTTTTACTCGAAATACATGCGTGTATGGTATATAAGGTAAGTTATGCAAAAAAATCCAAATTTCACTAAAAACCTTACCACTCAAATTATCAATTTTTTAACAATTAAAATTATAATCATTTTACTAATGTAAAACATTAACAATCGTAATTTTAAAAATTATTTGATCTTATATTTTATAAATTTTATTAATAGGACTATTTCTTTTTCTTAATATTTAATTTTCCTCTATTTTTTTAGGCTTTCAATTTGTCATGACTCATAAGTAAAAATGAAAAAAGACCTAAATGAGGTTAAAATTCCTATATCTTCTTAAATATTGTTTAGTTCTATTATAGTTTTGCTCGAACATGATTTATATTTTTGTTCCTTATTTTTATTATTATATTATGTTAACATTTTTGCTCTTATCATTTTAAGCTTTATTTTCGCGTAGTAGATTCTATTATATATTGTTTATGTCCTCTTTGCGGGCATGTTTGATGGTCCAAATTTTTGGATACACCCTTAGATTCATCGTGTTTATTTTTTTATTAGTTTCTTAAATTTTTAATATGCTTCAATTTATTTATAAGAATGATTCATATTTTAAATTTTGAAAAAAAAATAAATTCTCATTCTCATTTTATGTTTTTACTATTATAGTTTTTGCTTCCTTAGTATTTGGGACCTTCGACTTAGCCTGTGACTTTCTAAGCCACCTAATATATAAAGTCCATTTTGTTATTTTATAACTAAATATGCACACTAGATTTCAAAATACTTTTATATTCATACTTGTATTTAATCTTGTAGATAA
>JANVCL010000007.1:87157-113599 GCA_026546855.1 Erythroxylum incrassatum
AACTTTTAAAATTTGGTGGACACAGACACGGCATATATATATATATATATTATAAAATTTAAAATTAAGAAAAAATTTTAGAATTCATAATATGATATATATTGATTGATGTATTTCAAGACTTCTAACATCTTGACAGTTCATACATATTTAATACTTTATAAGCCCCTCTCAAAAAATATGGAGTATATATTCAATGGGGTATACATTCCATTAAGCAATGTCCGAGCGGTCTCTAGACGTGTCCAAGTTGTGTTCACTGTGTGTTAGTGGGTGTCTGACACGAACACGTGTCCAAGTTGTGTCCACTGTGTATCAGTGGGTGTCTGACACGGACACTTGTCCGACACACGTACACAGCTCTATTTTGCCGTGTCCGTGCTACAAAGGTCTGTATTTATGAGACCCTCCAGAAGCTTCTCCTTCTCTTTAGTAGATATAGTACATCTCTATCCCTATCACTGAATGTTCCCGATTGGATATGGACGCTCTTCGTTCTGGAACCGTGTACGAGGGCCTTCAACGGCTACAACTTTAATAAAATTTTAAGAGATAAACAATTCTAGATCAACCTTTTTAAATTTTTTTAATTAAGTGATTAATTTTTTTAAAATTTTAACAGTTTATTTTAAAATATAAATTCTATTAGTAATTTGTTAATAAAATATTTGCTAATTATGACACGTAAGATAGTTATATATTATGAATAATTAAAATTTGATTAATAAATCAACAAATTATTAACAAAATTAACAACTTGGACTGAATTATTAATGTTTTAAAAAATGGGTCACTTAATTAAAAAATTTAAAATCATATTAAAAAGCTTATGCCAAAATTTAAACAAGTGGAGGAAAGAAGATTTCAATTATTCTTTTGCAAATATCTTATTATTTTACAAGAATCTTACAGTTGTATATAGAAAGACAGAGAATTGCATTCACCAAAATAATTTGATAATTAACAGGATCGAAAGTAACCCTTTTTCTATAGAAACAATTAAGTCATCTCTTCTTCGTAACAGTCAAGTTACACCACAGGATAATCCATCCCGAATTAGAAAGCAAGCCCCTTTAAGATGAAGCAAGCAAAATCTTCAATGCTATTTATGATGTTTTAATCATATCTAATTTAATTTCATCCACATATTCATAAAAGTTTGTATAAATATGTAAATAATATTTAATAAAGTATAATAATTAGTGGTCTACTGATTTACCTTATACACTGTGAATGATATTTAAACTGGACTACCAAACGGAAAATCTGCTCCCGTTCAGATAGCTGGCTAGTGGTTTACACTAAAATAGATAAGACAAGACAAAATTTGACACAAAAAGAAGAAACTTTTACTAACGTAGAACGCCTGAATGGAGCTCTGTACTAATGATGACATACATTAACTTGGCAATTTATGTTTTCTGAGATACTTTTACTAACATAGAACACCTGAATGGAGCTCTGTATTAATGACATATATTAACTTGGCAATTTATGTTTTCTGAGATACTTATCCGCCGACCACTACGAAACACGCGATTTAAGCTGAGAAATTTTAATAGCTGACTGCTGTTCATCACAAAATACAAGACTGTTTTTGTGCAGCCTAGGTTTACAACATCATAGGGTTCGAGAGAACCAATACAAGATGAATGCGAACAAACCCATTCCTCATTTTACACAATCAGGAATCCTAAACCTGACTGAGCATCCATGGCTATAAGTAAATATTAACATTAGAGCATGCCAAACAAGAGAAATTAAAAACATTAGAAACATGAGAACCCTTGAGCATTAGAAAATTTCCAAGCATTATCAACAGCTTCAGTCTCAGCAGTGCTAGCTCACTTCTGTATCTATCTGAATTCCAAAGTCTTTTCCACATTTGCATGATGGCTGCTTACGGTCATTTGCACTTTCTTTCAGCTCTGTGCCATCATTTCCATCTTGAGCTTCAATCTGCTTAGCATATATGATAGCCTTTTGCAACTGCATAATAAAAGAGACTTTTAAATGTTGCACCTATGCAGTTAAGACACCGCAAGCCGACTGACCAACATACTTATAAATGGAATCCGCATGGACGGAAGAATGAAGTGGAAGAATTCTGTTTTTACAGAACAGAATAAAACAGTAACTAACAATCCCTTGATGCAGGGACAGAGAGAAGAAACTTGCCTTGTGACTAGTCAAGGGGGAAGTGTAACCATCTAATAACACAGATAGCGACTACTTAATCTGAAAAAGTTGAGGACTTTAAATTCCATTTTGCAAAGAAGATATTAATCTTTAAGAAAACAATTAAAAGAACACAATGATTCATTTTACCTATCGGTTATTTATTTAGTTTGTCACACAAGTATACAGCAATGAGAATTCTAATCTCATTTTCCAATCTAATTTGCCAAGCATCTAGTAATAGAGAAATGTCATACAGTTCTAGTGCCCATCAAATATTTTCAGACCATGCCACATACCAAGATCATAAAATGGTTTAGGTGTCCCCACTAACTGAAGCAATCCTTTGGAAAACACTGCTTCACTTTCTCTTCAACTGGCTGTCTTACTAACAAGTATAAGGCTCAGACATCCAATTGCAAACCTCTGCATATCCAAGTAACATGCTTTTCCTGCATTTTGTGCTCATATCAGAAGCTAATAACCTCCCACTACTGCTTGAAATAGAACACGGCTACATCATGAATTGAATGTCATGTTCTCCCAAAAAGTAGGAACTGAAGGAATGTGAAGGACATAAAGATGAGTGTGGAAATTACTATAGCCAATGATAAAAAAAATGACAGAAATCATTGGGGAACATCTATGAAAAGAATTATGGCTCAAGTTTGCTAGAGTAATATGCTTCCGAACACTCCTATAGGGCAGATTTAAAATTCGGCAGTAAGATGAGATCTGTTGCTGTAGACCACGATTTTGACGAGCTTCAAGAATATGTCAGTTACTAATAGTTCTCTAAAAATATGCTCCTTATGCTTAGGTTAACAAGTCTTCGCTTCCCACATAAAATCTGCAACAACTTGTCTTAATAATTACACAAAACAATTGCACAATCATTGTTGAAACAGACATATGAGATAAATATGCACCGCTGCTAAAAGCTTGCAAGTATATTTGACACTAACTTCACCTAATAAACAATCAAAAAAAAAGTAGAGGGTAAATGCTTAGTGCAAAATAAGGTCATATAATGCAGCTATATCTTCTAAACATGCGATGTTAACCAGACAACCATGCTTTCCACCCAAACTTTTGTCAGAATACGATTTCAATCTTGTGGGTTACAAGAAAAAATAGCCCACTGACTTAATCATCCAGAGCAGAATGTTTCCACCTTGGTGCAGTCATGCCTATGGAGATGTTCTTAATCAAATAATATACAGGATAAACCTAAACCAAAAGGGTACGAAGTGACAAGGTTATCCAAAACCACTAAAGTGCAAAGCGATCTAAGGATCATGCAAATCTGTTTTCTTTGGAAGTATAACATGAGTAAACCTAAACCAAAAGTGTACCAAGTGACAAGGTTCTCCAAAACCACTAAAGTGCAAAGCAATCTGAAGGATCATGCAAATCTGTTTTCTTTGGAAGTATAACATGACTCGGCTTTAAAAATTTGATACTCTAGTCTGCTAATATGTGTTTATTCTTTACAAGCTAAACTATAATATCAGATCTTCGTTAACTTATATTTGAATTATCTAGTTGTTAAAAAATTTTCCATTCTCTTAAGTGAAAAAAGAAGTGCTTCTCTAATAAAACACAACAGCAGACAGGAGGATTACAGTTTCAGATGAATTCAGATGGTGAATTTGCGTCTGGCTTCCCACTATCACCCAATCCTCCAGGATGCTGCAAATGCTGAAGAACTTGTGGAGGCAAACCCCCTAGCCCACCACTCAATCCATCACTAGCTGAGCCAAAGAACTGACAAGTAAGTCTAGCCATAACACCAAGAATATGCATCTGATTCAGGCATGCATCTACATGCATTTGCATCATAGCCTTCTCATGTTCAATCTGCAACCCCACCATCCGCTCCCTCCATTCCATCTCCTCCTCCTCTCTCTTCTCCTCCATTATCCTCCTCTTTCTCCTCTCTTCATCCAATTCCCTCTCTACCCTCTCCCTAATCTCAAATTCTCTTCTAACCAACATCAACTCTCTTTCTTCCACTTCCATTTCCCAATCCTCCATCCTCTCTTCCATTTCAGTCTGCTGAGTTTCCCGCCTAAACTGCAAATGTTTCCTCTTTTCTTCATTCCCCAAAAGGCACTTCTCTCTGTTAAACTCTCTCTCTCTTCTTTTCTCCTCCCTCCTGACCATTACATCCCTCAAATCCATGACTTGCGCCCCTAGCAACCCCAACCTCCTCTTTCTTCCATAACCTTTATTCATTTTCACCTTTTGAGCAATACCCATTTCTCCATTTCTCTTCCTAGCCTCAAAAGTGCTCTCTTCTTCATCCACACCACCATTGACGGCAGTAAAGTCGTCAGGATTATCCCCTTCTTCTGCATCCTCATCCTCATCCTCGTCCTCCAAATCCTCGCTATCACCTCCAAATTTTAAATCATCACAATCTTTAAACAGATCACTACCACAAGTATCATTAAACTTCTTGCTTTTCACATCAAGCTCGACATCACCAAAAACCTCCTTATACTTCAAGAAATTTTCCCAGTGGTTCTCACCGTCTTTCCAATTGAACTCATTAGTAGAGGAGATTCTGATCTTTTGCTTAACACCAAGGTATTGATGCCTCATATTCTGGACTTTGATAGATACATCCCGCCAAGACCACTTGAAAGGGAAGGTAATAGGATCCTGAAGATGGTGGAGGGAATTAAGATGGTCAGCAACAGGGCGAAACTTTTTCTCACGAGTTTTGAGCTTTGAAAGAGTGCCCGACATCAAAAGTTCCGAGTACTTGGTCAACAGGGTTTGTTCTTCCAACTCTGACCACTTTTTCCTCTTCATCTTGCTTCCTTGCTTGCTGGATTTGAAAGAAACAAAACAAAACAGAAGTATAGGGATAGAACGATTGAAAAGCCGAAGCCCACTATAATGCAATCAACTTAGGGGTTCAAAGTATTTACCTTGTACAGCACAAAGAAGATCAATTTAAATTTATAGAAATTAGGAGAGAGATTGAACTGCTAGAAGATTTGATCGGAGGAGATGATGAGAAAGTTGTCGCTAAGCCTTTAGGGATTTTGTAATGCCAAGGATTACATCTGTCTCTTTTGCATTTTCTTAGAAAAATAAAAAGTATAATTAGAATTGTCTAATATGAAATAGTAGATGTGACCTTGACTTTGAAGGAATAGATACTTTATTCGATAGATATTCTTAACGTATTACTAATCCTACGATTTGGTTAGAAACCAAACTTAGAATAACTGTACATTAGAAAAAGCTATTTTTAATAATAATAATAATAATAATAATAACAAAATTTATAATAATAATTAAAAATATTAATAAAAATAAATAATAAAAATATAAATTAATAATAATAAATGCAAAATTTAAAATAGCAATTAATAATAATAATAATAACAACAAAAACAATAACAACAACAACAACAACAATAATAATAATAATAAGATAACTAATTTCGTATAATAAATTTAATTATAAAAATAATAATCTTAATAATAGTAATAATAATAAGAATAATAATAAGTAGAAAATTTATAACAATAATTAATAATACAAATAACAATAATTAATAATTAATAACAATAATAACCATAATAACAATAATAATAATAAATACAAAATTTATAATAATAATTAATAATAATAATAACAATAAATAATAATAAGTACAAAATTTAAAAAAATTATTAACAAATAATAATAATAATATAATTAATTTCATATAATAATAATAATAATAATGAGTAGAAATTTTATAACAATAATTAATAATAATAATAATAATAATAATAATAATAATAATAAAGTACAAAATTTATAATAACAATAATTAACAACAACAACAACAATAATATAATTAATTAATTTCATATAATAAAATTAATAATAAAAATTATAATATTCATAATAATAAGAATAATAATAAGAAGAAAATTTATAATAATAATAATAATAATGATGATGATGATGATGATTTTAATAATATAATTAAGAATAAAAATTGATAATTTAATAATAAGTAGAAAATTTAATAATAATAAGAATAAGAATGATGATGATGATGATGATGATGATCTTAATAATATAATTAAGAATAAAAAATTGATAATTTAATAATAAGTAGAAAATTTAATAATAATAAGAATAAGAATAAGAATGATGATGATGATGATGATGATCTTAATAATATAATTAATAATAAAAATTGATAATTTAATAATAAGTAGAAAATTTAATAAGAATAAGAATAAGAATGATGATGACGATGACGATCTTAATAATATAATTAAGAATAAAAAATTGATAATTTAATAATAAGTAGAAAATTTAATAATAATAAGAATAATAATAATAATAATGATAATGATGATGATGATGATGATAATAATAATAATAATAATAATAATAATAATAATAAGTAGAAGAAGGAGGAGGAGGAGGAGGAGGAGGAAAAGGGGGAGGAGGAGGAGGATATTAATAATAATGATGATGATGATAATAAAAAAATAAAAATGATGATAGTAATAATAATAGGTAGGAAAATAATAATAAGAAGACTAATCATAATGTTCATAACATGTAGGAAAATTATAGTAATAGTTAATTAAAATACTAATAAATAATACTAGTTAAAACAACAACAATAACAATAACAACAACAATAATAATAATAATAATTGATTAATTAATAAGTAAGAGAAATATTAGTACTCGTTTAAAAGTTTATGCTAAATTTAAGAAAAAAACTTTTAATAGACCTATTAAAACGATATGAATCTCTTTAAAAGTGATCATTTATTTATATTTTAGTGCGTCAAAGTTTTCTATTATGGGTCATGTCTTTGGTAAATTCCAACAAAATCATATCATTTTTTATAATTTCCTCTAACTTTTTTTTTGAAAATTAAAATGGATTGAATTAATTAATAAGAGAAAGAATACATCATAAATGTTAGGGGATATACCCTTTACTCTCCTTACACCGAGATGTTAGGAAAAAAAACTATAGAGAAACGAACGAGAGAAGATGATACGAAAACTCCAAGAAAATAAGGTTTTTGAAACTCCCTAATCTTATTGAATCAAAGTCTTAATATTTTTATTATAAGAACATGCTAGATCAAACCCCAAATTATAAGTTTGAGACTCAATCCCAAAGAAATCAGAAATCAGAAATCAGTTTATGTTGAAAGTACTTACTTATTGATGCAAATCAATTTTTTGAAGTAACCATGAAGACATTCACGTCTTACTTGAAGAATTCAATTTTGAAATTTTATTAATTATCCAATCTAGGTTACAAGGATATAATAAGGTATAAATATTCTTGACCAAGTCCTAACCCTAATAGAAATGGGTTTGCAAGCCCATTTAATAAAAACTAGGCTAATCTTAACAAATCTAGGAGTATCTAGCTCATTGAACATAATCTGATCCAAGTCTTTTTAGAAATGAGCTAAACACATTAAAATAAATAAGTTTCAAAATAGCCCAAACAAATAAGACACATGCTACTAACTAAAAGAACAACCCATAAATAAGTCATTGGGCTTAAAATAAGAGATAATTAATAATAAGCCAAAAATGCGCCCCAAATAATGCTTGAGCTTGTTTCCCAAAATGGCTCAGTACTAGCCTATTCTATCGTCTCCTCTAACAAAGTCACAAACTAGGGCGTGTTTTGGTGTTCCTTTATAGATGTTTCGACTTCCTCGTATACTTGACTTGTGATTTGGACTTGAACTAAAGCTTGGATTGTTTGTTTAAGTCTTCTTGAAGCTTATTGCGTTGTAATTGGACCACTTAACATGTGTAACTTGTTAGGTTGATATGCAAGGCGCAGAACTCCGTTGCAACGGCTGGCTGTATCAGAAGATCAAACATACACATTTTCAGATGTTAAAAGATGACAATGTAGTAGTTGTGCATTATTGATGAAGATGCTTAACAATCAATAGCTTGCGAATGTTCCGGATAATAGTAGACTGAATAGATGAAGATGCTTAACAATCAATAGCTTGCGAATGTTCTAGATAATAGCAGACTGAATAGATTATGTAGTTGAGTCTTGGTTTACAAATCTTCCGAGATTACGTTCCCGCCATAACGTATACACGCAAGTCCCTAAAACAAGGATGGAGTGGGTTTGGAGCGAACTGATCCAGTAATCAGCCTGTGCATGATGTCCAGAAGGGTACTACCTGAATCTGTCCATCGGTATTGTCTTGCAATACTACTTTGCCATATGGGGAGATTGAAGGGGCAATACTTTGCAACACCTTGTTCTAAACAATTTTGTACCAGTGTACCTCGGTAGTTCTGCGTCGTAACAAATTCTTGTTAATTTTGTTGCTAAGGGAATGGAGTGGGTCTCCCTTCCAACGTATTGTACTATTTGAGTTTGGAACATTACTCGGGTTACTTGTGAGATCATCTTGCACCATATCTTTCAAAGTGAGTAGGCAAGTAAGGAAGTGTGAATGGGAGGGATGCGTGCACAATTGCCAGATACTTCTACCTCGAAGAAAATAAAAATGTAGCTATCTTATCCATAATGAATGTTTATCCAACAAAATCCACCGTAGTCGCTTAAGAATTAAGACCTGATTTGTAAGCTTGATGGATGAGATGTAGGGAGGCAAACCTCCATCCACTTTACGTTTGCTGCACCTGTAGAGCCATCCATATGGCTTTACAAGAAATTCCGGAGCAATCTTCAATAGTTTTGATAAGGCTTTGGGAAAGAAAGACATGCAAGAAATTAAGTATCGATTGAATCAGTTGGAGTTTATGTTTATTGACTCATGAGTTGATGAGTTTCTAAATGAGTTCAACAACAAAGGGCAAACATTTCTGATATTAAGTCGCTTAGTAGTTACCGAAAGTCCTAAATACATCATTGGGAGACTTGTGAAGGACATACCAGTAGTTCTTGCAACCAGTTGTTGGATATCAGAGGCAACCCTGAAAAGGATGAAGTGGCTCTTATCAAGATTGATGTTCAACCCAATATATCTTCTAAAAATATCAAGTGCCCTCATAAAAGTATCGATCGAAAACACATGAGCTCCAAATTGAAGATTGAAAAATGAGAAATCATGTAATCATAAAAAACAAATAACTACGAAGAAGAATTATCTTAGTGATACATAACGCTTGGGAAGTGAAGTTACTAATATCATACGGTGAATATTTAAAAATCGGGTCGAAAATTAAACTGTTAAGATAATAAATTTAATTGTTCATTTAAAGTTTTTACCTGGGCCGGCGGGACACCTGCCCAGGGCTCCTATAAGAGGGCAACCCCTCTCACTTTCTGACTTTAACGTTAATAACGTTAATAACGTTAAAGTCATTTAATGATTTTTAACGTTAACATAACGCTAATTTTTTATTAGTATAGGTAATTTGTGGTCCTCCATGCTTATAAATAGTCTTGAAATATTTAAGTATATTTTTACCTTTTAATTTCTTTATTTTCATCAGTATATGTATTTAAGGTACTTCAACTCAAAAATTAGTAGTAAAAAATTTTACGATTCTGTCTTCTGAATATAATTTAAAGGTAAAGTTTATGATTTTTTAATATATTTATACTCTTTATTTTTTATTTTTAATATTAGATATTAAATTTTGCTATTTATGTTTTTCCTGTATCACAAATATAATACCATTTATATATCTTTGAGATATATTGTGAAGCTGTTGGAGTTTGGTTTTGCCTGCATACTTCTTCCAGTTCCATACTATTTATTAATGATTTTGCATCTAAAAATTCACGGAGAAATTGTTTTTCATAAATCACGATCTTTATGTATTTGTTAATGTTATGATCATTTAATATTTAGTTGGTTACGTAAATTTATAAATTGAGTCATTTATGTTTCATACAAATATGTAAATTTAAGTATATTGTCAATTTGTTGGGGCCTTTTTTTTCATTTCGCCTCAGGTCTATAAAACTATAGAAACGGCCCTGTTAAGGATCATCTATGTTTTTAAGGAAGTGGAAATTCTATCCAAACTTGTCATAGTTGGGGGAGTTAAAATCACATTAAAGTCTTTGAGGCCTTTTAAAGCACTTAAACTAGTTGGCTTTAATGCCAAATTTTTCCTTAAAACTTAGTCGTTAGAAGAAAAAAAAAGTAATAGTGGAAGCTATGCACAAATTCTTTATAAAGAAGCAATTTTTGAACGAGATTAACGAAATTGTCATATAGCTTATCCCAAAAGGAAATGAACACAAATCCTTAAGTAATTTTTTTCCTACTTCATGTTATGAAACAACATACAAAGTCATTTGTACAATAATTGTAGATAGACTTAAATCAGTGTTATAAGCTCATATTAGTCAGTCATAAAGAGCTTATATATATGGGAGGCAAATTGGGGACAACCTTCCCTTAGTTTAAGAACTTTTTAGTCATTACACCAATAAAAGAAGTAGATGGAATTATTCCCTTAAAATAGATTTTTAAAAAATCTCTGAAGTATAGGACGGCCAATCTAGATAAGAAGTATAGGACAAAACTCACATCCCCAAAGCTTCATTCATCAACTACTTAGTGGTTAAGTAAAGGCTTAATACTAAAGACATAGGTTCTGACAACATATACGCTTTATTTTTGTTATGTAAATCTTATCTTAAAACTATTATTCACCTATTTTTCCAGTGCAACTACTCATAACCTAGTTGGTCTAGAGTACAACATATGATACAAGTTTATTGTAGGGCAAAGGACTAATAGAGAATATTAGAATGGGATAAGAAAATAGTATGTTTCTTAAAATAGGATAACATCATATTTAAGAAGACATTCGTTTATTCCTTATGAACTGTATGGAGGGAAAGAAATGCTAGAATTTATAAAGATATTGAAATGGAGAAATATGTCCTAGCTAATAAAACAATCAATTAGATAAAGGAAATACTCAAGGAATGGAACTTATAGATTAGAGGCATATGTCTTAGCTTAATGCCTTAAAGTAATTCACTTAGTTACTAAGGTAACAGGTGTAAAGCTTAATCCGATGTAATGTTGTAGAAATTTACTAATGTTGTAGAAGCTTAGATTTAGTAAATAAATTTTATTTATTTTCTGAAAAAGTTCTTCAAATAGAATTCTCATATTGAGTTAGTGAACTTGATCTCCACTAAGATCCTAGAAAATTTTTCAAATATATCTACACCTTAGTCTTTGTTTAGGTATCTACATACTTTAGTCTATGAGATTGATTACTTCCTTCAAAAGGAAGAAACATAATATGTATAGTCTTTTTACTTTATTAATATCCAGTCTCAATAGAATAATGATTAAAAACAATTAAAGGGTTATAAATAAATTCAATATAAATTTTATAATTATAATTTTATTTGCAACATATATTTATCCCATGGACTATATCCCGTTCATTTATTAACTAAAAAATGCAAAAGATAAAGAATGCATTTAAATAATTATATCATATAACCTATAATCAACTAATTGGCTATAAGGTATAAACCAATAATCTTTCACTTATACTAAGTCAATCGTTTAAGTATCTTATAAAATATCTCTATATGACGATCATGCTACTACTGGAACAATGGTTTAGTGAGAGATTTTATAAGATTCTCCTGTGTGAGAACTTGTTTAAATCTTAAATTTTTTTATCTTAATTATCATCATAATTAAACTAAACTATTTAAATAGATATTTAAATCTTTGATGAGACCTTAAGCTCCTTTAACATGAGTAAGGGTCTGTTTAGTTGAGGGTTTATTAATGAAATGAAATTGAATGAATTGAAATCTTATTCCATCGTTTGTGAGGAGGGTTTATAATGGAATGGGATGAAAGAGGAGAGTTTCATATTACATCCCATTCCATCCTAGGCAGTAAAAATGAAAAACCTCCGATTTGGGAGGTTTATGATGGAATGTAAAATGATACACTATATTACATTATAAACCCTTCATCTAAGCAACATTTAACTATATTACATTATGAACCCTTCCATCTCTTCCAAACAACAATTTTCTAATATTACATTCATTTACGTTCCATTCCATTATCAACCAAACCATTTCATTAAAAAATTTACGTTTAACTAAACATAGCCTAATGGATCTAATGTTTTACCGTACATTACTATTTAAATAATACAAGGAACTATATCAAATATTTTAAAGAAATTATAATGTTCATTTCCATTAAAGACAAATGTATTATGACTTGATTAGTAATTGATATTACCTTTCTAACTCAAAATAATATTATTCTAAGTAAAATATACCTTAACTATGACTTTAAACTAAAGATTATACCTATATGACCTTGAAATCAAATATTAACACATACATAGAATAATAGATATCTTTAGTATTTCATAAGTATAATATTTCTTAAATAATGAATAATTTCAGTACACTGTCTATATACCTAGACTAGAATAGGCAAACAACTTTTATATCTATCTTTATAGATATAATTTACAAGATTAAGTTGTTACCTTTTCATATCCAATAAGAGTTTTTTTAGACTATTATGTTTTCAGAAATTGAAATTATGAAAAATAGTATGTCATTACATACTCCCACTAAAAAGGATAATTATACTCCCACTAACCTTCTTCTAAACATGATAAATCTCACAATCATCTCTAAAATAAACTTTTTAAATATATCATGAAAGTGAATGTTTCAATATTGACAAACCTTTCAACTACACATCAAATGTATCAATAAAGCACTACTTCCAATTAGATATATGATAATAAGATTTACACTTTTTTGAACTTTATCTTAGTCTCACAACTTATCTTAAAGATTTTTCTCCTTTATGTATTCATTGAAATGATATTTTTTATAGGATTTGTAAGATTATATCCTACCTTTTGGACATAACTTTCTATTTTTAGAATTATTTCTAAACTTATTAGATAATATATGCTTCAATCCAAAATCATTAATTTTAACTCTTTTAAAGTCTTACCATTCTATATCTAATATGAAATCTTGCTAATTAGTTTAATTTGGAACTGTCAAAGGCAAGTTTTGTGTTTTTTTAAATGAAAATTGAATTAAGCCATAAAATGCTAACATTCAAAATGTCTTACAATAGATTCTCAATAAGAGAAAGTTCAACCAAATAAGGTAATCAGGCTTCTAAGGATAGTGACATTTATGAAAACATACATTAGAAAACAACTACATCACTAGCTACTAATGTAATTTGAATCTAATGCAAATTTGATATGAAAAGTAGCTATATGAATCCTAATTACATTAATAAGTTCAGCTATGAAAAGTTCATAGCTTCTTTCAGTATTGTGGAAGATACTCCTATTCTTTCATCCCATATATGTAGGAATAAACAGGATAATCTATGTAGTAACACCATCTTTACTTCTTCCTAACACGTTATGATAGCTATATGGGTCCTAAACCTATATTGACTTACTCTAGAATAAATAGAATGAAGGAACAGAACATAGGCCACAAACCCATGTTAACATATTCCGAAAGAAAAACTAAGGCAAAGCAGAAAGTGAGTGACCCAGGGAATGATGAGTTAGCCAACGGTTAGACAATGAGTTTGTTGGAATTAATTAGAGGAGAGAGAAGCTAATAGCTAATCGAGTGGAGGGTATGTAAAGGAGTGGGGTAGCATAAAGGGGGTATCTTTTCTCTTTGTACTGTCTCAGCTGTGAGCTTGAGGGTCATTGTTGGTTGGTAGCTTTGGTTCTTGTAGTTTCCTACGAGGCTATTGCTAAATATTAATGAAAATCCTATATTTTCATCCATTTGCTTATCATTGGTGCTTTCATTGAGAGGCCCAGTGTATGCAAACGAGGATGGCATCACAGAAGTGGGAAGTAATGGATGCATGTATGATAGCGATAGAGATGAAGTTGTTGAACCATACAGCTCAACTGGGGAACTTACATAAAGGTGTCGACGACCTCCAGAGCATTAGCAGTGATGCACACAGAAATGCGAGAGTGGTTCCAGCGTCAAACTGCACATCGATCACCAGAGGCAGGGTAGGAAGCGGCATCACCTCCATGACGTTGGAAGATTATCAACTCTGGGTAAAAAGGGTAGACCTCCTCCATTCTAAAGTGACGACTCGGTAGGATGGGTCTCTCGTGCGAAAGTGTACTTCACCGTTCAGGGCACCCCACCAGAACTTCGAGTTCACCTAGCTCAGATTTGCATGGAAGGCATGACATGGCACTGGTTCAAGGTCCTTTTAGCGTTGAAGCCAGAGTTGGATTGGGAGACTTTCAAAAAGGATTTGTTCGACCCATATGGAGAGCACTACATTGGGAACCCATTTTCCCAACTGAAGGCGTTGACGCATTAGGGCATTGTGGACGAATACGTGGAAATTTTTGAGATGTTGATGACTCAGGTTTCCCCCCTTCCCGAAGATCAGTATATGGGTCTTTTCTTAGGGGGACTACGAGAAGATATACGGCTGAAGTTTTGGGCCTTGGATCCTTTTTCCTGCTATAAGTTGATCTCCACAGTGCAAGCAATAGAGCGCAAACTGACACCACCAGTGACTACCAAACTGACTGCGGGCTAGAGACCCGTAGGTGTCCCAAGGTTCGGGTCTACCAACTTGTCCAAGGGAGGTTGCAATTGGGACAGCGTGCGGCCCAATGTGGACTGACCCCTTGTGAATCCTACCGACGGAGCTGTATGAGGACACGACATTGAGAGGGCTGTCGAGGGGCGATCAAAGGGGACTCAGAACCTGTCTTATCAGGAACTGATGGACCGAAGGGCTAAGGGGTTATGTTTTAAATGCGGACAACACTATAGCCCTACCCATGTTTGCCCTAATAAGCATTTGAGGCTACTGATTTGGGAAGGGGACGACGAAGGAGAAAGGTTTCCTTCAGGTGTAGGGGACAGAGAGGAGACTGAAACAAGTGAGGCATGGGAAATGGTTTGTCAAGTAGTTGAGTATGGGGAGATTGTCCAGTCTAAGACTCCCAAATTTGAGGGTAAGTTGGCTGGAGTTCCAATCTTGCTCCTCATAGGTTTGAATGTGTCTCCAACCGAATCCTATAGAGTGAAATTGGGTAATGGAACAAAACGTTTCTCACAAGGTCGTTGTAAGGGACTTGTGGTGTTAGTAGGGAATGTGGAGCTACTAATTGACACATACATTCTTCAATTGGGGGAAATATATCTAGTTTTGGGTATAGGATGGTTGGAGACTTTAGGAGAGGTGAGAGCAGATTTCAAGCAGAAAATAGTGAGTTGGGATTTGAATAGCAAGGGGTGAGGTTAATGTGCTTGTTTCGGAGACCAGTACCACCTTAATTTCAGTTTAAATTTAGGAATTAACTTCAGTTTTGCATGCAAATCGATTGGTGTTCCAAGAACGGAAGGGTCTTCCTCCTTCGCGGGGTCATGATCACGCCATCACTCTATATTATGAAACCAATCCAATAAGTGTACGTCCTTATAGGTATGCCTACCACCATAAGGATGGTATTGAAAAATAGGTTAGGGAATTGCTAGAATTAGATGCGATCAGACACAACACTGGCCCCTTCTCCAGTCCGATAATTCTAGTTAAAAAGAAGGACAATTTATGGAGAATGTGTGTAGATTACCATGCCCTGAACAAGGTAACTATTCCTGATAAGTTTCCAATTCCCATTATCAATGAGCTTATTGATGAATTGCATAGTTCCAAGTATTTATCTAAGATTGATTTTAAGTCCGGATTTCACCAAATACTAATTAAGACTGAAGATATTCATAAACAACCTTTCAGACTCATGACGGCCATTATGAATATTTAGTTATGCCTTTCGGACTTATGAATGCCCCATCCACCTTTCAATTTACTATGAATTCGATTTTTAGACCACTTCTAAGGAAAAGTGTGCTGGTATTTTTTGATGACATTTTGATCCATAGCGGTAGTTGGCAACAACATCTCAAACATTTGGAACAAGCTTTACAGATCTTAATTGAACATCATTTCTTTGCAAATAAGAAGAAATGCTTATTTGAATAGCAATCTATTGAGTATCTGGGACATGTTATTTCAGCTAAAGGTGTAGCAATGGATCCTATCAAGATCCAATGTGTTAAAGATTGGCCTATACCTAAGAATGTTACCGGGGTGAGAGGGTTTTTTTTGTCTCACTGGGTATTATTGAAGGTTTATCAAATATTATGGGAAGATTGCTCGACACCTGATTGAACTCACCAAGAAAGACAATTTCTCTTGGGGTCCCGAAGCTTAAGGAGCCTTTGATAAGTTGAAGAATTGTCTAACTTCTTTCCCAGTCCTCACTCTATCGGATTTCTCCAAGGAATTTATTGTGGGGTATGATGCCTCTAGTTTTGGATTGGGGGTTGTCCTTATGCAGGAAAATAAACCTATTGCTTATTTTAGCAGGGCCCTATGTTCTACTACCATGTCCAAATCAATGTATGAGAAGGAGATTATGTCTTTAGTGCTAGCCATACAACATTGGAGTCACTATCTTGTCGGGTGATCCTTCAAGGTGTACACCGACCACAAGACATTGAAGCACCTCCTAAAATAGCAATTAAATACCCCAGATCAACACCATTGGATGTCCAAGCTGATGGGTTTCCGATTTGAAGTGTTCTATAAACCGGGACCAGAGAACAAGACAGTAGATGCCTTATCATATGTATCTGTGGAACCATAATTTCACTGTCATGTTTCATCACCTAATTAGGTCGATTCTGCTAAGTTACAAGAAGAGTATCAAAAAGACCCATGGTTGATAGAAGTTTTGCAGAAACTCCAAGCTAATCCTCCATCCGAAACAGAGTTCCATTTATCGGGAAGGCTACTGTTCAAGGGAAACAGGTTAGTTTTGTCTCAAACCTCCTCCCTTATTATAGATTTCTTACAAGAATTCCATTATACTCCTACAGGTGGTCACTATGAGTTTACTAAGACCTATAAATCGATAGTTGGTTGTTTGTATTGGGTTGGAATAAGAAAACATATTCTGCAGTTTGTAAAGGAGTGTGAAGTATGCCAAAGGCATAAGTATCAAACCCTTGCTCCAGCTGGGTTACTGCAACCTCTCTCTATTCCCAATTCAGTTTGGGAAGACATCTCGATGGATTTTATAACAAGATTGCCAAAAAGCCAAGGGTTTAAGGTCATTGTGGTAGTAGTGGACAGATTATCAAAGTATGCACATTTTATCCCTCTCAAACACCCTTTTACTGCCAAGGCTGTAGCTGATTTTTTTGTTAAGGAGGTGGTTAGACTCCATGGCATTCCGAAGTCAATTGTATGATCGAGATCCAATCTTTGTTAGTAATTTTTGGAAAGAGCTTTAGAGGTTGCAAAGAATGATTCTTCGAATGAGCACCTCTTATCGTCCGGAAAAGGATGGACAAACCAAGGTGGTCAATAGGTATCTTGAGACCTATCTCTGATGTTTTGCTTCTAAGCAACCAAAACAATGGCATAATTGGCTCTCTTGGGCTGAATTTTGGTGTAACACCTCTTTTCATTCTGCTACTGCCACAACCCCTTTCGAGGTCGTGTATGGTCGACCTCCTCCTAAAGTTCCTCACTTCCTCAATGGGGAGTCTCTTGTTGATGCTATAAATGGTGTGTTGATTGATAGAGATGAGGCTTTGAGGCAGATTAAATTCCATCTTGTTAGGGCTCAACAAGTCATGAAATTTGTAATTGATGTTAAACGCAGAGATGTTCAACTAGAGGTAGGAGATTGGGTCTATGTCAAGCTTAGACCTCACAGGAAAACATCAATTGCAAGGCAGATCTGTCCTAAACTTTCAGCCCAGTTTTATGGACCCTTTCAAGTGATAGCTAAAGTTGGAATTGTGGCCTATAAGTTGGCTCTTCTTGACACTTCCCGAGTTCATCCGGTATTTCACATTTCTCAGTTGAAAAAGATGATAGGAAACTACGTGCCCGAGCCAACTTTTCCCTCAGGTCTGGATGTCGACTCAATTGAGCCTATTGCTCCTGAAGCAATCTTAGCCGAATGTACTATCCAGAAGAATCATGAGCAGATTGTCGAATGGCTTGTGCTTTGGAAAGGGAAACCAATTGAAGAAGCTTCCTGGACAGTTGCTGCATAATTGAAACAACAGTATCCTTCTTTCTGCCTTAAGGACAAGGCAGATTTCGCAAGAGGCAAAATTGATAGCTATACAGGTCCTAAACTCATATTGACTTACTATAGGAGAAATAGGAGGAAGGAACATAACATAGGCCACAAACCCATGTTAACATATTCCAGAAGAAAGACTAAGGCAGAGCAGAAAGTGAGTGACCCAGGGAATGATGAGTCAGCCAACGGTTAGACAATGAGTTTGTTAAAATTAGTTAGAGTAGAGAGAAACTAATAGCTAATCGAGTAGAGGGTATGTAAGGGAGTGGGGTAGCATAGAGGGGGTATCTTTTCTCTTTGTACTGTCTCAGCTGAGAGCTTGAGTGGCCATTGTTGGTTGGTAGCTTTGGTTCTTGTAGTTTCCTACGAGGCTATTGCTAAATATCAATAAAAATCCTATACTATCATCCATTTGCTTATCATATTGCAAGTTCAAGCTCCATGTTATGATCTATTGTCACTCCCCTAGTGGGTTACTGATTGAACATTTCTAAAGAATTGTTTTACAAGCACCACTTATGAATTTACATTGGAAAAATAAGTGTGAGGAGATCTCCAAATGGCTTTTACAAAGACTGCACCAGTATGTCAAGTCTTATAGACTTGAGAGAACTATTAGCACACCATAAGAGTTTTCAAGGTTCAATAGTCAATAAAACAATTGCATAATAAAAGATCAACTAGTTAAGGGTTTTAGGGGAATTTTTAGCATAGACACTAATTTATGATATTGATAGTTTTGTAAAAGATTCGTTATTTCTCTCTTCATTCTTACTGCCTATTTTATTTTATTTGCTTAAATTTTATCTTCTTTAATTAAAAATAAAAAATAAAAAATCCAATTCATAGACTAGATAATAAAATAACAGTAACTACTAATATTCATCGTCTTCGTGGGATTGACTCGTGCTTGCTAGTATTAGTTATGGCTATGCTGTACACTTATTGTTATTTCATAATTGATTAACTACGCTTAGGTCAATCAACATTTTAACATCGTTGCCGAGGACTTTGGCATTAGGAACACCTAAATGTTATTACTCTAATCATTATTTTTTTATTTGTTTTATTTTATTTTTACTACATCTTGTGTATTTTTGACTTATTCATTTAATTATCTTTTGAACTTCTTTACATGTATAGTGGTTTGGTGTTTAATTTTAGGAATTGAGATTTAACTTCACAGCCATAACTGACAATGGATGGATGGAGCAGACAATACTTTCATGGGAGTTAGAATATATCTTCGCAATCTATAACCTCACCAAATGGGAGAGAGGTTTCCTCATATGTTTTCAAAGGCTCAACCGATGTCTACGCTGGGTTGCAACATTTGTGTGAGTATTTATTACAATTATGAATGTCGAGCACCAACTTATATATGGGAGAAACCGAGCATGTACAATCAACCTTAATATGCACTATACAAGAATAGTTATAATTCGGAGTGGAGCAACTCTTATGCTTATGGATGGAACGATTACATTTCAGCTAAAAATTTACAACACAAAGCACCTTTAGTTAATGAGCTAACTCTGGAATATATGATAACCAATTTCATTCAAGAATCAATCCTGAGTGATCAAGAAATAGAGGCTCATATACAAAATATAGTGAATAGGATCAACCAGCTGGCGAAGATAATATCTGACGAGATGTAAAGGAGTTTGCCTACTTATGTCGAAACAAATCCTAAAGAAAATGGAATGGAAATAACTCTTAAGAGTGGAAACAAGCTCCCAGAAGAAGAAGAAGAAAGCATTACAAGTAAAATAATGGAATGCTTGCCGTACTTAAAGCTAATTGACATGAATTTGAAGACATAGTTTCTTCACCTAAATATCATGAGCATAATACAGCATACTATTGGAGCTTATTAACGCAATTGATTGAAGAAAAAGATAAAGGTTAGCTTCATAGATGAAGTGTAATTTTAAGAAAATGAGGAGGTAACTGTTGTTTTTATAGAGGAGAATGAAGATATGACAGAGGCAACAAACATAGAAGAAGAGGAAGTCTCCATCCAAGAAGAGGAAGTATAGGAGTGACAAACGATAATTGAAGAAGAAGACGAGCCAGAATCCTTTGTCCATGAAGAGAAAGAAGAGTAGTGGACAAAGGTGGTTGAGGAAGAACTGGCAGAGGAATCATATAAGGAAACTATCGATGAGTCATTGGTAGTCATTCTGAGTATGGAGGGTTTCTACTTCCTCGAAGACAAACTATTTGAGTCAACTAATGATTTAGGGGGTTTTGTTATTCCCTCTTTTATTAACATTTTGCCATTAAAAAGGGAATTAGTACATGCAGTTGGACTTATTAATTTGATAAATTATGTCCTTGTTGTTATCTTATAATAGGTGACTTACTTATAGGGTAAAAAACCCTTATGCAGAGAAATAGGTGGAAATATGCCACTAATTATAAACCCATAATGCGGGCAAACATGCAAGGTACGTCAAGCTAATGACATTAAACAAATGTTGCATGGGAGGTAACCTATGAATTAGGATAGATTTTATTTTACGTTATTTTATTATCATATTTCTTAGTTATTTTCATTTTATTTTATCTTTTTATACCTTTTCCTTTATATTTTGAAAGGATGTAGTCTACTATTAAAGGGATAAAACATTAGAAAATTTGTCTTATTCACGAAAGTACCAACTTAACCCTCTCACTTATTTTTAAATGCTTATATTGCGTCTATTAAGGACAATGTACAACTTTAAGTGTGGGGAAGGGGTTAATCATTTTTAATGATTTCTTTAAGCTTATTATAATCTTGATTATTAAATTTTATTAAATGATATCTTGAATTAATTAAAATCTGTCCATCAATACTTTATTTTGTTGTTGCATATTGACTTAAATTGGTATACAAAAGGATGATAGTTAGAATAAAATTACTTTTATAAGTCATATTTTAATATTCATAGAAATAATCAATTTGAATAAAATTTCAAACCATTTACACACATATACCCTCCTCTCCTATGAGTTTTTGAGCCTAAAAGCAAAATTTTTTAAAAAAGTTCTTTTATTTCTTTCATGTGTGTTATCATGCATAGTTGAATGATTCTAGAACTTGCTTTTATTATAGATATTTCTATCACATTTGTTGAATTTGAAGCATGAAATGATGAAGGCGCTTAGATTCAACAATTTATGTTAGCCTATTTTTTAAATAATTACCTTACTTAAAATTATCTTTAGGAATAATCAAGTTAAGCCTTAGCCTTTTTCATTGATTAAACCCACATATTAACCTTTATCTTAATTTCTTTGAAGCTTTTTTAATTGATTTAAAACTTGAAAGTTATTTATATCATGTGATTTTTTGAAACATGGAAATTTTTTAAAGGTTTGTTATTTCTTTAATTATGATACTGAATGCCCAAAATTGTTTTGAAAACAAAATTAGTATACGAGCATAAGAAAAATTATGAATAAGTATATGGTACCAATGTAGTTGCAATGAAAAGATCTGTATATTTGTAAACAAGTTTCTTGTAATTTCTTTAGTAAATTTCCGTCAATTTAACCCTCTTTGTTATTTCAACCATATCATATCTAAAACTCACTACAACCTTTATAAAGACCTTTTAATTTTTTTCTAGTTTATACATAAGTGGTTGAGATGTGATAATATTGCAATCTTATACTAAGAGTTATACTATGCATTGATTAAGAGTTCTGACACTTTTCACTCTAAATACTTGAATGCATTGAGTGAAATCTTGGTGAGGGTGTAAAGGTTTATACTTTTGATCTCAATGTGATTATTGATGTGATCATTATTAATATTAACTTAGGAAGTTAATTTTAGGATAACTTGACTCCAATTGTATGTTAATTTGATTAATATGACATGATGATTTACAGTAAGAATGGACAGATCAAGATTAATGAAGGGTAGATGTTGTAAGATTTATAATTTTGAATTTGTCTTGCTTAAGGGTGAGGAAAAGCTCAAGTGTGGGGATGCTTGATAGATGCATATTTGATAATATTTATACCCTATATTTGATGTATTTTTGCTTCATATTTTACACTTTTATTGTACATTTGATATTTAATTTGCTCGAAGTGCATTTGTAGGTTATATTTGTCTTCACGGAATTAAAGGAGAAGAATTCAGATAAAAACATGGCATAAAACAAAGATTTTAAGCATATAAGGGATACATGGTTGTGCATCAGCCCGTGTATTTCTCTCAAGCTATACAGATTCGTGAATTCTGGGTTGTAACATCCCATATCACCCGCTTACAGACATTGTCCGCTTTGGGCCTTGGCCCAGTCAAGCCCTCACAGTTTTGCTTCTCCCGAGGCCTTCCCAGGAGGTCACCCATCCTAGAACTACTCTCACCCAAGCACATTTAACCTCGGAGTTCTGATGGGATCTTGTCTGTTAGGCCATGGAAAACACGTTTGTAAGGGAGAGGTATCCGTCTGCTGTGAAGATTGTTCTGTAGGCCCTGAAGAGCTACTATTGTTGGATTATCTAGCCACTAATTGTGTAATAGCTATTATTACCAGCCAAGAATTGTGTCACTCTGATACCAATGTTATGATCAAGGCTAATGTTGAGAATTAACTCAAGGATCAACCTTTTACTCTAACTCGATGAACTAAATGAGAAGGAACAATTCCTAGGAATTATAAGCTAAAAATAAAAAGAAAAATTTAAGGAATGGGAGAGATAATAAGTGGAGTAGAAGTAATTTCCATTTATAGATCCTTTACTTATAACAGCAAGATTACAATTTATAGAGCTTTCATATTACATCAGCCTTTCTAACAATTTCCTTTATTTATGAACTAGTTGATACATGGTTAACGGAAAGAACGAAATGACATAAAAAATTAGAAAATAAGATCTAAGGAATAATGCATGGTTAACAGAAAGAAAGAAATGGCATATAAAATGAGAAAATATAATTTAAAGAATAATTTTATCTTACCCAGTTGCTATACTAATGTGGCTCCTGTAGAACCATTTCTTGGTGAAATTCTGACATTTCCCAGCTCAAGGCTTCCCTCGTTAAATTATTCTTCAATTCTTAGTAGTTATATGATATTTACCAAATTCAAGCTTGCATCATAATAACACTATTTCACAAAGGAAATTCATTACTTTTTCTTTTTCTTTTTCTTTTTCTTTTTGGTTTTCAAATTGTCCCACTTTCATATTTAGGTAGAGATATGAAACAATTATGTACCGGCTAGAGAACGGTACTCAAATACTTGGTACCATACTCAAAATACCAAAAAATTTTATAAACTGAATTGAAATTCTTAAAAGTTAGGGACCAAATTGAAAAAAAAATCTAAACTAAAACCTAACTTAGTTCATTTTCTTCTTCAGTCTTCAATCTTCAGCAATCACCACCTCTCTATCACCAATTGTTGCCCTTCCTTGCTAGTTGTCGCCGCTTCCTCCATTCGTGCTTCTTCCTCCACCACCACTTCCTCCTCCACTACTCACTACTCTTTATACAATAGTCACCACCGTCGTTGGCTGCTACTCTCCATACACCATTGTTGCCTTTTGCTCTCCACACATCACTTATGCGTCTAGTCAGTTAGTCCCTGGAACCAAATCCTTAGCACAAAAATAGATCTGAAGTAAAGTACCCCAGAAGCTAAATCTACATTTGGTTACTCTGGGACCTAACTTGACTTAGCCTTGGACCAACCCAACTTACGAACTGACCCGACCTACATTACTCATTAACTTGGTTGTAATTTGTCTAATTTTTTGTGTATTTTAGGTTGTTTATTTCCACTATGAATTGCAATTGCATTATGTTTTGATTGTGTCATGTGTATATTGTGAATGATTTATAAAATATGCATTGAGCTTGGAAGTTGGAATTGGTTATGTGAATTATGTATAGTTCAATAATATTTAGGCATCATGAATTCATAAAGAAATAAGATCAAAATAATATTATGTATGGATTATGGAAGAACATTTGGGCATTAAGAATTGTGTATGGTTTAAGAACATGTAATATGATTTGTTATTTTAATAATAAAAATGAGATCAAAATTAATTCATTAAATTGTTAATTAATTTATATGAAACATACAATTTACTAATTATTGTTTATATATAAAGGTTATTTAACATATGATTACTCATTTAAATATAAGAAATATAAAATAAAATCATTTAATATGTGTAATTAAGTTAAGAAAGTTAAATGTTTGCTTTTTATATTATTCATTGTTGTAATTTTGAAATAATATTACAAATATTAATCCTATTTATGTGTAGCAAATGCATATTCATTAGCTTATCTTATGGATAGTTAAATACATAGTAGAAAATAATATATAAATTTATGAGAGAATACTCATTACTCAACATAATGTGAAATTGTAAGTGTTTAAGTCTTTTTTGCAATATGTTATCATAAATAAAGATGTAAGATATATTCTATCTAGAATCTGGATATGCCTATAATTAAATATTGAATTTTATAATTATGTAATGATATTATATTAAAAATTGTATTTTTAAATACTAATGTATTAATTTAAATTTAACTCATGTCTTCAATTATTTTTTAAGATAAATGGAGAGGAGTTCAAATACTCCTAATAATTTAGTCGTTTTAGGAAGATTTGATGATTAAACTTGAGCTCATGCTAGATTAGTTCCTAAAATGAACCATACCATTTATGTGTATTGTAACAAGCATTTAAAAGGTAGGAGAATCACCAGATTAAAGAAGCATTTAACTGGAATTAAAGGTGATGTAGAACCTTGTAAAAAGGTACACTAAGACCTGAAATAGAAAATAAAGACTTCACTTGAAGAGTGTAAACATGAAAAAGAGAGAAGATAAAGGCTAATCTATAAAAGTGGTTGTGGAAGTTCTTTTTCTGATGGTCAGGAGGATAGTGGGGATATTAAAGGTGGTAGTATCCCTTCCCAACAAGAAGGGAATGTTACACCTGATGTAAGGAAAAGAAGAAGACATATGTCTTTTTTTTCACTATGAACAACTCCTTGAGCTCAGCCTTTAATCTGTAGTGCCTTACAATCTAAAGAAACGACTTAAAATTTGGACATGACAATGGTTAAATGGTGGTATGATTCAGGTGTATCATTTAATACCACTCAGTCTTATTATTACCAGTCTATGTTCATACTATAAGACTCCTTCAATTGATGACTATAAAGGTAAACTTTTGAGCAGCTTTATTTGTGAAATAAATAGTTATTTGGATGAAAGAATAATGACTTTGTGAACTTATAGATTTTCAATCATGTGTGATGGTTGAACAAATAGAATACATGGACCCATTATCAATTTTTTAACTTATCCTACTAAGGGGATAATGTTTTTGAAGTCTATTTGCTGGACCCCGTTCCCGGAGCCCAGTCGAACGGTGTTGGACCCCATTCCCGGAGCCCAACTATCCAAAATGGAGTCGAAAAAGAAGACCATTGGCCCGAGTCCCAACCCCCAAGATTGAACCCGGGGTGACCCGTCGGAATCGACGAAATAGATCAACTGCGGAAGCATACTCGTCTCACTCAAACACACATTCATATCCATCAAATTAAGCACAGTCATCTAAATGTCATTACAATAACAAAATATTTCGTAACTTTGTTAACATATTGTCATACAATCCATGCTGGAAACAAAATACATCAGGATGCTCAATGAACTATCCAAAATAGCACTAACTTAGTACAAAAGTCTCTAACTATTGAGGAGCACTCGATGCCTTGCAAGGATTAACCGTTGTCTTATGTTGCACCTGAGGAGGGAAATAATAGGATGAGCTACACAGCTCAGTGGCTAATATATTTATAGCCACCAGTAATTAGTACAAATTCAAGCATATGCATAGATATATGTCTAGAAATTCTAGCAATCATACAGTATTCAAGCACATAATTAACAACTCATGTCATGTTACACTTAATATGCTTCATAATTAACAAACCAAAGATGAAATGCACAAACAAGCGGCTCGAGGGTTCCATGGAACAGAATGAGGAAATCGAAGTTAACCTCATGAACAGAATGAGTCCATTCGGAGCTCATAAGCCACAAGCGGGCAGCCGGGAGAAGGCTCTTG
>JANVCL010000007.1:124300-134877 GCA_026546855.1 Erythroxylum incrassatum
TTTGTAAATCATTTTATTTCTTCACAACTAAGAGTCACAAGCATAATCATGAATTAAAGGACTTTTTAGGTTGTAGTGTGGGCAAAGGTAAGGTGAGATGTATTTGGATAGTGTAGTGTAAAAGCTGTCAAAGCTAGTGAAATAAGAAAAACACTTAATAGACCATCAAGTGAAAAAACTAACATTCACTCACAATTGTATACATCAACTATCTCACCACAAGCTACATCAAGCATATATCATTCACAAAAGTTGATCATAAATAAGACTTTGTAACCATAGGGAGTGACCATTGAAAGCAACATCCACCTCATATCTAACATACTCAAGTAACTCATTCAATACAACTTTAGGAGGAAAGACTAATCAAAATTAACTTTGTAACACATATGCATTTCCTTCTTGATACTTTCATTTAAACATTTTTATTTTTCTTTTTCTTTTTCTTTTTCTTTTTCTTTTCCTTTTCCTTTGATTCTCTCTTTTTCTTTCTTTTCTTTTTGTCATATAAAACTTAAAAGAAACTACATTAATATGGGAATTTCATTGATAAGACATAAAACATCATCATAATAATTATAACTATTTCACACATATGCACACCCCACACTTATACTTTTGTACATCCATAATCATCAACAATCAACAAATGAATGGGTAGGACATCCACAGTCACTCTTAGAGGGATCTACATCCTAGACCAAATGTCCATAATGATGACTGACATAGACTGATTCTCCATCAGGTTTAAAATAATGGAACGGAGGTCTATGTTTTCCTTCTCTGTGAGGGAACACTGGTTGAATCATTAGGATAGGGCCTGATGTATGTGAGGGTCTAGATTGATCTTCATTGGGCCTGGTGTAGATGGATTTCACGGTTCCATCTCGTAAGGTCTTCATAATAGATGGAGTAGTGGTGTGAAAGGAATGCTTGTGAGGGGCATGAAACACTTTTTTGGTAGTTAGTGATTTATTCAATTGGTATTAACTTTTCAAGTTCCGTTGGTGGTAACTACTTCAGGAATTGGATGATGGTAGTTTGATCATGAGCTCTGTCTGCTACCATGTACAAGGCATCATAAGTAGAGTTTGGGAAGTTGAGATCTATGGCATGATTCTGCAAACGATAGATCATCTACTAGTGAAGAGTAGTCATAATAATTGTAGGAGCAGACTAGATCTGAACTTGAATTCATTTAGACAAAGTAGAATCATCTAGCCTGATATTAAAATAGGGGCAATTGTAACATCCTGTTACGCACGTTGAGGCGAAAATAGTAAATATGAGAGACTACTGAGAGATTAGAAATTACATTTCATGTTCATGCATAATATGACATGCACATACACGTGAATAGTGAAATTTTGCACATGAATATGTCTATACATGCATTCATTAACAGTCCGGGTATAATTGTTTCTAAATGTGATTTCTATTGAGAATTGTGGTTTTTATGTGTTGAAAATTGATTTGGAGAGTGTAATTGTTGATTTAGAATTTTTGAAATTTTTGGAGAAATTTCTGGAAATTGTTGGGTATTTTTAGACTAGGAAAATTGCCAAGTGGCAAAACTGTTAACAAATGGTATTAGAAATTACTATCCAATGGTAATGAAAATTTTGATAAATGACCTTAGGATTTATTCACAAGTGCTATTGAAAATTGGGGGACAATTGGAGTAGAAATTGAAATTAATTGAACTAGTTAAATGAGGGAACCTATTTTAGTGCTTTAGAAATTGGTGCAAGTGACACATGTCTTAAGTTGTTTGTTTTTAAAATTAAAGGAACCCCCCTCCCCCCCAACCTTCCAACCCTAAAGATAGTGATGATCGTGGGTGATGTTTGAAGTTAGGTATTTTTTATTTTCTTGAAGAGTTTGAAGATTGGTAGCTAAATCAAGTAATTCATGTTTTAATTTTTATGGGTAATGTTAAATGGAGCATTTATGATGATAGTTAGAGGTTAATGTATGAAATGGTGTTTTGTGTGATGAACGTGAGTGATGCAAGGTTTAGGTAAATGTCTTGCCTTTGTATGTGCTTGATGAATAATAAATTATGAATTATTATAGTGATGTTTTGAGGTGGAATGATCTTCATAATGGGGTGAAAAATGAGTGCAGAAAATGGGTGGATGAACGTATATGTTTGTGTTTTATTTTGGGTATTTATGATCAAGCATGGAATTTTGATTTGTGTATAGATGATGTTGAGCTAAACTTGAAGTGTACATGAAGTGTTTATTAACTTTAAATAATGAACTTAGGAAAGAGATTTGTTATGGAAAAAGAATAGGAATTTATGAATGATGAGATGTAGTTGATGTTGATGAAGAAATGAACATATATGCATATATTTATGTTTTTTTTCATATAAATGCTAAATAATGGTTTAAGAGTTGTTTATGGATGAGTGTAGAAATGAGAATGAGGAGGAGAGGGAGTAGAAAAGGGTGATCTTGGTATGAGTTGTGTTAAGGAAAAAAATTTGGAAACAAAATTTGTAGTTGATCAAGAAAATGTTCATTAAGTATGCTTCAGTCTTTTAGGCATAACTTTTTCTCTAGTTATCCAAATGAGATGATTCTTAATTTGGATTAAAGTAGATACATATGGCTACATTTTTCATGAAGATGTCGAATTCAAATTCTGTCCATAAGAGTCTCAAAATCTAACCTGAAGTTGAAAAATTGGGTATGCTTATATGAATGTTCCCTGCGGCAAACTCCTTGCTTCGCCACAACGAACTCGTTGCGGCCAACTCTAGGTTTTGCCGCAGCAAACTTGTGAATATTTTGTGAGAATTCCTCTCAGGAGGAGTTCGTCGCGTTGCTGCGGTGAACTTCTCTCTACGCTAAATATGTTTCGGTATTTTAGGCATAACTCTTTCTATAATTATCCAAATTGACTGATTTTTTATTTAGAGTAAACTAGAGATATAGGGATACAAATTATATGAAAAAACCAAATTTTAATTCAGTCTTTAAGACTTTCAATTTCTGGATGGAAATTGAATGCAGGGCACTGTCTTAGTTTAAGAACAGCTAGAAAATATTTGGAGAATAACTTTCAAAATACTGAACCAATTTGAACAATCTTGGTGTCATTAGAAACTTAAGAGATAAGAGAACACTTTTCTATAAGAGAGTACTGCCAAATTTCTTTATTTTCATTGTCTAAATGATCAAGAACAGTAGACCTAAAAGTTAGTGTTTGGAGAAAAATTTGAAATGATTCATTGGGTTATGAAATTGGATTCAAATGGTTTATTGAGGTATAAACCCTACGAACAAATGCTAGTTAACTGATTTTTGATAATTGATTATTTTTGTGATTAAATTGTGGAATGATACCCAGGATTGTCATGAACATGCATTGTATATAATTCATTTCATTCATGTGCATTCTTAAACACTAATGATTGTACAAATAGTGATATATGTGTATGTTGTTTGATATAGAGGAGTAATTGGAACATCAACCTCTAGACATTGCCGAAAATTCCAGGCATTAGCTTCGGGAGCAACTAGTGAGTAACCTAAACGGTTTCTATCAATTATTGTTTGCTTAAATTATGTTTTGAATGAAAAATGAATGTGAATTGAATTGTGTTGATTTTCGAATAGAAGGTCCAATGATTGTGAAATGTGGAATGTATATTGAAGTGTTGCTTGAAAGTGAATGTAAAGAACTATGTGTTTCATAATATGATTGATTATGATAGATGCATTCCATACATGAATGCACAATCAGATAATGACAGTTGTGACCAAAATAGCCATCGATCAGAGCTTAAAGTTCAAATTGTGAAAAGAGCCTCGAGCTCATAAAGTGATTAAGAGACTAAAGCTTACTATGTAAAATGAGTCTTGTATCCTCATCAGATAAGGGACAATTATTAATGAGCCCGGTATCCAAAATAAATACGAGACAGTTTAGGCATTCGTTCACAACAATGTAACAATTGGAAAAGAGTCTTATGAAAATTTCATATGCATTTTGTTAAGTATGATTGATTGATTGAAATGCATAATTACCTATGCTTAAATGAAAATGTGACGCATGATCGATTATGAGAAAATGTGATTGTATGTTATGTGAAATAATGTGTTGCATGAATTGAGTAAACCATTGATGATGGTTACCTCATTGAGTTCGCAAAACTCACCAAAATTGCAACGTTGTCTTTTCAGGACCAAGAGACGACTCTAGCTACTGAAAGGCTCTAATGTAGATTGTGATTTAGCAAGAGAAGTCATGGCTAAAAGGTCGGTCAGCTGAAATTTTTGGACAGGCTAGATAGATTTTGTACCTTTTCCTCTTTCACATAGCACTTTTGTATTAGGTTTTGATGATGTACATGTAAGGAGTGTTGAAAGACACAATGTAAATTTTCAGTTTTTATGCAATGAAATGAGGAAAAAGTTAGGTTTTAAAATATTGTGATTTTCTATTGATGCTTATAAGTGATTAATGATATGATGTCATGTGAAGTAAATGTAGTGATCGATCGTAGCGCGTCATTATCTTAGGATATATATCGGAATGACCTATGGGCATCCTAGTGTGTACATTACAGTAAGGGGGCGCTACAACAATGGTGAGGATAACACTTCCATTATTGAGAGTTGTCAACAGGGTACCAATTAGTACGTTTTGATACGTCGTATAGGCAGTGTCCAAAAGAGATATCCTGGCTATAGTAGGTATTCCCTTTCTTACATGGAGGGTGAGAATAAGAAGAATAGCTTCAATATGTAGGTGTGTATAGTTCTGCTCTCTCAAAAGGGAGATGAGCCCTTTGGGATCTCGAGTTTTACGTATTGTTCTGCTGAAGTTGCTTGCAAACCACGCTATTCTAAATGAGAATTCTGAATGGTTTCTTTTACTTTAGGCGTGTGTGTGGAGAAGATAATGTGTATACTCTTTGTACAAGAACGATTACGAGAATATATACTATAGGGAATAAGTAAAGGTAAAGAAGTATTAGAAATACAATTTTCTTTAGGTATATGGGCTATTTCTACAAGGTGTTCTATATGATTAGATAAGGTATGTTTCACACTAGAACGAAGATGGACTATAAATAAGGTTGAAGAAAGATGAATAGCGTCACTAGGTAATGGATTCATGTCTTACAATACCTGCCTACTCACTTTCATTAAGAATACCGTAGTGGGGATGCCTTACAATAGACATCCATGCCAATAAGAATATCTGGGTCAGGTAGATTACTGCCAAAAACCTTGGTTTATACCATACAATCATGGAAGAAACAAATCCCTATTTTCTTTTTTGTGAAATACTCATCATGGGAACTCCATGTTTCAGGGAGTAAAATGTTGGGTTTCATAATGGTTATGCTAGATATAGTATCCATGTACCCAATAGCTTTAATAGGTCGGTCATACTTATCTTAGAACAGTAACTGGATTTGCATATAGGAATAAGGAATATGATTAAAGACAAGCTTGAGTCACGGTTGTTGTTGCTATAATATGTACAACATGTCATCTTCAAAACTGGAGATATCATCTTTAGAAATGGAGATATTAGAGTATTCATCATCCTCATAAGAGGAATCAAGGGGAACAGTAAACCAAAAATTGATATCTCAAGGCTTCATACGATGGTGGTACTTTAGTAAGCTCAAATACATTCCTGAAGTTAGTGTTAGAACTGACATTAGCGCGAAATCTGATTCTTGTGGTTAGAATCTGTATTGGAGATGCCTTACAATAGACATCCATACCATCAAAATAACTGGGCTAGGTAGATTACTGCCAAGAACCTTGGTCCATACCACACAGTCAAGGAAGAAACGGATCCCTATTTTCCTTTTAGTGATAAGCCCGATCTTAAAAGTTTTTCTATCAGTAACAGTGAAATAATTATCATGGGAACTCCATACTTTAGGAGGTAAAATGCTAGGCTTCATAATTATTTTTGCTAGATCCAGTATCCATGTATCAGTAGCTTTAATGGGCCAATCATACTTATCTTGGAACATTAATTGAATTTGGACATACTGACGAGGAATAGGGTTGGGAACATGCTTAAGACATGGTTGTTGTTGTTGTAACATATAGAGCATGTCATCTTTAGAACTGAATATGTCATCTTCATAAATGGAGACATCAGAGGAGGAGTCATCCTCATTAGAGGAATCAAGGGGAACAATAAACTTAGTGTCTTTACCTTAACTGGATTGTTCTTTAATAAGGTCCTCAATATTTCCATGATCATTAAGGATTGGCATAATGGCTTCAATAGAATCTAGGAGTTTGATATCCCTTTTTGTCTAACGAGGAAATTGACGAGCAAAATGTCTTGATTTGCCACAAAGAAAACAACAATTTGGTGGTTTCCTTGAGGATCTCTCCTTTGGAAGAAGCAGACAAAACGTCAACATTTCTTTCTTCTAAAGGGCTTGTAACCTTCCTTAGGAGACATATGGGATCCATGGAACTTCTTGTAGGAGAACTTCACGTGATGATGTTTCTTCTTTGTGTGACAATCATAATATTTTTCTCCTTACACTTGATCGTCAAATATAGCTTTTTGCTCGCTTTCTTTAATAGAGGACCGCCTTTAATTATATTCTTGAAGAATATCTATTGATCACATAACTTATCAAGGGAAGCTAAGGCGAGCTGATAGATTTCTCCAAGATATATATCTTTCATAGCTCATCAAAGTGCAGCAATGGTCCTTTGTAACTCAGGTTGTAATTCTTCTGGAAGGGAGGAAATAAATGTATAACGGAGAGTAACATCATTGAAACCATTAAGTAGATAATAACATTCTATCATACGTTGGAAATGTTTTTACAAATCTCTTTTATCTAGAGAACAACATTTCATTTCAAATTATTCTTGTCTAACCTATTTGTCAATAAGTTAAAAGTCACCAATGAACTCTTTATAAATTACTCTAAGAAGTAATCCAGCAGATGTGACTTGTACAAACTGAAGTCTAAGATATTCATCAAGACTTTGCCACCATTCTGTTAATGTACTAGTAAAACGAGAAGAAAACTTAGACAAAATATCTCGTAAAGAATGATTTGGTCAAGTCATTTGCAAATTAATCCAAATGTCAAATTCATGAAGACGCTCTTTAAATTTTCTAGGTGGAAGATCATCGAATGTAAACTAGGGACTTGAAGCAGGTTTGGTTAGTGGTGCTGGTGCTAGTGGTGGTGAAGGTCTAAAGGGTTCAGTTCCTGTGGACTCAGTTTCACTTATTTCTGGTTCACATAGAAGGAAAAGACGGACCTACGATCCACTATTTTAAACTTGATAGAGAACCAATCTATGTTAATCATCATTGTAGACATTTTTTTGGGATGTAGGTCCCTCTATGTGTCAACTAGACTGTGAAGTATGTGTGAACCCTGATTCAGACAGTGATGATGATGATGAGCTTTATAATTAACGACGAAGGAAGAAGAAGAAGAACAAAAAGGAGATCTCTACTTGTCGGCCTACTCGATAAGCTTACTATCATCATAATGATCGTGATGATTTTGAATCTTGGATTGAAAATCTAAGCCCATAACCTAGATATTCGTGAAATGCTCAAAGCTGTTGATATATAACAATTGAAGTATCTAGAATCAATCTCTAAACATCCTCAGCCAGTTATTCCTTTTATTCCTACTATTACTACACCCTCTCCAATTTTGTGAATGATGGTTAATCCTTATGAGGAAGATTTTCCTCCACTAGAGAGACGAGCAAATTAATAACAAAGGATTATGTTTAACCCATATATTCGTTCCTCTGATATGAGTGCTCATGGAACAATGCTTTCAAATCCTGTTAATGAAACTTTCAACTGCCAAAATGATAATGCTTTGACCCAAAACAAAGTCCTTCAACGAATTAATTCCAAACTTGATGGTTTGACTCAATAAACGCAAGCTACACACCAATGAGTTGATACAGTCTCTACAAAAATCCAAAAACTGTATAGGTCTTACAAAGCTCAAATGGCTAACTTGATGAAACTCTTCGACACTGTGTTGATACTCGGTATTTTGGCTCTGATTTCACAACCAAGGAGCAAAAACTCAAAAAGGTGAAAGATATTCTTCAATAAATGGAAGCTAACATGTAGAAAGAACAGTCTAAGATTGTTTATGGAGCTTATCCTACATCCTTTCCAGTTAACCAACCTACCTATCCTTTACTAACATATCCTATCCCACCAATCTGTTCTCCACCAACATACGCTAAATAAGTTAACTACAAAAAGGTATTCAAGTTCAATTATCCTTTAATCAGGTAGTACGTTCATCCTTCCACCACTAAGCCCAAATAGACCAAATGAAAGCCTAAACCTAAAAGCCTCATAAGCCATCACCTTCATACACTAAACCTACTGATCCATATCCTAAACCAACTTATCCTTGTAGTAAACCCTTACAGATCCACACTCCACCTTCTTCTCCACCAAAGCCTCAAACTCCGCCATCTACTAGAGAAAAAAAGCTCATCAGATAGACTTCATCGCAACTCTTGCATTGGTGTCCGTTCCTACCATATCTAAAGATGAATGCCCCTCTGAGCATTATAACTTAACAATTCTTGCATTAACATCTATTCCTGAGATATTTGATGAAGAATGCCCCTCTAAGCATTCTAGCAACTCTGAGCAATCATCAGCAGTAGCTGAACCATATAAAGTGTTTGAACCTTCTTTTGATGAATTTACACAGTCTGTTGACTTTACAGATTAAACACAAGTCATGATGACCATGCCTCAACCTACAGAATCTGAGCTAGAGATTAGTGAAGCTGAGTCTACAGGAACTAAATCCTGTAGACCTTCACCACCACCGACCAAACCTACTATAGGTCCCTAGTTTGCATTCAATGATCTTCCTCCTAAAAAATGGAGAGACTGTCTCCATGAATTCGGTGATTGTATTGATTTGCAAATGACTCGACCAAATCAGCCTTTATGACATATTTTTTCTGAGTTTACTTCTTGTTTTACTGGTACATTACGAGAATGGTGGCAAAGTCCAAATGAATATCTTAGACTTTAGTTCATTCAAGTTATATCTGCTAGATTGCTTTATGGAGTAATTCATAAAGAGTGCACTAGTGATTTTCAACTCATCGACAAATAGGTCAGACAAGAATACTTTGAAATAAAGTGTTGTTCTTTGGATTGAAGAGATACAAAAACATTTCCAACATATGACGGAACGTTATTATCTACTCAATGGTTTCAATGATGCTACTCTTCGTCAAACATTCATTTCCTCTCTTTTAAAAGAATTATAACCTGAGTAACAAAGGACCATTGTTGCACTTTGAAGAGATATGAAAGATATGTCTCTTGGAGAAATCTATTAGCTCACCTTAGCTTCTCTTGATAAGCTATGTGATCAATAATTGTTCTTCAAGAACATGATTAAAAATGATCCTCTGTTAAAGAAAACGTGCAAAAATCCATATTTGACGATCAAGTGTAAGGATGAAAAAGATTAAAGAAGTAACACCATCACAAGAAGTTCTCTTACAAGAAGTTCCACATATCCTATGTGTCTCTTAAGGAGGGTTAGAAGCCCTTCAAAAGAAAGAAACGTCAACATTTGTCTGCTTCTTCAAAAGGAGAAATACTCAAGGAAAACCACCAGATTGTTGTTTTCTTTGTGAGAAATCAGGACACTTTTCTCATCAATTTACTCATAAGGCAAAAAGGAATATTAAAATCCTAGATTCCATTAAAGCTATTATGTTGATCCATGATGATTATAGAAACATTGAAGACCTTATAGAAGAACAATCCAATGAAGATAAAGACATTAAGTTTGTTGTTGCCTTGGTTTTTCTAATGAGGATGATGACTCCTTTGATATCTTCAGTTCGGAAGATGATCTCTCCAGTTCTTAAAATGACATGCTTTACATGTTACAGTAATAACAAACATGTTTCAAGCTTGTCCCCAAGCCTATTCCTTGCCCCTATGTGCAAATCCAGTTATTGTTCCAAGATAAGTATGATCGGCCCATTAAAGTTATTGGGTACATGGATACTGGATCTAACATAACCATTATGAAGCCTAGCATTTTACCTCCTGAAGCATGGAGTTCCCATGATGAGTATTTCACTATTGTTAATGGAAATTCTTTCAAAATCGGGCTTATCACTAAAAGGAAAATAAGGATTCGTTTTTTCCTTTAATTGTGTGGTATGGAACAAGGTTCTTGGCAATAATCTACCTGGACCAAATATTCTTATTGATATAAATGTCATTTGTAAGGCATCTCCACTACAGATTTCACCTGTAGGAATTTGATGTCGTGCTAACTTCAGTTCTTATATTGACATCAAGAATGTACTTGAGCTTACTCAAGTACCACCACTATATGAAGCCTTAAGAGACCAACTTTTAGACTATTGTCTTGAGTTTCATGCACAGTTCTCTCATTCCAATCCTCTATGGAAGAATCCTGATTTCTTCGTTCATTTTCTTTTCAAGAAGAACGAAGATATCAATCCTACCAAGGCTACTCATCTAGGCAAGAACCCTCATGATCTGAAACTAGCCAAAAGGAA